>PVKZ01000087.1:1011033-1556993 GCA_004027375.1 Macroglossus sobrinus
TTCTCTCCTCTCCCCTCTTCTCTTTCTCTCTCTCTCTTTCTTTTCTTTCCTTCTTTTTATTTCTCTTTTCTCTCTCTCCTTCCTTCCTTCCTTTCTCCCTCCCTCCCTCCCTTCCTTCCTTCCTTCCTTCCTTCCTTCCTTCCTTCCTTCCTTCCTTCCTTCCTTCCTTCCTTCCTTTCTCCCTCCCTGCTTCCCTCCCTCCCTCCCTTCCTTCCTCCTTCCTTCTTTCCTTCCTTCCTTCCAAGAAGTTGTGTACATTGTCCTAAACAAATGCTATTCCTTTGGCCTGGAACAGTCTCTTTGGCCACATTGCCATTTTGCCTAGTTAACATCTCTAAATTATTTAGATCTCAGCTCAAATCTTTCTTATACCTTCTTAGCCCCTAAACACAGGTCACTTCCTCCTTATCACTGCATACCTGTCAGGTATTGCTCATATTTTTCACATTTGTAATGCTATATTTATTTTTGTGTTTATTCAAAACTTGGTTTCTAGCAGTTAACTCTGAGTTCCAGAGGAAAAGAACATGTCAATTATTGACTGTCATTGTAACTCAGTGTCTAAAATATTATCTGGAACAGAATAAGTTTTCAATATTTATTTATTGACTCTATGAATAACCAAGAAATGAGTGCACTAAAAAGAAGAGATACACATTTAGAAATGAGAAAAAATTTTATATGGAAATTTAAATTATACAGTTATAATTTATTTAAAAAATAATAAAAGGCAATGGATATTTTTTTCTCTATAGAACAATGAGCTTTGCTGACTTGTATACTTAACTTCAGTTAGCTACATCTCTAGCATTGTCTATAGTTCAAAGCAAAATTTAAGCTGTGGAGGACTCAGAAGAAATGCATCAGCTCCCCCAGAAAATAGTACAAAGCAGATAGTCTTTGGGTGGTGTCTTAAGAAACCATAGCTAAATAATTAAAATGGTATATATTCATTAGCCTAGAATCTTGTCTCTGTAGAAAAGGAGTAATTTATGTTAAGTTCTTACAATGTGCTTAGTTCTTCGAATTAACTGTTGCTGTTTATGTATCAGAGAGCAAAAAAAGTAAATCTCTACATTAAAGACAAAAATAAAAACAATCTTTTGTGTTATAGTAGATGCATGAAACATTCATGCCCTGGAGAAATTCAGAAAGCTTTTAAAAAGAACATTATTTATTTATTTATTTATTTAGCCATTGGTAGATAAACCAGATAGAATCAGGCCCATTGCATTTCAACATGATTCTTTGGAAAAACACATTGCATTGATCCATAGGTAATTTTCTATTTAAAGTGCAGACATTTCACGGATCACTGGAAACTTTTAGAAATGAACTAACTGCATTTTTTTACATGGTATTTCTGAAGTAGAGCTATTTAAATTTCATTTTCTGAACACTGAACAGATGTAGTCAAGGAATTTAATAAGTGGCATGCTGCTTGTAGGAAAAACATTCATCTTAGAGTTTAAAAGCCTAAGTATTAAGTCTTGCTTGCTCATTTTCTACCATTATGAGTTTGGCCAAATTAATTAATCTTTGTAAATATTTGAATAGTTTTCTATATTTAAAACTGATATATTGTTTGACATACCTATTTTAAAGATTGATAAGAACAGCATATAGATTCATATAGATTTTTAACATATATAAGTACATATGCATGTATATGCATATATATGTACATATATACACACACCTATTTTTTACATATATCAGATATTATTGCACCTGACAATAATGGTTTTTGTGATGTCTAATGTCTATTAATATCTAATCTTAAAATCTTTAGGAAGTAACATTCTTTTGTAAAAACTAATGAATATCATATACAGATATACAGTTTATAGAGGATGATAAATATATTTTTATGCTCTTAGATTTGTTAATGAAAAGCTAGTGACTTTTATTTTCTTATCTATCAATCCATTGACATAGTTATGAAAATGCAAAGTAGGAGAATTCAGAGTTTCCACTATTAGAAGTATGAATAAAATCCTATAGAATATCAGGGCCATTTAGGTTTATTTTATGTGTCATATTATAATTCTCATCTGCCATAGTTAAAATAAAACCTATCTCTCTTCCTTTATACTAAGTAAAAAATGTGTTATATAGTGTTGTGGCTAAATACCTTTCCATTATTTCTTTCCTGATTTCTTCTAGGATTTTATTTCACAGAGACACAACCACTTCCTGGAAACAGTCAGATGGATCTTTTATTTTTTGGCTTTCAATAATAGCAATAGAAAAAAGAAGACAAAACAATCTTGGAAAAGCACCAAGAGTGGTATATTCTAATAATAAATTTTCATTCGTTAGAGAGAAAAGAATATAGCAGATTGTTTCAGATAATTCAGGATTTTTTTTTCTATAGTAAAAATAATTAATTGTTCTTCCAAGGAAAATTACATAAATTAATGTTCCACATAGAAATTTACATGATGCTGTAATCCAATTGACTATGTTCTAGGCTCTCAAGCTTAATACTTGAGAGTTATAGGAGCAATAGATAAGACAATCATATTAATCATAGCAAATGTTTGTCTTAAATATATTCCTTTATCTTCTTATATAAGGAGAGACTATAGTTTGAAAGAGCTTTTAAGCAATTCTGCAATATGAAAAGCAATTTAGCATTTATGGGATAGAGCAAAGGTAGGAAGGGAATAAGCTATAGAAAAAGAAGAAGAGAGCTAAGCACTTTCTCTTTGTTCTTTCCTTCACTTTCTGTGGTTTGCATATGTGACCAGTTGTACTTTCTGTTGTGTCTAATGTTCCTGTTTTCTCTTTGTCCTTAGTATTAAAGAATTAATGACTATTTTTGCTAAGCTCACTCTCATATTTTTCTTTACGTTTGTATCAAAAAAGAAAAGATAAAACAATGGCAGCATTTTACTTTTAAGGGAAGAGGAAGAGAAAATTGATTCTACAAAGCAGATTTATCTTTAGTGGAAAAGCAGAAAGGCAAAGTGTAAGAATATCTACACGGTATTAATTCTGTCTCATAGCATTAAGACAGGTTAAAAAAACACAAAAATACAAATAAATGAAAAGATATCTCATGGATTGGAATAACTAATATTATTAAAATATTAACAAAAAAATAGGATATTATTTATATTGCTCAAATATTATCCATATTACTCCAAGTCATTTATAGATTCAATGTAATTCCCATCAAAATTCTAATGTGCATTTTTCACAGAAGCAGAAAAAAACAATTCTAAAATTCATATGGAACTACAAAAGACCCCAAACGGTCAATGCAATCCTGAGAAAGAAGAATAAAGCTCAAAGCATCACACTTTCTGATATCAAACTATATTATAAACTATATTAATCAAAACAGTATGGCACTGACATAAAAATAGACACATAGACCAATGAAATACTACAGAGAGCTCACAAATAAATGAGCATAAATATAATTAACTAATTTTTGACGAAGACACCAAGAACACAAAGGGGAAATGATAGTTTATTTAATAAATGGTACTGGGAAACTAGATAACCACACACAAAAGAAAGAAGTCAGACTTCTATTTTACACTATTCATAAAAACCGACTAAAAATGCATTAAAGACAACGTAACATCTGAAATCATAAAACTCTTCAAAGAAAACATAGAGGGAAAGCTCCTTGACATTGATCTTGGCAATGATAGTTTGGATTTGATACCAAAGTACAGGTAACAAAGGAAATAATTAACAAGTTGAAATTTCATGTCAAATTAAAAAGGTTCTGTACAACAAAGGAAACCATCAACAATATGAAAAGATAAACTACAGAATGGAAAAAAAATATTTATACCCTGTATGTTTGATAAGGGTTTAATATCTAAAAAATATAAGAAACTCATGCAATTCAATAACAAAAAAAATCTATTTAAAACAGGGACAAAGGAATTAATTTTCCAAAGAAGATGTACAGATGGCAAAGAGGGACATTATAAGGTGCTTAACATTAATCATCAGGGAAACTCCAATCAAAATCACAATGTGATATCACCTCACACCTGTTAGAATGGCAATTATCAAAAAGACAAATATTAAAATGAAAGTTTATAGGATATGGAGAAAGGAATATGTTATTGATGGAAATGTAAATTGGTATAGTTCCTATGGAAAATAGTATAGAGGTTCCTCAAATAAATTATCTTGAAGAGATATCTTGAAGAGATATCTGCACTCTTATATGGAAAGAACTTAAGTGTCTGTGGACAGAGAATAAATGGAGAAGCTAAGGTATGTGTATACAATGTAATATTATCCAGCCTTAAATGTGCAACAAAATAGATAAAACTGTATCATTAAGTGAAGTAAACCAGAGAAAGACCAATATTGTGTAGTATCACTTTCTTGTGGTATCTAATAGAAAGAAAGGAAGAAGGAAAGAAAGGAAGAAAATTGAAATAAAAGTAGAATGGTAGTTTGCCAGTTGCTGATGGGGGAGGTGGTGGTGGGAGTCTGAGAGATGTTGGTCGAAGGGTAACATTTTTAATTATAAAGTGAATAAGTTCTGAAGATGTAATGTACAGCATGATGTAATTAAACTGTATTATACACTTAAAATTTGCCGAAAGAGTAGGTATCATAATTATAAGGGACTTTTAATTAAAAACAGAAGTACTGTGATTTTTCATGAGCTTTTATGAAACCCTCTTTCGTCTCTCTTGTCCATACTTTATTATAATCTTACTGTTTAGCTGACTTATTTTCCTTTCATATAGCAAAATATTTTTTATCACTAAGCAATTGTTAATTCTCTGTAAATTATTGACTTATTTATATAGTCCAAAATTTCCAGGTCTCTTTCAAAAATATCAAAAGGCTGAGATTCTCAATTTAATATCATACCTCAAATGTAAACTAGATTTGGGCTATTGCTAATGAGTATATTTTATTTCTCTGGAAAACCACCCAAGAACAATTTAAGAGCACTCTGGGAAAGATAGTGATAGGATCTGAAACAGCCAACTCCTCTCCACCTCCAAAGTTTTTAATGAAAGTTTCAAGGGAATATGCAAAATGAAAAGTAATGATAATAATACCTGTAATTATTCTATAACTTGATGAATTCAAAATGTAGACATCCCTTGAGGACTGTAACCAGTCTTTTGTCTATGGAAAGTAGTAAATTCAGTCATAAAGAGATAGAGTTTCTTGAAGATTCATTTATAAAGACAACTCAGAGGAGAGAGAGATAGTTAGAGTTGGTAGAGTATCTTTCAAAAGGTGTAACTTTTGAACACCTTGTGCTGAAATGTAGAAGTTTGCCAGAAACAGTGGGGAGACTAGACTCTGTGTTTGTGTGTATACATATAGACATATGTGTTGAAGGTTTTGTAAAGGTATGCTGTGGGAGAACATAGGTGCATAACTGAGATCTGGATATGGGGGTAGAGATATTTCCTTTAACACCTGGACAGAGAGTTAGACTTACTTCTAAATCCAGACCCTATTGTTATGATCACATGCCACCAGGTAAACAAATTTCAGGTTGGTAATCTTCCACAGGGAACTGAGACTACCTTTTGAATGAAAAAAAAAAGTGTATATTTTAAATTTATATATACCTGCTGAAATACAAATAAACACACTTGCACATAGATACAGAAATACACACAGACACATACACAAAGGTACAGGAAATGATATACCTAGCTTAATGAACGTAAACAATTTAATGTTTGCCTCAGATATTCATTTTTATGTTATAAACATAATACAGATATATTAAATACTTTATTCATTGCCGTTCCTGTCTCATCCTTGTCAGAAGCAATCAAACTGCTAATTTGAATTTGGCATGCCTGTCTTCTGGTCATGTTCTAATAGTAATTTTTAGTGATTTTGTTTTAGAATTTCATTCATATACTAGATATACAGAATGCATTATTTTTCAATTGCTTTTAAAATCGTTCACAATGTAAATATTTAGCTATATATTGAGGTCAATATTTAATCACTTCTGAGATTATGGTCTCTGAATGTTTCATGTTTTATTTATCTTTTTCACCCTATATTGATAATTTGAGATTTTTTTAAAAAGACCCTACATAGTCTGACTTACTGATACTTCTCGGATCACGTTGACTACAATTCTGCAGCTTGCTTATTTTGCTCTGGCCACATTGGCCTCCTTGTAATTCCTCAAAAATATGAGAGATTGTTGTTTTCAACCACTATGTTAAATAGTTTGTTAGTTAGTAATAAATAGCCACATAATAAGTTCTTTTAAATTGTTCATCAACTTTGTTGACATCAGAAGCTTAGAATTAGTTGCTATTTTGAACAAACCCTTCACTAATCTGCTATTGTGGATGTATAAAAATGTACTGATTTTTTTATGTTAGTTTTATATGAAGTAATCTTGTTAAATTATCTTTTAACTTTAAATAGATTGTTTCCTTTTGGATTTTCTATGTAAATAAACAAATGCAGTAAGTCCTCATTTAACATCGTGGATAGGTTCTTGGAAACTGTGACGTTAAGCAAAATGATGTACAACAAAAACAATTTTACCATAAACTAATTGATATAAACAAGAATTTAATTTCTACCATGTATCTTTGGTCACAAAAACATCATCAAACTTCTAAAAAAAGATCTCAAAAAACATATACTATTAAACATTGAAATAATGTGAGCTATATATACATTTAAGAAAAATTAATAAAACTAAGTAAGATCATTCTTTCCCAAACTGCTTATTCCAGTTCTGGGTCATATGGTGGCTGGGGTCAATCAAGCTTCCCAGGTCATAAGGTAGGGACTCACCTTGCACAAAACGCCCTTCCACCACAGGGCCCACTCACACAGCCCCACATTCACTAGACTGGGACAATGTAGATGCACCGGTTCACCTGATGTGCACATGTGGGGAATGTAAGAGAAAACTGGAGAACCTAGAGAAAACTCATGCAGACATGGGGAGAATGGCTGACAAAAATTTTTTTCTCGTTGTTATAATAAGAGAACTGATGGAACAACATTATTTGAAGACCTGCTTCATGTGTCTATAATTAGTAAGATTCCCCCCCTTTCCATTCTTTGTATCTTTTCATTGTTTTTCTTATCGCGTTAATTTGGACTTGAGTACAATGGTGAATGCCAGCAGTGATAATAAGCATTCTTGTAGTACTCTTAACTTTAATAAAAAAGACTCTTCATTTTTAGAATTAAATACCTAGTAAATTTTTGGAAAATATCTTTGTCAGTTTATAGGGGGCTATCCCTTCTTGCTGCACCAAAACCTCAAGTTTGTCCTGGTGAAGAGAACTGATGATTCTCAGCCAAAGACTAAAAGGGGTCAAAAGCCTATTTTCTGAGTCTTTTCAAAAAACAGGTAATTACGATCACTTGACATCTACTGTTTTCTATATGACAAAAAGGGGGCAAGGGTAAGAGCATTTAGGATACAACCACTTATATTATATATTTTTCCTTTCATGCATTTTTTTATATTGCCTGTTGTTTAAACTGAGAGTAACACAAAATAAAAATAACTATAGATAAGATCATGTTCTCATTCTCTCCAGTACTGTGCAGCATCAGAACATGACATAACTAACAGATTGAAAATGGTACCTTCTATTTGTAGTTTGCTAAGTGTTTACTATGAAAAAAATTTGACTTTTGTTCAATATTTGTATTTTCATCTTTTCTGATGATGATAGTTACCTGATAATATGAGAATTACATTTATGTAATGTGGAAAATTATATTAATATATTTTTTTAATATTGAATCATTGCATGACTAGAATAAGTCATTCTTGACCATCACATGTTACTATTTTTATATATTGTAAATGTGATCTGCTAATTTTTAAATTTAGGAATTTCGCATTTAATTTTATAAATGACACTATTATTTTTAAATTTTATTATCCTTATTCAGTTGATTTCAATTTGTATTTTTAAAAATATTTTCAAATATCAAATAGTTTACTTTCCCTCCACTTAATCTTCAGAAATAAAATGGGTAGCTCACTCTGTCATCCTAATCTATTAAAAAGTTGAATTAAATGATTATTTCTTTCATAATATTTGGTAAATTCATTGTTACTTTTAAGTTTGCTTTATAATATAATTTTTTATGTAAAAATCTTTTACTTGTTCTCTTAGCTGACTCTCTCACCAAATGTTTGCTTTCTTCTGGTGGCGGTAAATTTACTAGTACGCTCATTTTGCTTGAGGATTTGTGTGTGACTTAGGCAGTACGCCTCCTGTTTGTTGCATTTCATTTTTATGTCTGCTGTGTTTTGAGAAAGTGTCATGCCACTTCCTCAGCTAAAAGTTCTATCCTTGTAAAGACAGTGGGAACTCAAGTTTCCCCTTCCTAACTGGTGATTCATGTTCCACTCTAGTCTCAGCACTTTCTGAATGGTTTTATGTGGGAACCAAGAACAGCAGAACAGTGTTTCAAGTCCAGGTTTCACAGACAGGACAGTAGTTTTTAGAGCTCTTTTTTTTTATGAAAATAGCTCAGTTTTAACTCTACCTTTTATCTTAGATGACTTCGAGACCTCATAACTGGTTTCCCTGTTTCTATTGGTGCCCTTACATCTTTTCTGCAGGGCATAGAGATTTAGCTTCTAAAACAATAAATAAAATAATGTCACACTTTTATTAAATTCCTTATCTCAGAACAGAATTCAAATTTCTTAACATGAGTCACAGTGTGTCCTACATTCTCTGATACCCACATACCATTCCAACATCATCCTTGCTCGCAGTACTCCAGGCCCTTACCTTTTCTGTGTTCCTTGCAAAAGTAAAGTTACATATAGTTAAGGGCATTTGAACTTGCCTTTTTATCTTCTTAGAAGCTTCACTTAGACTTTTTCCATGAGAAGATACTTCTCTATATTTTAATCTCAGATCTTGGATCATCTTTCTAAGATCCCTTTTTTCATTTCCTACCTAAAGTAGATTTCATCCCATTCCACATTGTCTATCAAGCCATTTTGCTTTATTTCTTTCATTCCACTGAGTGGAAATTATCTTGTTTCTTGGCAATTTCTCTCAAGTAGCACATACAAAGAAAGACTTTTTTTATAAACTTCTATATCCCCACAATCTAGAATAGCACCTTAAATATAGAAAGAAGGCACTTATTAAATGAATTCTATTATAATTAAAGATAGCCTATTATTAAGTAAATCAAAATTATTTAAGATTTAAACAGATAAAATGTTTTCATTAATTTAAATGTCTTAATAATGTGAAAAGATATACTAGTTATAATTTTTATTGAACATCATACAGTACCAAATTTAAAATTATAGAATACAGTACAATCATGTGTATAAAAACTGTTTTAAAAAAATAAATACATAAAAATGGTAAACTTGGGGTATTGTGAGGAGATTCAAGTTGTAGAAGATTTTTATTCCTTTCTGAATTCTCATATTTTCTCAAATTTCAATAAAAAAGTATATATTTGCTAATAAAATTAAACACTAAATGCAATGTTCAAAAGGTGATTTTCTATATCTCTCATTGAATTCTCTTTTGCTGTCTATTTCATATGTAGGAAACCAGCAGAAGGCCATCACAATTGTTTGTAAGAGTTGATAGGATAGTTGACCAAAACTTCTTAAGTCAGTTACAACTTTGCATTTATTATTTTTAAAGGTTATTTATAAATAACCTTTATATAGCAGACAGAGTATAGATGTGGATACAGATGTGGTCCAGCCTTCCATGAGATTTACAACATGTGTAGATGACAGATATTAAACAAGTTATTTTTACATAAGTGTTAAGGTAAAAAAAAAAATAGACTGAAGGTAAAAAAAATAAGTATAGTCTAATAAATTCTAATTAATTAAAAGTCAGTAAAATTTAAAAATGATTTAGCATAAATATTTAGTGAATTGAATGAAAGTTGTCCAGTTTTAGCCAATAGCGGGAAATATATATTTGTCTATGTCTATTATATAATTTATTACAGCTAAAAATAGGCTAAAGACCATTTTAATTTTTGAAAGAATAAGAGAATATCTGGGTTGCAAGAACTTGAGAATAATAGAACCTAACTTTTTATTTGCCCTATAATTCTCTCTTTATAACAACTCAAATTCTCAATTGTTTAGCTCCAATTGGAAGTTTTCCACTCATATAGAGGTTTTTATCATTTAAACAAGCACATTTCATTTTTAGGCACCTATAAAGTTCTTTCTCATATTGAGATGAAGATTTCTTTGCCTGTATTCAATTTAACTGAGTCTTCTGAAGTTATATAGGATAAGCCTAACCTCTCAGCTAAATGCTACTTTATCAACTAATGAAGATAGCTATCAAAAATAGCTATCTAAGATTCCTAAATTTTGTATTTTCCTATCTAAACACATTGTTTTTAAATATACCACTGTTTCCAGATATAAAGTTTTAGTCACTCTCCTAAGAACCTCAAAATTGTGATGCTGGGAAGAAATCTAATAACGTAGGCATACTTTGACCAGGAAAATAATAATATAAAATTACATCAATCTTTCCCTTTAACAGTGTAACTGTAATAATGTATCTTAAGGTGCATTTTTATTTTGATAGTCATATCACACTGTTCTTATGTAACAAAGTATTTATTATTTCTTTTTGCCAAAACCACCAGTAATTTTTATGTCACTAAAACCAATGAAACTAATTATGCTTTTTATTTTGACCCCTGCTATGGGTCAATTGTGTCCCTCAAAAAAATATGTTGAAATTCTAATCCCAGTAACTGTAAATATGACCTTATTTGAAAGTTTAGTCATTGAAGATATAAGCAAATTAGGTTGAGGTCATACTGAATTAGGGTGGGCCTTAATCCAATTTGAATTGTGTCCTTATAAGTAGAGTCACAGAAACACATGCACACATAGAACACCATGTGATGATAGAGGCAGAGAATGGAGTGATGCATCTAAGAGTTCAGGAACACTAAGGATTTCTAGCAATATCAAAATCAAAGAGAAAGGCATGAAACAAATCTTCCCCTGGAGCTTTAGAGATTTCATAGCCCTGCCTACATCTTGGCTTTGAAACCTTAGCCTCTAGAACTTTTAGATAACAAATTTCTGTTTTAAGCCCCATAGTTTGTGGTAATTTGTTTTGGCAACCATTGGAAACTAAGAGGCTTTGGTATTCGGAACTGAGGAGCTCCTGTAACAACCCTTAAAAATATAGAAATGGCCTTGGAATAGGGTAATGGGTAGAGTCTGAAAGACTTTTGAAGTACATGATAGAAAAAGCATACATTACCTTTAAGAGATTGTTGGTAGAAGTATGAATGCAAAGGGTTCTTCTGGTGAGGGCTCAGATGGAAATAAGAAAACACGATTTTTCAAAAGGCAATCCTTGTTAAAAATTGGCAGAAAACTTGTCTAAATTGTATTTTGTTGTTGAGTGGAAAGTAGAGTTTATAAGTAAGAAACGGGGATATTTAGTTTAGGGAATTCGCAAGCTACATGTGGAAGGCACAGCCTGGTTACTCCTAGCTGGCTTTAGTAAAATACAAAAGGAAATAAACTATAAAGCAAATAGAAACTCAACTTGAAGATTTGAAAAATTCTTAACCTATCCACTTTGCAAAATAATGATAAAGTGTGCTCTGGAGAAAATGCCAAGAGTATATGGCTGGACCAATTTTGGCTGGAGATATTAGACATGTAACTCATGGGTCCAATTAACCATCTCAGCCAAAAGGTTGCTAACTTAGATTGAAAAGGACAGAGAAGGAAAGAAATGAAAAAAGGTTGTTGGACTTCTGGAACTCTATAAGCAGAAGATAGCCCATAGGGCTATTTGCTCACAAACATAGGTCATCCTTCAACAAAAGGGAAGAATAACACTAAAGATCCTCAGAATCGAATGGGAGCTGTAGGTAAGCCATTTCCAACATTTTTGGCACCAGGGGATGCTGCTCCTAATGAAAATCTAATGCCTGATGATCTGAACTGGAGCTGAGGCAATTATACTAGTGCTGAGGAGTGGCTGCAAAAACAGATGGAGCTGCACTCCCTTGCTGCACCTCCTGCTATGCGATCCGGTTCTCAATAGGCAATGGACCAGTATCAGTCCGCAGCCTGGGGGTTTGGGGACCCCTGGTGCAGAGGGCCTGCTTACACCTTGATTTGAGACTTCTAGCGTCCAGAAATGTGATTAAAAATATTCAATTGTTTTAAGCCAACCAGTTTGTGGTAATTTATTATAGCATACCTAGGAAACTAATACAAGTTCTCAGCAGCTTTTGACAGTGCTTAATACCACCTCAAAAATCTTCTTTATCTTGACTTTTATTATACCAAAGATTTTAACTGGTCCTTCCACACTATTATTGCCTATTTCCAAAGCATTTTTCCATTTTGCAGTCAGAGTGACCCTTAAATTGCTCGACTAATAGTTGAATGAATGGTAGTGATTCTAGCCACATAACACTTGTGTTGCTATCATTAAAGTGGCAACTCAAAGACCCAGGCTCCTTGCATCTTGTGGTTCTAATACTCTTTCATACTCCACAGAGAAATGCATGGACAGGGAATAAAGAGTGAGAATGAAGGATCATGTATTGATGATTTTTATGATCTGGAACTAGAAGTGGTACACATGTGTCTCCACACATACCACTGATTAGAATCCAGTGACATCACCATACTTAACTATAATAAAGTCTGGAAAATAAAACTTAATTATGTGGGCTGGAGAAAGGAGATAAAGATTTTATGGTACTTAGAGGTGTCTTGGCTACAGTGTATGTTACTTTGCATTAAATATGCATTTTACTCATTCTCACATACTTAAAATACTCATTATTTCCCCAAGGGAGAAATACAAAGTATTTCTAGTTACAATATCCAACTCTTAAGTTTAAATGATTAGTCATTCAGATGATGAACTATTCTCTCTATCAGATTTAATTATGAATTATCTAGGTACAAGAACTTGTGCACAAGAAAAGAAAGTTATTCCCATTTTCGGCATACACTCTTATTATTATATCATGAAGCTGGGTAAAATAAAAAGCATGGAAAACATCCTGACAGTCAGACTTTATTAAGACCTTTTACAGTAAGTACAAGGAAGTATTTTAACTAAATAATAATTCTTATATCTTGGAAGAACATTTTTCCATCTTTTTCTGGATCTTAAATCTATTTTTGGAAGGTTTTTTTCTTGTCCATTATTCTTCATAACTATACCAATAATATATGTTGGGAAATCATCTTTTCTGGGTTTGAAGAGATTTTGGATATAATCTCCTAAGGATAATAATTTAGGGGTTTCAAAAGATAGTTGAAGGCTAAAACAAGATTTTTGGTTTGTTTTTGTACAAGCTTATGATTTATTTGGCAACATAATTCTCGTAAAAACTTAATTGACTTGTAATTTATTGCTTTCAACTCAAATCTACATACAAGTAACTATGTCTTAGGTTTTCCTGGACATAATTCCCAGGTCTGATTCATTTTTTTGCTTTCATTCTTACTCGACACCTTCACTCAAATTAATTTTGGCATCTCGAGGATGCCTGCAAAAATTGGGTTTATTATAAAGGTAAAACCCTCACTACAAAATTTGTTATTTAATTTTGCCAAATTGTTTAATGTGAAGTCTTACTGAACCTTTGTCACTAAAGATATCACTATTTTTTTTTATTGTGTCTAAATAATTAGATGTTTCACTTTGAGGGCCATTATTTCTGGATGTCCTTTATTCTCTTTCATCTATCGTGAAATAAGCCAATTCTTGATTAAATCTTTTTTTGAAACACCTTTAACAATGCAGCAAATAGTGTTCAGTACACACTATAATTCTAGCTCCTTCAAGCTACCTTCCATAGTGCTACAGACTTATTAAGTATGAGATTCAGCCATCACATTTATTTCAGGTGACTCTTTTACCACATGTCTTTTCATGGATAGCAGAATTATCCATCCATCCAATATGCTATATTTAATTTCTTATTGTCTTACCCCAAATGACTGAACAAATGATGCATATATTAAATTTTATTTTATTTTTACACTGTGCATTTCCCCCAACCACCTCCACAACAAATATAATCAATCAAGATTGGGTTAGAAAAAAGAGAAATGAATTTAATATAAGGATTTATGCAATTAAACAGCTCTCACTGAAATTAAAGCCAGGGAAGTCTGTACGTAAGTCAAAAGTTTACTAAATTGTAGGGATGCAAGAACTTGCAAGAAACACAGGAAAGTTTTAGCAATGATTATAGTTACCATTAACATCAAAATGGGTGGGTGAAAGGAAAATACATAAGACTACTACGAAATCTGACCTCTGATAAAATCCACATGTCTGCCAGAAGGAAAAATAATAATGACTTCTGTTTCTTTTCCACCTTTCAAAACTTATACAATTGCTACTCAGTGGTGGATCTGATCCAGATCCTTACTGTAGAGATTCTGGAAAGTATAATGTTCAGATTCTCAGACCTGGTTGGGGATTGGGGAGGGTTGGGAGGTGGGAAATGGTGCTAAATAGTCAACAGTCTGCATTTCATCTGCCAATGCATTCTGAAACCTTAAACCTGCTCAAGATCCTCTGAGATCTGGCTCTGCCAACTTGTCACACAGACTCTGTCCCTCAATTGCTACGCTTTAGTCATACTAAATTTCTTACCTGAAACATGCCATGCTTTCCTTTAAATACAGATTTTGCCCATATTGTTTTCCTCCTGAAATACTCTTTCATGCACTTTCTCATTTCCCAGCTAACAAATACTCATTCTCCAAATCTCACATTAGTTCTTTTGAACCCCTAATATAGCTTAAATAATATTACGTTTCTACTGCATGTAATGTTTTTAATGTTATACTCAGTAAATTCTTTTTCACTTTCTCTCACTAGGTTTAATCTTCATAAAGTTATAGACCATATTTATTTTATTTATTACTATTTTCCCAGTAACATTTTCTTGCATGTTAACTCAGCCTATTTCAAAATTTTAAACTGCAACTTACATTAGCATTTTTAAAAAAATCTTTAAATGTTTTGCTTAAATTTATTATAACATTTTTTTATTGCAAAAGAAAGAATTGAAATTATTTTAGCATGACTTTTGTGTATTTATTGTTTAAAAAATCAACTTAGAACCAATTATATGAAAAATAAAAGTATTGTAGTTTTGTACATGTTCTTCAGCAAAGGAATGGACAATTGAGTTAGATTAAATAGCACTTATTAAATGTGTATCACTGTAAGGTATCTCTACTTGTTGCTATAGAAAAGGCAAAAATGAGCAAAAATTTATTTGTCTTCAAGGAGTTAAAATTTATTTGATAATGCATGAAAGTAGGATACAAATATTATAAGTTCTCATAATGTAATATACATACGCCTTGCTGTTGAATTGTATACCTAGATTTCATTAACCAATGTCACTACAATTAAAAAATAAATAAATAATATAAATAAATAAATAAAAATATTACAAAATAAAAAAGGTACACCAATAATTGTAATATTGAAAACCTATGTACTGTCATTTTATCTAGCTATGATGATTTAGAATTGGTTTTATCTGAGACTTACTTTGTCAAATGCATTAGATTAGGATCTACAAGATTTATATGAACCCTCTTTGTGTGGGCAAGACGTTTTTATTGTTGTTGGCCACCTTTAATTAACAATCCAGATATTAGAAATTTAGGATCTCTAAATTAACAGCAGTGCATTTCTGGCCAAATGTTCATTTGAGACATTCAGTTTTTGAAAGAGGCTTCCTTTTAGACAGGTTAATTATCAGTTCTTCCAGATTCGTGAGGCTTTATCTGTTTCAAGTTAGGTTTTCAGGACAAAGCATATGTGGACTTCTTTATCTCAGTGTCCCATAGAAAGACCTTCATTGAATTACTTCTAATGTTAAACCTGCGGCTTTTATAGCTGAACAATGTCTATGTTTTTCATAAAAATGTGTGAAGACATCATCCATTATGTTCTTCAATGTCCCTAAACATAAGAAACCACATGTTAAAGTCTCCCTTCCATTTTGAGCCAAGAAAATGTTTATGTCTGAAGACAACCTTGGGAGAACCACATTTTTCCTTTTTGCCTTGGCTGCCAAGATGAGCAGACATAAATTCAGTATTTATCTGCAGTAATTGACTCATCACAGGTGCCTGATAATAGCAATTCTTCTGTTTTCTTAAAGTGCTTTTTTCTTGGCAAGCCCTAGAAGAAATGTTTAACAGAATTGCTTTACACTGTATTGAAGCTTATTTAAATTTTCTTTTAAAAAGCACTAAGTCGTACTAAATAATTAAATAAACATGATAATTACATAGTCGTGCTATCTAATGTATAATGTATTAATGATCATTAAAAGCATATCTTAGTTTTTATAAGACATTGTTACTTCATTTTATATATATATTTTTTGATATGACAAGAAAAAGTCCATATAAAATAAGGTTCTGAACAACCTTCTATTTTTTCCTTTAAGGAAAACATTGATTCATTCAAATTTCTCTACATATTCATTTATCTATTCAAGTGTATATTTGGAACAATTATACACTAATTAATGTATTAGATATTGCTCATAATATGAATGTTGGTATTAATTTTAGAGAGATAAAAATAGGAGAAATATTTATTTAAATAGAAATTATTATACTTAACTCATATTTACTAAAGAGATCAAATTTTCTCAGAATCAAATACTAATTTGAACAATAACATGTTATAGTAATGACTAGGGAGTAAATACAGAAATTTCAAAATAAAACAGCAACTTTACTATGTGTGGAATGGACCAATCTGCAGAACTGGGGTTTTGATCACCTATAATGAAACCATAATGATTTGTTTAGATCCTCATACAAATTTTTTTTTGCATTACAAAATCATTAAAAATCTCGATATTTATTTTTTTTAAGTAATGTGATATCATTTGAAATTAGCAAGTTTAAAATTGAAAAAAAAACAATTTTTGGACTATTATATTGATATAAGATGTCAAACTATATTTTAATTAGTGGTTATCATTTTTTAAAATTGCTTTAATATAAATTATATGATGACATTTATGAAGCATTCCATTTGGTATTTTGTTTGTTTGTTTTGAGATAATAACACAAAGTGTGATAAGCCAGGTTAATAAATCATTTTCTGCTCTTTGAATTATTAGAAGAACAAACAAGAGAGAAGTTTTCTTAATATGTTCTATTCATTTGAATGCCTATGCAGTTTGAGTCACCTTATTAATTCACATACCAATAAAAATTGAATGTCTTGCTTATTAAAGAAAAGGGAAAGATTTATAAAGTACAGCCCTAATCATTTTAATAGTGAGAATTTCCCTTTTGCTAATTCTCAATACCTAACATTCCTCTCACTTCTGAATTAGACCTTATTAATGTAAATCTCTTCATATACAGTTTAACACTGGAGAACCTAGGTATTACCAGATGAAATGTAGAATCATCAAGCAAACAGCAGTCATTGAAAAATTTTATTCAGCTTAGTTCCTATTATGAGTTTATGATATATCTTTTTCCCACCCAAAGAGGTAAGAGTGGGAAAAAAGATATATCATAGAAACAACAATTTGAAAATGGAAAATACATGTAATGATATTTCATAAAGAAAATTTTAGAGCAAAGACCACCAGAGACAGAAGATTATTATGTAGTGATAAAAGGATCAACACACCAGCAAAATATAGCAATCTTAAATGTTTATGGACCAAACAATAGAACTATAAAAATATGTGAAAATAAAACTAATAAAATTAAAAGGAGAAAGAAACAAATCCACAATTATAGTTGGGTATAACAGCACCCCTTTATCACTTGGTGGTATAACTGAGAAGAAAACCATCAAAATTATAAAGGAATTCAACAACACTTTTAGCTAAGAGGACCTATCTGACATATGTAGAGCACTCATTCCAGCAACAGAGGTAGTACATATCCTTTACAAGTTTCCATGAACTGTATACCAAGATACACATATCCTGTGAAATAAAATAAGGTTTATAAATTGAAATTAATTAAAATCATACAAAATATTTTCTGATCAAAATGGAACTAAATCAGAAATTAGTGCTAGAAAAGAAACAGAAATAATCACTTTTTGAAACTAACATCATACTTCTAAATAACATATGTGTCAGTTATTCTCAAAAGAAATTTTTAAAGTACTTGAACTGAATGAAAATAAAATAGAACATATCAAAATAGGAAAGGGCATTGTATAGCACTCAAAGCATACATTAGAAAAGAGAAACATTTCAAATCGATATTATCCTCTCACCTCATGAACTTAGAAAAAGAGCGAAAAAAAACAACAGTAAACAAAATGAAAAAATAATAATGATAAAAGCAGAACATTAATGAAATTGAAGAAAGGAAACAATGGAGAAAATTCAATAAAATAAAGAGCCTTTTTTTAAGAAATATAAATAAATTGGTAAACATCTATAGATACTGACAAAAAAAGAAAACACATGTTACAAATATTAGAAATGAAATAGGGTATATCACTACAGATATGAAAAATATAAAAAGAATAATAAGAAATACTATGAGTAACTCTAGACACAAAATTTTGACAACATATTAAATGGACCAATTCCTTGAAAAGTACATTTACCACAACTTACCAAAACTGAAATAGATCATTTGACTAGTCCTCTAACTATTAAGTAAAGTACATTTGTAATTTAACTTTCTTCCCCTCACTCCCTCACAAAAAATTCAGGCCAAGATGGTATTACTGGAGAATTCTACCAAAATTCTACTGGAGAATTCTATCAAAATAAAGGAGAATGGCCAAATCTACCCAATCTCTTTCTTCTCATCCCTCACTTCCTCTTTACATAAAAAGGCATGATTTATGATTTATTTTATGAATCTAGTATTACCCAATACCAAAACCAGACAATAATACTATAAGAAAATTACAGAGCAATGTTTGCCATTAATACAGACATAAACATCCTCTAAAACATATTTTCAAAGAGAATTCAATAATACATAAAAATCATTATACATCATGACTACCCAGGATTTATTTCATGGATGTAAGATTCAAGGTTTCAAACTCAAATATATAATCCATCATATTAATAAGTTAAAGAAGAAGAAAATGCATGATCATATTAATTGGTGTATGAAATACATTAGATATGAACTTCCAAAACAATAGTTTTGAGGAAACTTCTTCACTATGATAAATAATTTCTACCAAAAAACCTAAAGCTAACATTTTACTTTATTGCAAAAAAACTAAATGCTATCTTCCTCTGACTTGGAACAAAGCAAGAATATATTTTCTCACAATTCTTAATAGAACAGAATGGAGGTTCTATCTAGTCCAACACGCATAAAAAGAAAAGAAAAGAAGAACATATAGATTGAAAGAAAGAGACAAAAATGCTCCTGTCTATAGAGGAGGTGATTGTCTACATAGCAAGTTACAAGGAAACTACAAAAACCCTCCTATAACTAATTAGTAAGTTCAGTGAGATCACAGCATTGAATGTGCAGACATCAACTTTAAAATACAGTAGTTTTTTAAATCACTCAAAAAAGAAAATAAATACTTAGGTGTAAATCCAACAAAATATATACCTAACTTGTAAGATGAAAACTACAAAATTTTGATTTAAAAAGTTAAAAAAATCTACATTAATGGAGTTACATACTGTGTTCATGGATTAAAAGACTAAATTAAAAACATTCCCTATATAATACATTGTTAAGATAATACAAATATAGGATACAGACTGGGAAAAACTATTTTCTAATAACTTATCTAGCAAAGGACTAGTACTAGAATATATTTTTAAAAATTTCAAAATTTAAGAGACAAAAAATTATTAGAAAATAGGAAAAGGACACAATGAAATTTTGTTGAAAAGGATATCAGATGGCAAATAAGCATTATTTGCCATTAAAGGAAGGTAACTTAAAATAATGGTGACATATCACTGTATCTCTATCAGAATGACTTAAATGAAAAAATTGTGACAACACTAGTTGCTGCTGAGTGTGTGAAGAAAGAATCACTCATATGTTGATGCTGGTTATGGTAAATGGTACAGCCACTCTGGAAAATGTTTTAGCACATTCTTTAAATGTTAAACATATAAATATTGCTCAAGATAAGCACTTGCATTCTTAGTGAAATAAAAATTACATTTACATAAAATTGTACACATAAGTGTTTACAGCAGCATAAATTATAATAGTTTCAAACTGGAAACAACCTAGATGTTCTTCAGTGGGTAAAGGGGTTAAATAAACTGTGACACAATCATAGATTACTACTCAGAAAGACAAAGGAACAAACCATTGATACTTTTAACAAACTTAATGAATCTCAAGATAATTATGTTAAATGAAAACTGAGCTCCACAAATCACATGCTATATTATTACATTTATAAAATGTTCTTGAAATGACAAATTAATTGTAATAAGAGTAATTTAGTGGTTGCCATGGGTTCAGGAAGGGGTGAGAGTGGGAGATAAGTAAGAGTGTATGACAGTAAAAGGGTAACATGAGGTATTCTTATTGTTTTCTAAATATTGTGTATCTTAACAGTATCAATGTGAACATCCTGGCTAAAATATAGTACTGTAGTTCTGCAAGATATTATCATTGCAGGAAAGTGGAAATAGGGTATATAGGACGTCTCTATATAATTTCTTATAACTACATGTGAATTTACAACTACCTAAAATATATATACTTTAAAAAACTTAATTGATATTTTACTAGAAGATTGAACATAGTTGAAGAAACATTAATATAGTTGAAAATACTTTTAGTTAACCTAAAGATAAATTGCTCAGAAGTATTCAAAATGTAACACAGCCAAAAGGGTGAAAATACATGAAAACACAAGAGATACAAGGTATAAAATGTCAATCCCGAACAAAGGAGATGAGATAATGCATGGAGTACAAGCAATATTTGAAGCAATATTAAAACAAATTTTCTAAAATTAATGAAAAGCCTCATGCCACAGATTCAAGAAACACTAGAAAATTTCTATTTAGAAAAAAAAACAAATAAATAATAGTCACTTTACAATAAAATTATTAAAAAATACATTAGAAAAAATTTAAGAGCAGCTAGGGGTGGAGGAATGGGGAGATGGGAAACTCAACATATTAACTTAAAAGAAGGAGCAGTAAAGCTGATATCTCAGCACAAAGGAAGATATAAAATATATTCAAGTGATATATCCAAAATGCTGAATGAAAGTGACCTGCTAAACTAGAATTTTTTAGACTGCAAAAAAATATTGAAAAATGAAGAGGAATTCTCCTTTTGAGTAGGATAGAATTTGTGGCAGTCTAAAGCTCTAGCTATGAATAACTAGAGGACAAACAAAACAGGAAAAGCAGCAGAGAACTGCAGGGACAATACAGAGAAGTGAAATTAAAATTGCACAGAGGGGAGACATATGGAAAGGTGAACTGATTTTCTATGGCTTTTTTTTCATTGAGAAACTTTGTTGAATTTGAATGCAAATACGAGGCTGAAAATTTGTTATTGCTCTGATCAGGAGCCATGCTGAAGCACTGAGAAACCAGTAGGACATTTGCAAGCATCACAAAACTAGGGTGACAATATTGGAGACTTGAAAAGCCTCAAATAAAGAACTAATTTTTCCCTTAGCCTTTTTATTTTTTTTTTTAATTAGAAACTGCATGGAGTGGGAATCTAAAAAAACTTAAGGTTAATTTTTTTTAATTATAGCAAAATTTATGGTAGTCTTGCAGTAGTGAGAAGGTAGTGATTGGAATTCAACATTTACTAGAAAATTCATTGTGAATAGATAGGTTCTCATTACAAATCCTAGAAGGATTCACCTCAGGGACAGGTGTAAATCATATGTAAATTGACTATTACAAAAACAGCAAACTTCTCTCAATTTCATGCATCACTGTATCAAACTAAGACATCACCAAAGGAAGAAAACAACATTTGAACTTTTAATCATTTCAATATCTGGAATTCAGTCATTGGACTTGACAATGAGCAGAAACATCGAGAGAAACAGAGAGAAGAGAATGAGAATCCAAAAGCAGAAACACACTGATGAGTTATACAAATATTATTTTAAAAAAGGTTAACAGTTTAAATAATTGTAAAAATGTTTTATAAAATATAGGAAAACATGAAAAATGTTAGATGAAAATGAAGAAATTCACAAAATAATTAGAAACTGTGGAAAGAATTAAACAGAAAATTTACAACTTAATAGTGCAGTGTCTGAAATAAACTTGTTAGATGACTCTGAGAGAAAATTAGACATTATACTAATTACTAAAAATTATACTAATAAACTGAAAGGCAGGACAAGAGAAAAATATCTAAAGTGAAACAGAAAGAGCAAAACTAATAGAAGCAGGGCACATAAGGGATATGTGCAGCATGGTGTGAAAAGTTACAATACATATCTAATCAGAGTTCCAGAAGGACAGAAGAAGAAAGAAAAGGAAAGAAAAAAACTGAAGAGATCATGACTAAGACTATTTCCAACTAGTAATACATTAACCCATAGTTTGAAAAGGCTCAGAAAATTTATAAATGCACAATTTACGATACATAAAATACAAAGAAAGCAAAGTTTACTATGTATTTCATAGTCAAACTGCTTAAAGAAGAAAATCTTGAAAAGAGCTCCTTCAAAAGGACAACAGTATGATTTAGAGCTAACTTATCAAACACACAGAGTAGTGAAAGCTTGACTTCTGTGTCTATTCAAAATAGCTTTCAAAGGTAAAAGCAAAGAAATGTCATTTGTAGACAAGGCAAATCTGAGATAATTTATCATTAGCAAATCTGCAAAAATAAAATTCTTAATGGAAAAAATGTATAAATAATTGTATATTGATGGTACAAAATGTTAAAATGTAATTTATAATTATTAGAAAATTTGAATGTAAAAACATACCTAAGTCTGCAGATTATAGCATGTGTTAAATGCTATTGAATGTGATTTAAGGTACTTGTTGGGTTAGATAAAAAAGCTAAACAAGAAAGTACATTTCTTTTATTCATAATACAAATATAAAATCAGATCACATATAATTCAAATAATTTATTAATAATGAGAAGCAAGACTTTTATTTACTGAAAGCTGCTATTCTTGTATCTCACATAACATTCTTCCTTTTTATCCATAAAAATCTACTACCAAACTATAAAAGATTTAAAATTTAAACTATGTATA
Source organism: Macroglossus sobrinus (assembly GCA_004027375.1). Classification (NCBI taxonomy): domain Eukaryota; kingdom Metazoa; phylum Chordata; class Mammalia; order Chiroptera; family Pteropodidae; genus Macroglossus; species Macroglossus sobrinus. Next base: position 1,034,247 of record PVKZ01000087.1, read on the forward strand.
GCTCAAAGTGCATAAGCAGTAAATATTTTTAAAAGTATTCTTTAAGGATATAAATATAATATTTCTATCAGTGCAATTTTTATTAATACTATATTATGAGTTTATCAAACTGAAAATATTAAAAGTCATAAGAAGTGTCAGGAATTTTGCCTTGGAAAGTGAATTGAAAATCAGCCAGGCTCAGTCTTGTGCCATTTGGCATTCCTATCACCCATAAACTATAAGTAATATAATTATTATCAGCATTTACCCTGGAAACAGTTAATTCATTACTTACTATGTATTTGGAATTGAGTCAAGAAAAATATCAGATAGAAAGTTCTTTGACGATTTGCAGTCTTTGTAAGTAATTCATGCTTGTAAACCCAGCTGTATGATTGCCTCCTTTTAATCGGTCTTTTCTATTTAAAACACACACACACACACACACACACACACACACACACACACACCAGTTATCTTTAAAAAAAAAGCTTCCTTTTCAAAGATGGAAAATTGCATCTTAGTGTAGAGGTACATAATGCACAAATGCTGATAACAAAAAGGAATAAAGAAAAATTAAAGACCTTTAGAACCTGGCTCTTGAAAGATGCATTCATGTTCTTTTAAATGATTTTATATAAATGAACACACACAAAAAAATAGCACACTCCAAAAGACAAGAAAGAACACAGCAGGAGGGCTGAGTTAGGAAGAAATGTGGAAGGAGAATGAGTACTGCTGGACCAAAGACAGGAAAGCCATAATCTGGCAAGAGAGATCAGAACAAAATGAGCATATATGGAAGGAGCAGTGTGACTTTGGCACTAGCACACAGTCTCAGATGCTGTATTTGATACTTAGGTTATGTTCAGTTAGCTGTCTGTAGATTTTCAAAATTAGGAGAACATGCAAAGTTCCCTCAAGATGAATATGTGAGAGGTGAGAAACAGATTTTCAGGCTTCTATCCCACATTTTTCTTTAAAATTTCTTTAAAATTCACTACACAAAAATGATAAGAAACAGGGAAAGTCTGAAATATTTTATAGGGTACAAAAGAACCATGTGGCATAATCATGTATGCCAGGGCCTCACAATTGTGTTCTACAAATTCTTCATTCAGTGACACAGTGTGATACAGACATGTATCATTTCCCAAAATGTTGTCTTATGGAGGAATCGAGGCTTGTTTCTTACATTATGATAATCCACATTGAAAATCAGGGTCATTTTATTAAAGTTGTGTTAACTGTACATTTTTTCCCCTCAAAGTTTATTACATTTTTTACTTGCTTTTATGCAAGCATACACAAAATACAACAGTCCAGAAAGCAAGAAATACTAAAGCAGGAGATCTAATTTGGTGCCAGGAAAGGAATAATGCATTACATGTTACTACCCTGTTAAAAACCTAAGGTTCATAGATAATAATAAAAACAACTAACTTTTACTGAGTACTGACTATACGCCAAAAACTCCTCTAAGTATTGTACATATTAACTCATTTGATTCTCTGACCATACTTTGCGGTAGGTATCATTTTATTTTTACCTTATAGAAGAGTCAATTAATACATACAGATGTTAAGTAATTTGTCTAGACTTAGCATTCCTAAAAAATGGCAGAGCCAGAATTCACTCCCAGACTCTCTGCAATTCCCAAGTGTGGCATGCTTTCTCTGACCTCTAAGGCTTGAATATGAAACATCTCTCGTAGATGCCCCTATGGCACAACCTAGGTTCATTCCCATTAAATAAGTTAATTACACTTTAATATTGTTTTTTCTTTCTATTTGTCTTCCAACTAGACTGCAACTCTTTACAAAGTATAACTCTTTACATGTATGTGTTTCATCACTGTATTTCTTCATTAAAATTTGGAACTTAATAATTGTCCAGTGAATGAATGAAGGATACTCATATTGATTATTTATTCTGCGCTACATATAATGGTAGAGCCACCTAATTGTTTCAATGAGTGATGCTGAATAAAGTAATCAATGAGTGAGGACTCAATTAAGTGGTCAGATCACTTGCAAATGTGGTGTGACTAGAAATGTGTTAAAGCCACAAATTATAATTCCCACTGCTTTTGATGATGCTTAAAATTTCCATTAGATTAATTTCTTTAGGTTTGAGTGTTTCCAAAGATAACTCAATTGGGAGTACTGAATTAATCTAACACTTATTATTTCATCATTTGGATTCTTTCTTTTTCCCTCCATCTCTCATGCCCCAATTGCTATGGTTCCCAGCTACCTCACCTCTACTGCAAGAGCTGGAGATACTCTTCTACATTCAGTCAACACATGCCACCTGAACATGTAAAGTTTAATTCTGTTTAATGCTTTTACTGATTATTTAAGCATGAGGACTGAATGAAATGCTTTCTCTTGGCTCACATATCAGGAGATAATATGTTCCTGAATAAGTGAGCAGGTTTATGAAAGAAAAGATCTGATCATAGAGTTTTTTCAAGACTGGAAGATCCAAGATATTGCATGTCTGGAAACACTGGATCAAACAGAGGGAAAGATAATGCAACATTAGATATTGAAATGAAAGAGAGAACACCTACATGGAGGTATTTAATGCAAACACATCTTTTAGCTACAATAATAAAAAATAACAAATTAAAACTCTTTACCATGTGCGATAGATTCGGTTTTGGGAGAAATTTCTTAATAAATTGGAGGTTCTATTGTTTCATAAAAAAAAAAATTGCTTCGTAATTACATCAAATACAGTTCATGAGATCTGGATGAATATTGTTTATAAAAACTGACTAGTACGTATCAATTCAGGGCTATAGTAATTCCAGGAGGAGAAAATAGAGTTATCTAGAATGCAAAGCGTAATGTGAATGTGGAAGCATGAAAAACCACCTGAGAGTCAGGGCTTCTGGAATGTAGAGAAGATGGGTGAGGAACCTATTCAGAAAGATGAGGAAGAGTCACATCATCCTTCTATTTGCAGATGACTCCCAGAAATTTTTTGATTTGCCAGACTGCACCTAATCAAGGTGACCAAAATATCAAAAGCATTACTCTAACAACAGTAACTTCACAACTCACTCCTAGATCCTGCTTCATTGTTTTCTGAGGAGCTCACCTGCTATCTGCTTTTCTGCCTATGAACCCCAAAAGCAGCAATAACTGAGGAAATCAGCATCGTGCATTTCTATCCTTCTAGCCAAGAATTAGCAAACCAAGGTCTTCTGTTTAATTTTGTCTATCTTCATCTGGAGCCTATTTACTACTTCAGTCTCTCTAATCATATTTACTAACTTCTACTTATTAAACATGTCATGTTCTTTCACCTTTTTGTATCTGTTTTTAAACTTCACCCTCTCCCTAAATGCTCTCTCTCCTCTGGCCCATTTGTGCAATACAGGTCCACTTATCTAGTTTTAGCTTTGAAGTTATTTTTCCTTCAAAGTTTATTTTGATTCCTTCCGTAAGGAAGAATTGTTTACTCCCTCTTTTTTGCCCCCCCAAATTGAATATATTGTTCCTGATTTAAGCACATATAATATCTTACTGTACTTTTTTGTTTATATGTCAAATACTCCCCCCACTATATACTATAGTTGCCTTGAGTTTATCAATGGTTAGCAAAAAAATAGGATATTAAAGAGATTTTCTAACAAATGAATTAATTAATCTTATGCAAATATTATTGTCTAGATTTGTATCTTTCCCTTGGGTCAGCTTGTAATTAGAACATCTGGTACACACACACACACACACACACACACACACACACACACACACAACTTGATTTCTTTTGCATTGTATGGAAAGAGACTTCTAAGAGATAAGGGATAAAACTTGAATATAGAGTAATTCTCCACTTAACTTCATTGATAGGTTCTGCAAATCTAAGTGAAATATAATGAAACCAATTTTACCATAATTGATATAAATAAGAGTTAAATTCCTACTGCATCTCATCAGAATTATAGCAAAATAAAGCAGAATGAAACGTTATTCGAGAACCTGCTCTTTGCCTTTACCATGGTCACTCTGGACCAATTATTTCTGTTATCTGTGGCAAACTATTTAAGTTTACAAAGCATCAATAACCTCATCATTGAAGTGAGTATAACTAACATTTTATCTCTTAATGGAAAAGATGGAGATTAAGGAATGTTAACCTTTATTATTTGTTCAGAGAATTTCTTTTTTAGGATGACAAGTTATTTTTGTGTGTTTTTCTGTATTACTGGAATTAGATCTGGCTAATATTTAGAGGGAGGGGAGAAAAAAAAAACAAAGAAACAAAACAAAACAAAAAACTCCAGACTCATAATAAGAAGTGCATTGTAAAGAGAAAAGATGTGATGACTAGACGATCGTTTATTAACCTATCAAAATTTAAGGTCTTCTTTTACACTTGTGTTAACCCAAGATACCTTCTTAGATTTGCTTTGTTTCCAAAGAAGAAGGGCCATCTCAGAAAAGGGAAGTGGGAAGATTAGATCTAATAATATAGATTTGAAAGAGGACATAACATCCATCTAGAAAAATAATTAAAAATCAATAAAGAGGTATAAGAGTTGTCCAGAATAATAAATCTTTTAGGTCTACAAAGATCCCAGTGTTTGAGCGGGCCTTGGAGTGGGTGAGAAGTTTGAAATACTAACTGCTCTTTGTTTAGTCGAGATATTTAGCTTTTATATTTGACATGAAGTCTTGTAGATTTGCATAAGTTAATGTCATTGAATAAAGCAGAAAAAAATAACAGTGCCTTAGTCAAGACAAAGTGTTTATTTTTCTTATATGACAAATCTAGATTGGAGATCAATAATCCACACAGAGAATGCTCATATTAGATTTGAATGAGGTCCCATCATACAAAGATTTCATAATGAAATCGTGTAAGACTTATTTTTGTACAAGTAAATTTATTTTCAGAAAGTCAGTTTTCCTTTGTAAAATTTTTACTCAGAGTAATTGTTATATTCTTCATATCAGTTTACTATTAATTTATTTTCATGAGCTTAGTAATAAAGAACACCAAACTTTGGTGGATTCTATTTGGAAAAAAACATTTTTCCATTTTAGTTATTTTTTTTTAATGTACAGAGCATCTTTATAATATCAGAAAACACATTGCTATTCTTTTGTACTTTTAATACTGTTTTAATTTTTTTCCTTCTAATCTAAGGATCATGTTAAAGTTACCCATTCTTCTTTCAATTGTTTGTTTTTTATTATAGATAACTTTTGTCTTAGTAGTTAATTTTTTTCTAATTCATTATCCTCATGCAATTTAAAAATAATTCTTTTTGCTTACTTTTTGAAAAAATTTGGAAACAATAAATAAATAATAATTTATTTTCAATATAATAAATATGTGCATAAAGTATATATCTTGTCTTTCATAGTTATCACATAATAATATGAATTAGCTTTAACCACCAGGTTTTGAGAAGATGAACTTGAAGAAGGAAACCACCTTTTGTCCTGTCTGGATAGTGCTTCTCCATCTTTCATCATCATAAGAAATAGACAATGAAACCAAATGGAATTTCCATAGTTCTTTACTGAGCTTAGATAATCCTTTCAAGTTGACAAATAGTATACATTAGTGTGGAGATGGCTATGATACATAGTTTCTGGCCTGGTTTAATTATTCTCCTGTGCAGATAGAGTTGTACCTCACTCCCTAGAACTTCAGAGCTATTCCATATAATATCCCTGTGCTTTCAAGGCATCTCAAGTATAGCACCTCTCACCTAGAACTCTCTCTTCTCTTCCACATTTCCCACAGTCCTACACTGTTCTTTTTTTTCTGGAGATTTTTCATTCTCCCCTAAAAAATGACCTATTAGCAGTTCCTCCTGGTTTGAAATGACTCCCCCCACCCCTAAACTGGTGGCTCAGCAAAACGATGAAACAAGTCCTACATCAATGCTTGTGATCCCATTGTTGGGAAGGGGACAAGGGGCATCTTTTACCCATTGGGTTTGGACGGGGACAATGACGGATTTCCTTCCCACTCTAAAAAATACCACAGACTGAGTGACTTAAACAGCAGATACTTATTTCTCACAGTTCCTGGAGACTGGTAGTCCAAGATAAATGTGTCTGCAGGTTTGTTCTTTCTTCAGTTCTATTCTCTTGCCTAGTAGATAGTTTCCTCCTTACTGTGTCATCGCATGGTCCTTTCTCTGTATATGTGCAGTCCTAGTGCTTCTTCCTCTTCTTATAAGGACACCACTCCTATTGCACTAAGGCCCCATCCTCCTGACTTCATTTATCCTTAATTACAAATTTCAAGGCTCTATCTCCAATACAATCACTTTGGAAGGTGAGGGCTTCCATATACATATTTCACAGATACACAATTCAGTCCATAATATGTGCCTTTTGGAACTTGGATTCCTAAAATACTTATAGTTACACGCACCTTCCACTTCAGTATTAGAACTTCAGGGAGCTCTTGATTCTTGTTGAAAGGATTCATATACCTTCTATTTATATAACTTTTACTTTATATTTTCTGAACTTATATCACTGTCCTTATTATGTTTCATTTCAATTATTCAATAATCATTTTTATTTTTCCCTTTTAGTGTGGTTAAATACATATCCAGGACATCATTAATTTTATAAGAGTACTAAATTGTCCAGAGAATACATTGTATTTTTCATATTGGGCTATTTCTATATTAATAGTAACCTTTTCCACCTTCACTTAGTATAGAGTACTTAGAAAGCCTGTAGATACTTGGTAGATTAGTGTATTGCAAACATAGAAATCTTGCCTTGTTGGGTGTTGAAGTAATTGGTTACCGAAAGATATTCTGAAAAGTTAGAATGCATTTTAAATAAATAAGAAAATATTTACACATACTTTTCTCTTGAAAATATGTCACAAATGTCTCAAATTGGTGGTTCAAATTTAGAAAAAAAAACTTTCACCCACAAATTTGTTTGGCCCTTGTTTTTTATCTTGTTTTGTTTCTAATTAACATAGAATGTTTTAGGGCAAGATAATCCTTGACTTTTGGACAAAGATACATTTTTCATAATCTAGTTCTGCTAGTTCTATCACATCACCTTTCTAGCCTATAGAGGGGTTTGCCTTCTCTGATTTAAAAGACAGGTAGTCTGTGGTACAGGAATATTTGTAAAACATTAGGTGTGTTTTTTTGTATGTTTGTTTGTTTTTTGTTTTTGTTTTTTTGTGTTTTTTTTTCCTCTAGGTCTAGGAACTCAGAAGCATCCGGGTGAGTAATTGGGGATAAATAACTTGAGATTAAAAATAATTTTTAGGTATCAATTTTTCCTCATGTAGATGAGTATAAATTACCATTTGTACATTTTAAGTACTTGTATTTAGAATCATAGGATGCTAAGAATTGGCCAATCTGATGCATTTTATAAAATAATAAATACATGCATTGCCAACGATTCAATTTTAGACTTTATATTAAAAGTTACTTCTTTTTTTTAAAGATCAGAAAAAATAATAAAATAGTTGCCTTTATTTCCACAATCAGCATAGCACATTATTGGTGTTCAATGTCCCTGCTAGTCTCTATGGCTTTATCACCTTTTCTGTTTCTTATCTCTTATTTATGCAATGTTCTTGGTCCCCACAGCTTTTAGTTTGTGTCTACTACTTTTTGTTCCTACTTAACTTGGTGACAAACAAAAAAAAACTCAAATCAAACCAGTTTAAGTAAAACAAATAGAGTTTATTGGCTCATGTAACTGAAAAGTTCAAAGATGAAGCTATTTTAAGGAACACCAGAAAGCAGAGACTCTAATAGTTTTGTTACGGCTCTGATACCCTCTTCTCTTCATTAGCCTCTGCTTTACTCTTTGGCTTCATTCCTAGTTTAAACAATATTTAACCTAAATTATTTGCACAGCTAGAAATTTTAGAAGCAAAAGAGCATCTCTTGCAAAAATCTTCAACAAATATCAGGGTTGACTTTTATTGGCATAAATGAAGTCAGGGTTTGCTTTCAAAATAAACACTGTGGCTAATGTTTGGAGGTTTCCGATTAGGCTTTGATTCTGTGCCCAGCCCTAAACTCAATACATCACTAGAACAACGTGTACTGATTGGTGGCTGTACATGCAGAGATTTAGGTTAAACAGAACAAATAGAAGATATTCATTAATCTCTTACTACCTAACATTCTCATCCTCTAAATATAGATAATTTAAAACATCTTTTCTTAACATCGTACAACTATACCATAAACTAATGCAGACACATTTCAATTTCTTGCTAGTATGGGGTTAACTAATATCTCATACATTTGTTGCATACAGTTTCTAGCTCAGGGATATAGTTAATTAATAAGGCTTATTTTTTGCCTAGGGTCAAAAGTGATTTATGATCTGGAACCCACTTCTATCATGATTAATGTACTGTGGCAGTAAGTAGGATGTCTTTAATAAAATACTTTAGTTGGACTAGGCAGATGGAGAAATAATATCCAGTATTCACATTTTCGTATCAGGCACAATGACCTTTCTGTACACATAGCAAAGAATCCCTGTTTGGCTGTATACAGTTCTCTCATCAGTCAATATTCTCCAGCATTCCCTTCCCCTTGGTGCAGACTTGGATCACAGTGCTAGGAGATTACATTAGAAGTTAAATAATCATAGGACTTTGTTTCCCAAATTTCAGAATTAATCAGGCACTATAACTAATTCCACTTAAATGTTTGTTGGTTTCCCATCAATTTGCATTAAAACCACTTTATGGAATAATTACCAAAGCCAAAGATCTGGAGTTTTTAATCTGTATCCTAACATAGGTGTTTTTCTTTTGGCAACAGCTCTTGAAAATGTGCTCACATCTCTTGCCTTTATCATAATGACTTCTCTCTGGGTCTCTGTCTCTAAAACAATAAGGATTAACATATCCCTGATTTAGAGTGAATCACAATAAGCTGCTTTTAAAATTATTTTTAAGTGTAGACTTAATTTTAACTATTTGTAGGCATTTTGTATGAATTAGAAGTATAAATCAGAAGATGCTTGGGAGGTGTTCATGGCCAAGCCTTAGCTCCCATTTAGAAGTGATATTACCTCCTGTTTTTGTTTCCAGCTTTCTTCCTTTGCTGTAGAGCTTGAGATGTGGATATTTCAGCACTAAAATGTAGATGACTCTTTTATAAACAGATATTTTCTAGTATTGAATGCTAGAAAAAAAAGAGAAAAACTTCTCTAAACCAAACTTTTTTTCTTTCTTCAATGTTCTGTTCAGATCAGATTATCTCTTACTTGTAGGCAATTACTTAAATTCATATCTGATAATTAACTACCTGATTTATATATCTTCATTTTTACATCAAGAGTCTGTTAAGTTCCAACCTAAATAAAAACATGGCTAGATAGGCTGGCCCCTTATAACCTGAGATATAAATTCTATGGGCATCTCTCACCTTCTGTAATTTCACATCTTAGAATAATTCATTTACAAAACCTCACTTTCTCAGTTTTAGTGTACCATATATCATAGTTTCTATTTGACAACTTTCCAATTTTAACAGATTTAAAACTAAGATTCATTTGTGCACTCAATGTTTAATTGACAACTTTCATTTTTTTCTAGATGGCATTACAAATGATGACATTAAAAAATTGATAATATTTTAGTAATGAAAATTCTCTTGAAAGTGATAAAAGCCAGCTAAGGATTTACTTGATGAGAGATTGTATTGCCCACATACTAAAAAAACATGTGGAAAACATTTGTTTCCGAAGACTCAAATTATATTACTGGGAATCTTTCAAGTTTCAATTCTCAGCTCTGCTTTCTTCTGGGTTGGTTTTATTATCAATCATGTTTTCTTCATTTGTAGCAAACTCAGACATCTTCTGTTGTCTTTTTAACCTAACCTTTAAGAGATGAATCTTGGCCTGTCTTGGGTCATGGACCCCTTACTGTGTCCCTCCAGTGTGTAAAATTAGATGAAATATTCCGGATTGCCAGGCCTGAATATGGTGCCCACCTGCAGGGCTGGTCGATGAGATAGATCTCATTCAAATTCTTGGAATGAAATCAGGAGGGGTCAACCAAAAGTAAATAGAAAGGACAAACAATTGCCTACCATATACTACAATAATTTTTTCTCTAAAATAAAAAGAAAATTACATTATAGTGCAAATCATCAAGAAAAATATCACTAAACTCCCTTTAGTTTATAAAAGTAAATAGGACAATGAATACAGTATGTCTTGTAATTACTAAAAAATAAAATGAAATTTCCAGATTTAATTGATAAAAAGATGTTTGGCTAAGAAAAATAAATGGCTATATAAATGCAAGTTAAATTAGGACAGGAGCAAGTAAATTAACATTTCAAATTTTCTTGCACAAAAGTATATTTCTTCATGGATTAAAGCCAGTTGTAGTTTTTAAATATATCCAACCATTTCTTCTGCCACATCACTCACTTGAATCTGAGGAAATTCTGTTGCAAAGATTTTTAATGTTGGTTTCACAATATTAGAATTTTTTTTTTTTTGGTATTATTGACTACATGCCTCAACCAACTGAGACTAATTGACTAGTTTTATTTAAAAAAAAAAACAATAGATTAGCATTCACTAATGTTAGGAAAGAGGTTAAGGAAAGGTAAATATACACTTAAGCATAAAATAGTTAATGATACAACATGAAAAAATGTTTGACAAAGTACAGCATACAATTTAAGCATTTTCAGCACTGTAAAAACACAGATTAGGAAATTGTTTTTGAAGTGTCTTATAATGGTCAAATTAGTTCAGGAAGAACACCCTGCTATTAGCTGAGTGGTTTTTGACCTCAATATTCTGTTCTTTTAATAAAACACCCACACAGGTCAATGTTACAAATAGATTTAAGGCATAAGATTTCACAAATATATAACTTATGCCCATGGTTTTCAACCCTGATGCATATTTAAATCCCTTGAGCTCAGGTCCAACACAAGGAGATTCTTATTTAGCTGGTCTGGGGTATTTAAAGTTCCCCTGGTAATTCTATTATGTAGACAGGGTTAAACACACTGGCTTACATGAACATGCTTAGAAAATATTTTCTAGTGACAGTGATATCTTTCGACTAGAGAGAGTAGAACTTCTAGACAATAAATAGATGTGCTTATTAAATATATGCAAACTTATTTTATATATTACTTTTACTAAAATATGCAACAAGGATTTCTGCTGATACATTGCTGAATCATTATTTTTGAGAATCAAATTGCTTTTACTTCGAAATATACCTTTTTTTTTTGCAAAAGAAGGGCACCTGAACTCAATGAGTACATAGTCCACAGTAAATCAGTTTCTTCTTTAAAATAATATTTGCTGACCACTATGTAAGCTTGGTTATATACACTAATCTAAAAATTAGAGATACAATGGTCAGCATTACTAATAAAACCCTTCTATCATTAATCATGAATCATAATTAGTAGTGTATATAACTTTATTCTCCAAAAACTTGAACTCCTTTTTTTGTGCTTTTCTTAGATCATAAAACAAATATTACCTATATTTGAATCTGAAATGAATTACTTTTCTGTGGAGTCACTGAGAAAAATGATCCAATACACTAAATACTTTGAAAAGAGAAGTAACATGTGACATTAATAAAATCAACATAAAGAAGACCACAGAGATTATTTGGAATAAAAAAGGAGACATACTATGTAGATGCAAAATATATCAGATAACAATAGAAAAAAATTGTGAGCCATTTAAACCAACAAATTTGAAACTGTAGATGAACTGGAAAAATTCTTAGTAAAAATGTAAATCTCCAAATTATTAAAAATAAATTTAAAATTTCAAAAGTGGGAAACCATTGAAGGAATTAAATTTGTTATCATAAATATTCTCCCAAACAAACACCCAAACCAACCAAACGAAAACAAAAACCACTAGTCCCAGTTTATTTTAAAAATTTATATATTAAGGAGAATGAAAAAAATTACAGGTATCACTTCCGAACATGGATAAAAAATATTAAAATGTTAGATATGGAATCCACCAATAAAGTGGCTGTATATAATGATGAAGGTAGGTTTACACCAGGAATGCTAGTATAATTTAAGATTAGATAATTGCATACGTTATTATATTACCTAATTAAAAGAAAAAATTATAATTATAGTAATAGAGGCAACAACAACAACAAAATCATTCAATAAGATCAAATATCTGTATGTTAGAAAAAAAACCTTATGACAATGTGAATATAAGGGTATCTCCAAAAACTGAAAAATGACTTTAACAAAAATGTATATAAAGAAAATAGAACTATTACCATTTCTCTTTAACATTATATGGGAAGTCATAGTCATCACAATAAGACAAATAATAGAAACAAAAACTATCAAGGTTAAAATTTAAAAAGTATCTACTTTAAAATATAAAAATAATCTACATAAGTTACTAGAATTATTTGAAAAAATGTCAGTACTGCTGAGTAAGATGCCAACTGTATTTACATACATCAATAAAAAAACATTTTAATTAAGAAAAAAGTGAGTTCTTAGAGTAATAAAATCAATATAAGAAAACCTAGCAGTAGATTTAATAAAAATGTGATTCATGTGATATATTTATAAAACTCTACAGTAAGACATTAAGAAAGGCATTAATAGAGAGATAGACAACATTTATTGATAAAATGTTAGTATCATAAAGTTGTCAATTTTTTCAACATTATCTAATGTTCAGTGTCCTACCAAACAATATCCTCTGTGTGTGTGCACACGCGTGTGTATATGAATGTGTGCACGCAGTCATAAGTTATCAAGAAATTCATAATATCCTTTGGTAGATGATTGGATAAAGTAGATGTGGTACGTATCTAAGATGGAATATTACTCAGCCATAAGAAAAGATTAAATACTGCCATTTGTGACAACATGGATGGATCTTGAGATTATCATGCTAAGTGAAATAAGTCAGACAGAAAAAATTGAGAACTATATAATTTCATTTATATATGTGACATAAAACTGAAAGCAACAAATAAAAATGACAAACAAACAGAGACTCATGGACATGAACAGAGAATTCGTGATTACTAGAGGGAAAGGGGACAGGGGAAGTAGATAGGGATAAAGTGGATAAAATATATGGTGACAGAAGGAAATTTAACTTTGGTGGTGAACACACAATGCAATATACATATGACATATTATTGAATTGTACATTTGAAACCGATATGATTTTATTAGCCAATGTCACCTCAATTACTTTAATTAAAATAATAATAATAAAGAAACATAATAAAAGAAATATGATAGAGTAATGCAAATTACAATATTATGACATTACAAAGTTATTTAAAAGCAGCATAAGATTGTAATAGAGATTGAAGTATTAAGCAATGGGACGATAGAGATTCTTATTAAAAAAAACTCTTGCACATGTAGAAATTTGTTAAATAAGAGATATGGCATTAAAAATTACTGGAGACTGATACACTATTGAATAAAGTTTTCTGGAACAACTGTTTATTTTTATGGAAGAAAAATTAATACTTAATTGTCATTCTTATACAAAAATCAACCATAAAGATATAAAACATAAAAAAATGAAATTCTTAGAAGAAAAAAGTGTAGAATATTTTTATGTCCTCCATGTAGTGTTTCCTAAACAAGACAAAAATTTTGCAAATCATAAAATTCTATTGAATTTAAGAACTCCAGTGAATCAAAATACATTGCAAAGAGGGCAAAAAGACAAGCTATAAGCTGGGAGACTATATTGGCCACACATTAAACCAAAAAAAGAATTAGTATCGATATATATTATGATATCAATAAAAAACAGCATTTTTAATAATCATTCACCCAGAGACAATTAAAATTTTAAAATGGAATTATAAGAGGTTCATAAAATAGGAGGTACAAATATCTTATAAAATTAAGAATATATGTACAACTACTATTTGTAATTATGAAAGAGCAAATTAAATTTATAAAGACATAATATAATATTTCACACCCACCAGATTGGCAAAATTATTGAAAAATCAGATAATGCCAGGGGTTTAGAAGAATGGCAGCCCACATTAACTGTTGGTAGAAATGGAAATTGCCATAATCATTTTTATAAAAGCTGTAATATTATCTAGTAAACTTGAAGATTTAAGAACTATAATTCAACAATTTTTTCTAGATATATACTCTGTACTAGTGTTTTTTGCAATAGAATGTGCATCAGATACACACAGACAGATTACTAAAAAACTACTGGGTCCCACTGTCCCCCAGAGCTCATGATTCAGCAGGTCTGGAATGAGGCTGCATAATTTGTATAATTAATATCCCCAGGCAATGCTGCTGGTTAAGAGAACACACTTTGAACCATTAATATAAAATTATACTTGTATTTGTACCAAACTAGAGTTATACAAAAAACAGGAAACGAACACATTTTTCATCAGAAGAATGGATATGTAAAATACAGTGGAATATAGTGCTATAGTGACTATGTAAGAACTCTAGCTATGCAACAACATGGATGAATCTCCGTGCTAAAAAAGTAAGTTGTAGAAGAATATATACAAAAATCAATTTGTCAACACATGCAACACACACACACACATGAGAGAGTGGAGGGTGGAGAGAGAGAGAATATTTATTTGTTAAAACTATATATAAAACCAAGTTACATATATAATTTAACATAGTTATTACCTCTGCTAGGAAGTAGTAGAGTGTATAATTGGAACAGAGCATGCAGCGGTTTAAAGGTATGTCTTAAGATGCACAGAAGAGTGCATTTTTCCTTTTTTTTGTAATTTTTAAGTCCCTTATATATTACATTTCTTGAATATATTAAGTATATATAATAAGAAAAAAATACTTAACTGCTACTAAACTTAATTCAGGCTGTTAATCTCTACTTTCACCATCCTTTGTAGATGTCTTTTTAAAGACTGTCTACATAGTGATATTCTCTAAAACAAATTCTGAAAAGAACAGTTTCTCTCTCTCTCTCTCTTTTTTAAAACTATTTATTACTGTAGTACCTAGTCTTGCTAGGTGGTCTCCCATCTAAGTACTAACTAGGCCCAATCCTGCTTAGCTTCCAAGATCAGACATTGGACTTATTCAGGATGATATGGCTACAGAAAACAGACTATGGCTCCACTGGCCTGTGAACCCAAGACCTTCTGTGTATAAAGCAGACGTGCTAACCACTGTACTATGAAACAAAGTCCAGTGGTTTCTTTCTTATCTCATAAACTTTAGAAGATCCTGAGTTTCTTGGCCTTCAGGTCTATATGTGTATATATATATATATATATATATATATATATTTTTTTTTTTTTTTCATGAAATAATCACTAGACTGGCAACTAGATAGGCCACTTTTCTGTGACCTGTCTTGGAAACTACTTTTCCAATCAGATACTTCCAGTACCCTACTTCTTCAGTAATAAATAATTTTATAAAACTATAAAACATTAATATTTTGAAATAAGATTCAAAGTTATCTCATCTAACCATATACTTTTTGCATGAATTTTTTTATAATGACACTAAAAGTTGAGTTATACTGAATGCCATATTGAATCATATTATTATAAGAAATTTAAAAATTAATGAAACCATTTAAAAAAATATATAATTTAAAAACCACAACTAGGGGTATACTACTTGAGAGAAAAAAAATGTTCTTTATTGTGGATCCCAGTCTTCCAATCCCCAAATACAACTGCAAGATACAGCTTTTGAAAGCACACAAAGTCTGAACTCAAAATTATGTGAAAGTCAAGTATTTAAAGTAGTTTTTATTATTTTGCTAAATATTTCCTCCTCTAGTTTAAACATTATCAGATCGTTCTTTGTGTTAATTTTTTGGACATACTAAAATTTATAATACATCTCTCAGATTAATTTCTGTCATTATTAGAAGATAAAATTTTATTAATATCATATAATTTAAATTCATTTTAGTAAAACCATAACATTGTTAAAGTTAATGTGTGTTGAGACTGTGTCAAGATAATATTATTTAGTCTTTGATGACGCCTCCTGTTAATTCCTGTTCATTAATTCATAATTTACTTGTAAACTTGATTCATGCTCTATCTAAGTTTTTTTAATTAACATTAAGGTTTAGATTAACTTTTATCTCATAGGTTTATTTTATTTATCTGATGTTGAACTAGATTTTGGAACTCAATTGATATTCAATATGTTATTTTCTCCCAAGTTTTGTATAACCCATGCATATTGCTAGCCTATTTTCTATGTCTTCATCTAAGATTGAAATAAAAAATTAGACTCTAGTACAAAACCCTAAATTAACATTTTTCTGGGAAGGTTGTTTAAGTAGTTATCATTACTGAAATCGTTACTCAATCCAACTTTCATCCTGTTATCCACTAATTTATAATAAAAAATTTTTAAGTGCAGTATATCTATAAAGTCTTATTAGTCTGGAAATAAAAAATGTAAATGAGGATAGTTTGATATGTCTTATTACCATTTCAATAAACATTCAATAACTTCTCTTAAGTATTTCTGATTTTTTTAATGTCCACAAAATACCTGTGAGCTAATATATGTAAAAATTTCTTACATAACATCAGTAACAAATACATGTGTTTTAGTGTCCAGAATCCTTCATAATAGAATCTTATATTTTTATGTAAGAGAATACATACCATGTGTTTTTGGGTGGGTTTTTTTCCAAGAATGCTCTTGTAACTTTAGCTCGAGTGACTGGGTTTAGAAAGAATATAACACCAAAGTTGGATCAATTCTAGGACTTTAAAAAATGAAACTATTATTATTATTATTATTATTATTATTATTATTATTGAGCTTAATTAGGGGACAGCATGTATCTTAACCTTTTGGGGTTTAATTTGAGAGTAATGGTGGTTGTCTTTTTCAGGAGATGGAGAATGACTGTAGTAAGGGTATTATATCCAAACATGAGCAGAACAGAGGGGTGGAGAAATGGAACTCTGATAACATTGTTTGTGACCCAGGACCTCTGAAATCAGCTGTTTACTTAGGTTTTCTAGTATAGGGATTCAGAACAGGTCTCCAAAAATGTGCCACTGTGGCCTGTAAATTCCTTTGAGCTGAAGGCAATCAAGACCCTGCAGGCTCACAAGAAACTTTTACTTTTCTCTTAAAGAATTTAAATTAGGAGTCTTGCCCATAATGAGTTATCACCAGAAATAATTTTTTGACCTATCTGTGTGGTAGGGCAAAATAATTACTGAACATCTGCTCTTCTTATCGTCCTGCAATGACCTTTCTCCCCTCTAAAGCCCCAAGGCACCTTGCTTCATCCTTAGCTCAGAATGTCATATATACTCATTTTCTCTTTCTCTCTTTAAACCTCTCATACATGTGGGATCTTTGACTCTCTCATGTATGTGAGGTTCCTATGTGTGTGTATATAATTAAATGTGGTTATTTTATCTTGTTAATTGTCTCATGCTGATTTAATTATTAGACCAATAAATGAACAACAACAGAAAAATTAGGTGTGTAGAGGAAAGTTGCTTCCTCATATTAGCAATATGAGGCATCAAATTCTGAAATTAAGAGTTATATGTTATGTTCTTGAACCTATTTAAAACTTTAGGAGGCCTATAATAACTCATGTAGTCCTAACAAATAATATATCAGTGCTTTGGAAAATCAGGGCATTTGCCTTTCTCCTCAATTTATAGGTAATTGCAATTTCTAATAACCCTTTTGTTTTCCATGCTGGCATATAAAAGAAAGTCAACATTTGAGAAATATAATCATGTTAGCAAATATTTTACTCCTTTCATAACCTGTTACAACTCTTTATCTCCATTGTTCTGCTACTTGATTTCTTATATATTAATAAGAATTTACTTGTATATTTTAGGACACTTTTGCTGATAATTTGCTTTTGATTCTCTGTTTTTTAAGGAAAATTTATCTACAACAATTTTAAAAATATTATTTGCATTTAAAAATATTTTTGTAATATTCATTTTAAAAGTTACTTATGAGAATATATTTTCTCTACTACTGTACAGAAGCATTAAAATAAAATTTGTATGTTAGTTGTTGCATAGTATGTAATCTGAAAACATATTGTATATCCTTTTATTATTATAAGCTTTTTTTCAACTAGCATGTCAAAATTTAGGATAAAATGGTTTAAATAAGGCAGAACTTGCCTTTTTAAAATGTTTTCTAACTTTTATTAATGAAAAATTATGCTCTGAACTTTTATACTTGCTCTGCTTATATATAATGTTATCAATTATAAGAATTTGTTTTTTATATATGGTTGTTTAATGTGTTTTTCTCATACAAACACTGAGAAAACAGACTGCAATTTGAAAGTATAAGGTCTCCCTTTAGACTTTGTTCAGTTGATGTTGTTTTCTACAGTACCCAAGATCTTCAATTAAAAAAAAAAAAAATGAGTTCCTAGGCATTCTAAGTGAGAAAATCATTTGGAAAATGAACCAATAAACTACTGCAATTGAAAGGGTGTCAAAAGTCTGTGACAATGACACTAAGTAGGTACAAAGTTCCCACATTAATCTCAATGGACTAATTATGGTCACTTAAGTGTCAGTATTATTAACTTTTCTCACTGAAATGGCAAGATCTAACTACCATGCTTTTCTAGGCCATCTGAACAACCAACATAGCAGGAGGTGGCATTCTATAAGACAGAGCCTTTATGGACCAGATGTGAAGAAACTTGAGTATTATTTTGATTAATTAGTTAATTGAAATGCTGCTACTACTATCCTTAAAATTAGAATGAAAGTAATGATCATAGTGTTGTCAGCCAAAAAAAAATGGTTGGACCCCAACCGTGAAGTTTATAGGATTTTGTATTTTTTCTATAAAATATCATCTGCTAGCAGGGAAGACAGTTTACCATAATAAGGTAATAAATATTTTTGAAAAAAAAAACTATATCTTGTAATATTACCTGATATTAAAACCCAGAAGAAGGTCCAAATAAAGTAGCAAACAAATAATAAATACTTACTTATCCTTTTTAAAAGATATTTGAAAGTTTTATGTTTTAAATAGTGTTCATCACCATCTTCACTGCGGCTTATGCTAAACTGTGGAGTACACAGACTAAATGCCACCAATACTTAGGATAAAAATACATACTGAGACTAGCAAAAAAAAAAAATTGTGCTCTTTTATTCTGCTGAACATATTTTTCTCCATGCAAACACAATAAGAGTCATTATGAGTTGGGTTATATATTATAATATGTTATATATTGTAATCAAAACATGTTTGTTTATAAAACATATATGTTGTATATAATAGCATATAACCTGTATGTTTGTGATTAAGCATATTATGTTATGAACTAAAAATAAGATATTAAGAAACTTAATTTAGTGACACAATGTAATTATTTTTTAGAATAAAAAAAATGAAAGAAAGCTTTATATCACAAGACAAATTTTACTTTAATTTCAAGTTCACATACTCTACCTACCAACCAAACCCCTGAAATCAAACTACATATTTACATTGCCAAAGAAAAAAGAAAAACATTGCATACATTTACTTGGAAATATGCATCCTACATGCAAAGTTATCCTTATATTTTGTGTAAAATAACATTATTTCTTTCAAAAGCATACTGAATATTGTGTTTATGCTCTAGAATTCTGTTAAACAGAACACTTTATCCTCAATTATTATTTTTTAAATAATTTTAATTAAATAAAGCAGTCTGGGACCATAAAACAATCTTTGCTTTGTTAACCTAAATTACTGCCTCAGAATTCTCTAATTTAAAAGTAGATTAGAAAAATCTGAATTCAATAGACTGCCTTTTCAATCATTCATCATTCATGAGTATAATGGAACAAATGTCTGTAATTATAATCAGGCCATTAAAATCCTAAATTCTGATATCAAAAGAACAACACTTTGAGGAGAGTCTTACATTTATAAAAAATAAAAGTATCTTTTTGACTACTTATTTCAGGCATGATGAGGCTAATGACATAGTTTTTTCCCCCCAAATTTCCATACAGAGAATGGAGAGGAGGTTGACAGCTTTTAGAGCTACATTCAATAACTAATAAAACTTCTGTCAAATCAATCAGTCATAACTCTGTGAATAAAGTCTAAAATATGTACTCAAGATAATACAGTAAATTTAAAATTATATGAAGACATGCATATGTAATATTCATTGTTTAGAGATATATTCATATGTAATAACTTCTACAGTTAAACAATAGAATAATAAACACAAAATCCAGGATTTGGGAAACACAGAGTTATCAGGAAGGGGAGGGGTAAATAGAGAGTTGCAGTGGCTTTGTCAATGAATTGTATCTTAAGTGAGATGGTGAGTTCACTGATAGTCAACATCTTTTTATATTTTATAATATATATTTTTGTATACATTAAATACTTTCAATCACAAAATAATTATAAAATAACAATGGATGGATGGGCTTAATGGCAAAATGGACACCACCTCTATTAATGTCAGCTAGTCTACATTTTTAAAAATCTCAGAATTTCAAAGACTAAAACCAAATTTTGTTTTTCTTGCTCATATGTCTGCTTATTCTGAACTGTTCTTCTCAGGTAGTTGGTAAAACCACAAGAGAACAAAATACAGTTCAATTCTTCACATTTTCAAATCTACTCACATTTCAATGGTTAAAGAAAATCTCATCAATATGACTGGTTAAAGAAAATCTCATCATATTTATATACTTTGCCTATTGTAAGGGCAGGCACCACAAAGCCACTTGACAAAAGGACATGGATGTAATTTTTTTTTTAGAGAGAGGGAATGAAGAACTGGAAACAATAATCAATCTACCACACTATAAAATAAAAATCTAGTGTAACAGAAAACAAAGTCAAGAGGTTATCAGGAAAGTTCCAGAAGTTATCAGTAAAGAACAAGAACCATACAAGTATTAAGAGTATAATGCTGAAACCAGATTTCACATGATTCCAATATAACTTTAAGTAACAGAAACATCTGTCAAAATAATAAAAATATAATTCATAATTTTAAAACTCTATGTTTCTACCTTATAATTCAGAAAAGTGGAATTTATAAAATATAAAAATATGGACTTTATAATACATAAACAATAACATATATGACAAGGAAAATAAAATTTATAGCATATAAAAATACTATCAGAAAAATAAAATTTATTATAAGAAAAATGAAATTTATAACATAAATAATACCATATGCCAAATAATATATATAATAAATATATATGACATATAACAGTCTAAAAAAGTTAAATCTAAATATTAAAAGTTAAAAGAAAGAAAAAAGTTAAAATATTAATGATAGAAAAAGTATTGCTATAACAAGTAATTACAAAGTGGATTAAATTCTCATTCAAAACACATAAATTTTATTTGTAACAACATAATATACAGTATCATGTTGCCTATCTTTATGATAAATAATACAGACAGTTTGAAAACACAAAGGGTAAAAAAAAGATATTTGAGGTAACGTTCATTAATCAAGAGAAATTATTGTAAATGATGTTCATAGAAAAACTTAAAATGATAAAGCAGAAAAAATGATACAGAAGAAAGTGTATCCTTGTGAAAGAAATATTAAGGTATTAATCAGTTATAAATAACACATATTTGCACATGCTTCATAATTTAGCCTTAAGCTATACAAAACAAATGTCAGAAAAATGGGAAGAAATTTTAAAATTAAAAACTTGTAGTTTTTGCATTTAATAAATACATTTCAAAATATGCATTTTTTAAAATTGTATTTATTATACATTTTATTGTAGCAAAAAGCATTAAACATAAAATTTACCTTCCTAACCAATTTTTATTGTACAGTTCAGATCTAACTACATGTTCATTTTTGCACAACAAATCTCTAGAACTTTTTTATTTTGCAAAATCTATATTCTATACCTATTAAACAACTCCTGAAAGTAGAATAAAATAATATTGAATAAGAACTGTAACTAAAAATTAAAAACATACTCCTCTTTCCTACCTTCCCCTAGCAACAGGTAACTAATCTACTTTTTGTTTCTCCTTAAAGAAACATTTGATTACTTTAGAATCTTCATATAAGTAGAATCATGTGTATTTGTTTTTATGACTGGATTATTTCATTTGGCATAATAAACTCAAGCTTCATTCATTTGGTAGCATATGGTATAATTTCCTTTATTTTTAAATATTTTAATGTGTATATATACCACATTTTATTTATTCATTCATCTGTCCATGGACATTTAGGTCTTTCCACCTCTTGACTATTGCGAACAATGCTGTAATGCATACAGGGGTTCTGATAGATCTTCAAGATATTTTCTAATTTTAAAACTATTGAAACAGTTATTTTCTATTTTCAGTTGTCAAATGTATACCTAGGAATTAAATTTCTGGAACATATAATAATTCTATTTTTGTTTGTTTTAAGGAATCTTTTTTACATTTTTCCATAATCTCTGTACCATTTTGCATTCCCACCAATAGTACACAAGGGTTCTAAAACTTCCACATTCTCTCAAGAACCTGTTGTTATTTTCTGTTTGTTTTGTTTTGTTTATAATAGTGACCATTACAGTGAGTGTGAAGTGATATCTCATTGTCATTTTTATTTGTATATCTCTAAGGATTAATGATGTTGTACATTTTTATATGTCTGTTGCCATTTGTATATTTTCTTTTGAGAAATGTCTATTTTAGTACTTTGCCTATTTTAATGAAGTTATTTGTTTTTTGTTACTGTTGAGTTGTATGTTTTTTAAAAATATTCTGAATATTATAAAGCATATAACATATCAGTTATATTCTTTTCAAATAATTACTCTGATTCTGTAGGTTGCCTTTTCACTCTTTTCATCATTTCCTTTATTATGCAGAAGTTTTAAAAATTGATGTAGTCCCATTCCCATTTGTCTAATTTTGCTTTTGTCACCTGTACTTTTAGTATCATAATCAAGAAATCACTGCCAAATTCAATCTCATAAAGTTTTCTTCTATTTTTTCTTCTAATTTTATGGTTTCATGTCTGACATTTAAGTCTCTGATCCAATTTGAGTTGACTTTTGTATTTGTTGTTAAGGCAAGGGTCTAGTTTTATTATTTTGCATGTAGATGTCCAATTTTCTCATTGTATAGTCTCCACAACTTTGTCAAAGATCAGTTGACCATAAATGTCATTTTCTATTCTCTTTCATTTATTTAATTGTCTTTATATCAGTACCATAGTACCAACCAATTAAAACCAAAGACAGACATAGACAATAATTAGTAAAGAAAGGGGAAGACTTAATAAAATGTAAATCAATTTTAAAATATGGAGGAGAATAAATGTGATAAATCTGAGTCAATATAATAGAAAGAGAGACTAAATATTATTACAAAAATAGAGACAAATAGGTAAACCTCAAGATAAACACTTTTAAAACACTTGCACCTGTTTCCAGAATACTAGGTAGGAATAATGTAGTGAAACTGGAATAGGATTCAGGCATTCTTTCTCCACAGCCTACACTTATAATACTAGGCTCTATACTTTGATTTTAGTTTCATCACTCACTAGTGGTTAGCTATAAGTTACTTATTTTTTCTGTGTATCCATTTCCTCATCTATAAAATGCTGTGTGAGTTTGTGTGTTTATGAGAGAAAGAGAGAGAGAGAAAGAGAGAGAGAGAGAATGAGGTTTTATTTAATCCTTTAAAGCATTTACAACTAAGCAGATGCAGACACACAATAAATATTAGATCTTAAATACTTGGTCTGATGAAAGAAATATTACTGCTCTAGTGAGATGAATGTATTTGCATCTTAATCAACTACTTGTAAATTGTTGGCTTAGGCAAAACTGAGACTTCTTTTTATAATCCATATAATGGCAGTGTTGTTACCTATATCATTGAGTTGTTTTAATGAGATAATATATGTGGAAGTGATTAATAAGAAATCACAATTTTGTAATCAAATTTAGTGACTTCTTTTTCTTTAATCTTTTCTTCCAGGTTTTAAAACTATTCGCATAATAAAAAATATGTGCATTCCAATAAACTGAAAATATTTGAACAATAGCAAGCCAAAAAAAAAAAATGACATTGATTAAACTGCGTTTTAGAGCCTGTAGGGCACCTTGGACCAGCGCGATTTTCACTCTAGATTTCACTGTCGTCCCACCCAGTTTCTGTCTTCACCGACGTGCAAGTTCTTTTCCTTCCCTGCTAGTCAGACAGGTAGGTGGGAGAAGCAAGTGTGGCTTTCTGTTGTCAGTAGTTCTTGGATGTGAAAAGGGGGCAGCACAATCATTTAAAGTTGATCCAACCTCTTTGCATCTTACAAAATTAAACAGCTAAAAGAAGTAAAATAAAAAAGCAATGCTTGTAAAATATACAGTGCATGTTGGCAGTGCATGCCTCATTACGATTCGCCTGCTTGGTTCTCCTGTTTAATCGTATCTTTTGACAGCAGTGGATTTTTCTCTTGCGTTTTTATCTTTTTCAGTTTTTACTTATGGAATTTCTCCATCTCAGCCATATCGGGTTTGTCAGACATGGTTGCAGAGGAAGCGGAGTAAGGCCACGAGAACTAGTGAGTCCGATCTGCTCAGTGGTAGTCGCGGAGTGCCTCATTAATCCTTATTTAAAGGTAATTTTTGATGCTCAGTCTATGTAAATAAAATAAAATAATTTTCTAATGAGTTTTTATTTTTTGGAATGGTATGAATAGTGATATTATAAAAACTAATACTAGACAAGGAAAACCTAGTACATAAATTCTTTAGAACGATTTTTTATAATTTGTCATGTCATTTTCTTCTACTTAGAAAAGTTACTCCAAAGTAAAAATATAATATTGAATAAAAGCATGCTAATGTATAGTGCTATGATGACTCAAATTTCGAAAGTGTTATTTGTAGTCCATAATCCAGTTATAAAGGTAACAATCCATATATTTGAAAATTGAGTTTTGCTTCCAAATAAAATAAGAGTTAGGAAATAAAAATTTGATGATGCTGTACAGATTAGATTGAACTTTTCATATACTTTAAAATATATATAAAAAAGAATTAGAAAAACAATTTGTTTATGTGGCACAACTTCAAAGTACAAGACAGACATTTAATGCTCTGGAGACTAGAGATTTGATTTACCCAATATTAAAACTGTCACTAAAGAAATCTTAACCAAAAGGTTTCTGTTTTTTAAGAATTGAAAAAATAAAAGTAAAATGCTTGGACTTGTGTAAGAACATATTTTAATTTTATTTAAGATTTGAATTTATAAATTTTGAAGTGGTAAGATTTTTAGGAGGGTAGAAATGTATACCAATGTTATAAGTCTCTTTTTATCTGGAGAACATTTACTTGATTCAAACTGTCTCAACACATTCAACTATACGTTCCTTCAAATCATCTAAAATGCTCTGGGTGTACTAAGTGGCAATCAGAGTAAAGATTTTTTTTTTATTATTGCAGTGTTTATTTTAATCATTTGAATTTTAATCATTTAATCAGAGTTTCCACTTGTATTATTTGATAAGGGAAAGTCAGTAAAACAATATATCATAAGACAGTTAAGTATTTATCTTCCAAGATCTGCATATTTAGTAAAACTTATTACACTAAACATATTGACTCAGACTGAGTGATGAGATCTGTAGTGAAATGCACACTGCTTGTTTACATCTAGGTTGGAGTTTAGTACCTTGTAACCTGAAATTTATTTTAACCCAGAAAATAAAAGCAAAAATATCTTGATCAATTTATGTTACTCCTGATAAGTGATGGCTGTGTTTTCTTGAATCATAGAAATGAGCCAACTAATTGTTCAAATGCACACACAATCACAAAACAATTTTAGGGGTGCTTCAGTGCATATTATTAGAAATCTATTATAAGATTATGCTAATTTTATATTGATTTCAAAGGACTTTAAAAATAAAATATATGTATTTTTGAAGTTAAAGCACAAATTCACAAAAAAAACACACTCCAGTAAACAAGACAGAGCTTGATTTCAAGGTCAGTGAATATTCTATCTCATTATGATTTTGTTAGGGTCAAGCAAGGAAGGTATCCCTTTAAAAGTCATCCTTTCTATTCTTCATTTAAAAAAAAATTAACAACAATCAACCAAACCAAGCTTCCTGCAATTCTTATTTGGTCAAAGAATTTGGTTCTCATATAAAGTTTCTAATAGCTGTTCCATTTGTAAATATGTCTGATTTATTTATTTTTATTTCTACTTATAAATGAAAAAGCAGATTTTTATTTCATACAATTTAAACACTTCTTTATTTAACATAGTATTATAGGCTATGGTCACATTCTCTGCTTAGATAATTGGTTTCCCTTAAGAAAAAGTAAAACTCTGATCTGGGAGAGTCATTTTGAGAAGTCATTATTAGCTAGTAATTCTTTTGTAGGGATTGATTTCTCAGATTACCCATCAAGGTAACACTGAATCCTGGATAGTCTTCAGAGCCAAACAGAATTGACTTTATAACCCAAATATGGCAAACACCAGCTCTGGAGATTTGATTGGTCAACTGACCAAAGAGTCTTAATGTCATAATCTATAAGAGGAAATTTTACCTACCTTTAGAATTCTTTTTAAGGATTAAGGATAAAATATGTCAACTAATACATTCGATCCTGGACGTATAAGGGTTTGGATAAAAGTAAAAAATAAACCTGGGTGCAAGAAAGAAAAGAATTTCTAAAAGTTCTCTTTCCAAAGAGAAGGAGATTGATTGAAGCAGATAAGACATATTAAAAAAAATTGTGTTAGATTTAAGTTTTATCATAATAGACTCAGCACAAAAATACCCAAGTCAATTTTTTATTGCATATGCCCATATGGGTACCTGCTGAAATTCATAAAATCAAAAATTTAGTTTATCTCAACTATAGATCCCAAAGTCTGCCTAACCATAAAGCAAGAAAATAACAAATAAACAAAAACCAGGAGCAAAATAAAGTTGATGAAAATGAGTCAAAGTACTTACATAAAATGACTTGGTTGCTGCATGAGTTATATTCAGAATACTGAGTTTCGAGATTTACAGAAAGTGTCTCCTTTTCAGAATGTTTATTCTACTAGACACATTTTCATATTGTAGAATATTAATGTTCAATTTCATTATTATATTATAAATCTGCTTATATAAACATATAAAACTGCACAGTTCAGCAAAGTAATGCAGTGTAATTGATCCAAGTTAAGTAAGAACACCTCATAGGCCACCTATTTAAGACCTTTAATTATTTTGGAATCTATAACCAAACTTTTATCCACTAAGTAGAATCATTAAGGGAAATGTTAACATTTAACTCTCAAATGCCTGTGATATAGATGCTATTATAACTTTTATTTTGTAGGCATGGAAAGTGAAGTTGAGAGATGTCAAGTGTCTCACCAGTTTCTTATGGCTAGTCAGGATTGGTGTTCATGTAGCCTCCTTCTAGAGCTTGTATTCCTAAACAATATTCTATGCACCCTTCTAGCATTACTTCCATTGCATCCATCATACATACCTAGTGAGTATGAGAATGATATGTGGTCCACCCAGTATTCACGATTGTATTGAGAGCAGCTTTTCTTATGGAATTAATACAGACAATTAACTTTGTAGGCAAACCACAGAAACCTGAAGGAATATGTAGCTTGATGAGCAGGATTCTAAGCAACCATAGGTCAATAACAATAAATATACTCACATTTATTTTATACAGAGCATTTAATGATGTATACTGACAGTACACCAAAATGGGCTCATAAAATACATACTGTGATAAGATATATAGAACAAGAAAAATGAACACATTAACTGTTGCCAAGAAATAGTCAAAATGTGATTTTTATCTTTTATATTTTTATAAGAATAAAAATAAATTAATTAAATCATGGTTATTTTATTAAGAACAAAACAAATAAGATGTCAAAATATAACTGCCCTTCAAAAAAATTATTATTGAATAGTCAATGTACTTTAAAATGATGATTATTTGATAAAATTTGAATGTGAGTTTATACTCAGATTTTAAAACATATATTTATGAATTTAGAATTACACATAAGCAATGTTTCAATATTTGTAAAACATAATTTCTCACTGCTTTTTTTTAATCAAGATAACAAATTGAATAAAAATCACAACTATCTCTTTAAAGATTGAACATTATGCTGTATCTGGTTTTTATAAGTATGACAATTTTTTCAAAATCGAATACATTTTTTAACTTAATTTTTTTAAATTATAGTATATGGAACATTAACTTTTTATTAAAACTTTTAAAAGTGCCAGAAATACTTGTATTTAGCAATAAAGATTGGAAAATAACTGCATTAGATGGATCAACATAAAGGAAACAGATTACTAAATCAAGAGCTACATAAATTTTTCCGTTATGCAAGATCTAGACACTGCTTATTGTACACCATTGTTGCTCTAAAGAAATATATTTTACATTTATTTCACGCTCATTATTGTTGAAATGATTTTAAAATACTTATTTTTCAGGTTTTTAGTAGTATAAGAAGTCATATATACCATTTCGTACAGTTCTAAGTTACACTAATTTCTCTAGAGATAATTTTTTAATTATCATTTTTATTGTTTATTTATATAAACTCATTTGTAAGTTAGGAATGCCTTAGTATCTGTGCTTTGAGTATAAACTGTATAGATTTTCTGTCAAAATAAATGCAGATATAAAAAATTAACATACAAATTGAAGATAATCTTACCTCAGTAAAAAAAAAACACATTATTTTGAAGTTCTTTAATTGTTAAATCACTTATAACAAATACACAAGATAATGAATGGATATAGATATAAGGACTTGTGTAGAATTATTGTGAGTTAATATTTATAGACCAATGATTGATGTTATTGAATGTATGAGAATTTAGTTTAGATTAAGCTTTTATCTCTACATCTATAATCTATGGAGGGATTATAGAGCAATTTCTATCTCATGAACACAAAAAGATCTTAAGTGATTTCAGCAGAATTCCATTTATATGAAAAATATTGCAACCATATTTTCATGTTTAGAAGTATAGGGAAGACATATTACAAGTATATCATGCTGCAACAGATATTTACATAAAAACACCATCAACATGAAAACACCTCTTAATTTTGACCATTTTAAATAAACAAAATCCATAAGCAAACTCTCTCTTGACTTTTTAATTTCCTCCAACCACCTCTTCATTTCTGTTTTCCTCTTATCTGAAATCTATGAAAATCACATTTATTAAATTTGAATCACATTGATTATAACATTCAATTAGTGTATAAACCACTAAGGAAAGGAAAATTGCTAAGTAATCCATGATCAAAGCTTTAGTATCGTTGGAATTTTTATATTATGTATATTCAAAGATTTTTTTACTTTTATTTTTACATTAAAAAATTTTTTTAAAAAACTATGACAAAATTCATGAAGAAATGTTAGCATGCCCAGGGATTAGTTTCTGGATTTCTCATCTTTTCTATATTCACTCTTTTGGTGATATAATACTGTGGCTTAAAAAAAAAAAACTAACTTAACTGACAATTACCACATTTTCATTTTTCATTTGGACCTCTTTTTTGAATTCCAGGATAACCAATTACAAACTTGATTCATCCATTTATGTGTCTTAATGACATTTAAAAGTTAAAATATTGCCCGTTCTTCTAAACCCAGCTTCTCCATATTTATTCCCATGTAAGGAAAGACCTACCTTATCCATCCAATAAAACCTTCATGTCACACTTGACTTTTCTCTCCCATACTTTTTATTTAATGTGTAACAAATTTTTGTTTTTATGCTTAAAAATCTACTTAACGTCTGACTACTTCTCACCACATCCACCACTACCATCCTAGTTCAATTCATGATCTTTTGTTACCTTGCTTTACTATATTAGATACTAACAGTTGTCCTTGTCATTATTCTATTAATAAAGCCAGAAAAGTCTTTTGGGGATGAAGTCATACTGTGCTGTTCTTCTTCTTAGAGTTCTCCAATTGCTTTTTATTCCATTCAGCATAAAATACTATAGCGGCCTTCAAGATCCCTACAATCTGCACCACCACTAAATCAACATTCAGCCTCATTGCTTCTGATAAGCTATGATTCTGATTATATTAGAAATATATTTATTTGCTATTTTTTACAGTTGTTTTGGGTACCAAATTCAGTTAATTTTTAAAGGATAAAATAAAGTACACATTTAGAGATAAAATCCATTGTAATATATCTACTTTCTATTTTTTAAACCAAAGTAATGAGAAAGGAAAAATAAATGCTATTTTATTTACTGGCACCATGACAAAGTATACTTTGGTGGGAAATATTGACATTGTTTATATTAAGGAAATGTAGCTTAACTGAATCATGATTTAGCCATTTAAAGTAAAATTTTCTTAAGCCAATTTTAGAAATGGGAACTCTATGAGTCATTATAAAGGCACATTGCTCAACTTCCAGTTTTCTGAATAAAACTATCTCCATTTTTCTATTAAATTATTAAATACCTTCACTCTAAATTTTTGGTGCTTCTGTAATTATATTTTAGTTATATTTTTACCTGTTTCATCAAAGGTAAATTAACATAAAAACAAATGTCCTTAAAATGTATTTGATTTCATGTTCTATGCAATTTTAATTATAAATAAGTGCTGGCTAAAATAGAAGTGATACATTATTTTTCTAGTTTTAAATATAAAATATTTAACTTTGGAACTCTTTTGGTGAATAAGACTGAGCACTGAGCATCATTTCCCCCTGATCTCTTTAAAGAGTCACTGGGAATACAAAGATACTTGAAAGTAGTTGTTTATATTACTTTTTCTAAATGATCTTTATCATTATATATTAATCTCTTAATAACAATCATAATCAAATGAGAAAAATAGCTTTCAGGTGTCATATGTCTACTGTCATTGAGTGTTGTATGGCCATTATCAAAAACTCCAACAAATAGTAGTCAAGTAATCAAAGGGGTACTATATATTATATATTATAGTATATTAATCTTAGTATATTATAAATTTTATTAACAGAAAACAGCTACTAAGGAGCTACTATTGTTCTCATTTTATAGGTGAAGAAACTGAGTCTCAGACAAAATGGTAGATTGCATTATTGTCTCCAAATCTTTCATTTTTTTTTTTTTGCATCCATGAAATTTGCTTTGTGTCAGGTTTTTTTAAACAAAGGAATGGAGTGTGATTCTCTGTACTTTGTGGTGACTTATTTTAGAAAATAGATTCTGGGAATTTTCAGTACAGACTTTACAAAGATTGGGATCTTTCTACTCCTTGCACCATTCTCATTGCAATATGAAGCACACATCCTAACTTGATTGCTAGTCCAAAAATAATAGGACACACTTGGGGCAGAGCTGCTCCACCTGATACACCAGCAGTGAGAAGCAGCTCTTATAGGTTGAAGCAGGGATTTTCAGCTAAACTCCGTCTTAATCAGATGAACTCTAGCTAAACACTAGCTGGTCTGAAGATATGTAAGTAGCCATAAATGACTAGTTTTAAGGTACTGTGCTTTGGCTGAGATTGTTAGGCAAGAATAATAAACTAATACGAGGTTAATAATTTGTTCCAAGTTTCACAGTTAGTTAGTGGTGGAACCAGTTTCTAAACCTAGGTTGATGTTACTATAGAGTTTTAACTGTCTAAACATTGTGATTCTTCTCTTTTTTCCAACTCTTCAGACGATCAAGAGTTGATAATGACAAATACAAATCTACTTCAGGATTATAATCCAAGTCAAAGTGATTATATTAATCGGAAGTGATTATATATTTGAGTCTACCTGAGACAGATTCAGTTTTCTTCTGTTTTCCTATCATAATTATTAACAGTGTCTCCTTTTACTCCAAAAAGTTTCAATTATTACATGTTTACCCTAGTAAAGATTAATAAACCTGGTAAAAGTCATCGTGTGTTGTCTTTACCCTCATACTCAATGATAAGGAGCTAGTTGGAGAACAAAAATATGATTTGATGAACACAAAGGAGACTAGGAGAAATGTCACCTTCAAGATCATCTTTCCATTAATTCTAATAAAAAAATTAAAATAAGAAAAGATGATCAGTTTATACCCACTCTTTTATGTTCTTAAGGGGATTGGGTCATTCACATAGAAATATGTTTTAATTTTGCAATCTACAGTGGGCTTTATTAGGAAGAGAACTAACTTGAGAATCTGGAAAGTGAAGTGAGATTGAATGCCAGCCTTGAATTAATAAACTGTATCATTTTAGATACTTTACTCAGTCTCCATAGGGTCTCCATTTTAGTTTTTCATAAAATTAGGACAAGAATACTATGTTATCTAATTTACATTTTTTATGAGAATTAAATGAAATGGTGTTTATGAAAGTGTTATATCATCAATAATGTTGATTTTAGTTTAAACACTACTGTACTGGAGTAATGAGAAACATTAAAGCTTAGTATTATAGTTTATAATAGCATTTGTTATATATTTAAGATAAAAATTGAAAGAATAAATATATAATTCTGATTATCCATAAACTATAAATGTTGTCTTTATAGATAATGTGAATACTCTGACTGTAGTCTCTAAAAATCTATATTTACTAAGACAGTAAAACTAAAGAAATATCAGTTCAGTTATAATCAAACAGTATTTTAGGAGCCCAAAGCATGTAACTCTCTGAAATATGTGAAAATAGTTGGCTTTAACCATATTTAATTATTTCCTTTACATATTTTGATACCTTGAAAATCATTAACCCATGATAACCAAAATAGTATAACTCAGGACATTTGTTTCTTGATAAAATGACTTGTATTAGTAACTATTTGAAAACTGGATGAGCTTTTTTTTTTTTTTTAATTGGAGAGTATTGGAGAACTGAAAGATAGTTAAGACTTGAGGGACCATTATCCTAGAAAGAATGAAAGACACATAGGTAAGTTCAATTCTCTCTATCATTTTTCTAGTTGGAGAAATCTCTGATTCTCAACTTGAGATATAGAGGCCAAGTAAAAAGTGAGTTTAGAACTTTCAGCAGCTTCATTGTTAATTGTTAAACTGGACAGGAACCTGAGGCCTAGAAACCAAGTAGAAAGTAACTGTCAAGGGAGAACAAACAAATGAAAAGAACAACAACAACAAAAAAACTAAGCAGAGATAAGTTGGAATTCAGAGATTATTTTCAAAAAGGCTTTGATAAAAACATTAGGTTTTCAGTTGTGACCCTTGAAAGAAGTAATGTTGAACCAAATAGACAACCCCTCAGAAGACCTGAAAATACTACCATCTGTTTCTTTGATCAAGTCAACTTGATATTATTCTTTTAGTTATTGTTTGTTTATTTGTTTGTTTTTATTTTGGAAATACACACAGAACAAAAAAATTATCATTTTAACCTTTTTTAAGTGTGTAGTTCAGTGATATTAAGTGTATTTACAATAGTTGCAACCATCACCACCATCCATATTCATAACTCTTTTTAGCTTATAAAACTGATAGTTTATATCCATTCAATAGTAACTTCCCATTTAACTTGATTTGTTTTTATTCAAATTATGGAACAAAAGAAGTTGAATCTTGTTCAAAAGAAGATAACACCTTCCTGATCCTCTTTACATTACATGTTCAATGCCCAGGGTTTAATTTTTTTAAAAGACATAAAACTTTGAAAAATATTTAGCAATGCTCACTAAAACTTAATATATGCTATCTTTTGGACAAGAAATATTTAATAGAATTGTTTACATTATGAGAGCCAGAATACATGTACTTAGATGTTCATAGTGAAATCATTCAACCTACCTGTAAAAAAACAAAATTATTAACAAGAGAATGGATAAATAATTCTTATGCATTCATATAATGGACTATCATAATGCAATAAAAATGAGTGAGCTTTTCTACATGCAATAACAAGGATGATTCTCACATACATAATGCTGAGCAGAAGGTAGACACAAAGAGAGTACTTACTGAATAATTTTATTCCCATGCTGCTCAGAAACAGAAAAGAGTAATCTGTCATAATAGAAGCCACTGGGAAATAATGAGTGAGAGGGAGGATGAGATTTTGTTAATGTTCTATTTCTTGCCTGGAAATTTTCTAGGCTCTATGTTAATGATTTCTAAACTTCTCTGTATGTAAATTATGATTTAAAAAATCACTAAAAGAATACATAAAATAAAAATTTCAGTCATCTAATCTATAAGATATTTTTGCATAATAACTATGATATTTTCACATTAGGTAAATAAATTAAAATGAAAAATTTAAATATGTGTAACTTGAAATTTATTTTACTTTAAAGGAGAATAAATGTTTTATAAATTCTTCATAAGTCTTTAGGCATTTTTTTCTTTATTTTTAGTCCCCCTTCATCTTTTGTCTTTTATTTTTAATTGAATCATAACAAATTATTATTACTCTGTTTATATTCAAAGCATTTATACCATGTTTATTCTGTGCTAGATACTATTTTAAGCACTTTAACTACTATTCATTTATATTATCTTATTTAAACCTAATTGTAACCACAATTATAAATATAAGCATATATTTTAACAACATATATATATATATACACACTTACACATGTGTATATACTCTATTGTATATATGTTTATATGTATATATATTATGTATTTTATATCTATATCTATCAATTGTTCTATCTCTTTCTATGTATTTTTTAATAGCATAATTGTAAGCGTGTACAAAATCAAGGACAATAAAATGTTCATTTAGCCTTCAGGTTGAAAAGGATTATTCTTGTATTTTTTGTGAGATTATTTTTTAGATCCCAATTTAAATGTTTACTTACATGCAAGATTTATTTTTCACTGTCAAATGACTCTTTAAGTTTTAAATCACAATTTAAAATTTGATATTTATGTTTATGTTTATTTGTATAAGATCTCTCTTTCAAAAAGTCAGAGACCTTGACTATCTTACTCAATTCTATATACCCAGAGTCTAGAATAGATTTACTTTTGTTTTGCATAAAGAAGGTAGTCAATGAGTATTTAGTGAATGCATGAATAAGAGAAAAAAATAAATCAAGACAAAATCTAAAAGTTCTTGTAGAAGTATATCCTCTAAGGCACCTATTCATTACCTTTTTAGGTTTCAGAAACTTAAATCTGAGGATCTCTTCCATAGGTAATTTCAGATAAATTATATTACATCATGTTTTCAATTGCTTGCATATTCAAAACTCTTATCCATGTGGGAAGTTTATATATATAATAACTTTAGGTCAGCTTTTCTCCTTAAGACAGAAGAATTGAACAAAACACTTGCTATGATAAATAAATTTCTTAAAATCAGTCTTTATAAGTGACTTAAAGGAATATGTATTTTAGAAAATAAGGTGTGAAAGAGGACTGTCTATATGGTGTCGTTAAACACAGTTACATACTCTTCAGGTTCAATTTCAGTTTATCTTTCTTTGAGTTATGATATCACAGAACTTTGGTACAATAATTGGATGCTTTCAAAAAATTCTTTGAGTTTTTGGAAAAAAAAATATTGGTACTTATTCCCTTTTCTCCTCATGCTAGGCAAAGGCCCAGAAGGAATACTACTCTTAAATCGAAAAAGAAAAAGGCAAAACGTAAGAAAATGTCCCCAAGACATATGAAGGTGGAGAAGGTCTTGGCCTAAAGCTTATATGAATATGTCTAATCTTTTTGGTAGTGATAGAACAAATGGAGTTGAAATATTTGAATGACTCATGTTCCTGAGACTAGAAGTCCTATGTGACTATAGAAAACCATTTTAAATATATGGAATTTTTTTAACTATTAAGAAATAAATGATTCATCTAGAAAAAAATATTTAACACTAATTGAAAAGTTTAATATCTTTAATATAGGACTTTTTTTACATATTGTCCAAGAAAACAAATTATACAATAATAAAACAAACATTGTTTAGTAAAATATAGATAATTTAATGAAGTGCAAACTCAAAAGGCCATAAAATGTAAATAAGATACTTAAATCTGACAGTATTCAAAAAAATGCAAAAGTAAATATATTATTTTATGCTAACATGAATGACTAAAAATTAAAAAAACTTTTATGATACAATGTAAACTTTTTAACTTTTGTGTGAAAAACAGTCTGTAACAACTATTAAGATTAAAATAAAAATTCATTCTTATATCTTAATCCCATGTCAGAGATTAGAAGATATTCAGTCTTCAGATATGGAGATATGAGAATAAGTTATTAAGGACATACATAAAATGATTCTTTATGGAAGGATTGTTTGATATGATAAAACACTAAAAATAAGGAGTATGCTTATTATCAAAGTAATAAATAAATTTTAGTACAACTCCATGGAATACTGTAGTGTAATTCTTTTAAAAGAATAAATTGTGCTATGGTATAGTTTCATGAAATGTTGTTTAAAGAGAAGAGCAAGCTTCATAAATATATGAATGAGGCAATTTATTGTTAAATAAATAATTATTGAATATATGCCTTTTTATGTAAAACCAAATACACACATATATATTTTACATGAGAAATATATATGTGTGTATATATTTTTTCCAACACACAGACTGGGAAAGGAGGGGTTGTTCCCATATTGCTGTAGATGGAGAAAAAAACTTATAGTGAGCAGCCAATGATAAAAGTTACATAAAACTATATTAGACAAAGAGGAATAAAATATAATAAAGACCTAGGCATACCAAAACCTGTCAAGCATATATGATCTGTACCTATTATTTGTTTTTTGTCTTATCTATCTTGCTAGCAATAGCCAATTTCTCTATTTGTCTACAATATCTATCATCTCTCAAATACTCAAAAAACACCACACCAAATTTTTTAGTCTTCATATATTTTCTTTCTTCTTTTACACCCTCTTTTGTGACTATGTCTACCTCCAGTTTCACAAATTTTCTATCCCTCTTTAGAGGAAAATTTCACAAAGACCTATTCATGTTCTCTAGCATATCAACAAATACACTCTTGTTCACTTGGGAATGACCTTCATGTTGATAAATCCAACGACCAATTCCCAATCCTATTCTTACTTGATCAATTAATACCATTTAATTCATTAGATTATTTTATCCTTTTCAAACACTTTCTTCATTTGGGTTGTAGGACACTGAATTATTCCTAATGAATTGTCTTTTGATCTAGTAACTTCTTCTTCTTCATCTGATTAATTTTGAATGCTGGAGAGAGTTCTGGCTAAATTGTTTGACTTGATCTTTCTTCTACTTATACTTTTTTTTTTTGGTTATTCAATATAGTCTTGCAGGTTAAAACAACTTTTAATTGAGTATGAGAACGAAAGTGAATTAAACATTGATTCTTGAAGGGAAGTAGAATATGTCTTCTCAAAATGTGCCACTTTGACATGAGGATTATTTTGAGCCAATGGAAATCAAGACTCAGAAGACTAACGAAAAACTTTGACCTCTCCTCTAACTGCCTAAAAAATTAGATGGGGGTTTATCCCAGAAAGAGAGCTATTACCAGAAATAACTTTTTATCCAAAAGATTTACCTGCATGGCAGGGAAACATTTCATTAGAAAATATTTGCTCTTTTTATCTTCCTTTAAATTGCTCTTTCTCTTTTAAAGTCTCCGGCTCTTATCCCATTCCTTATCTCAGGATGGCATATTAGCATCAATTGCTTACCTGCCTTTGGGTCTAATATTTTCATTGGGCTCCTGTACATATAAAATTAAACATTTATTTTTCTCCTGTTATTCTATTTTACATCAATTTAATTGTTAGTGAGCCAAAGAAACCAGAAGAATAAAATATATATATTTTTTTCTTTTCAATATTTCCAACAAATTGGAAAAATTAGTGTTTTCTTTGGCATAGAAACTTACTGGGAATCTCAAGATAGGCTGGCATATTTTTGAAATAATAATTACTGTCTTAAAAACACATTGTTACAGGTTTAAATATGAAGTGTTGGTAGATGAAAAACTTTTAACAAAATAGATCTTCTCTAATACCATCTTTCATAAAGCTAAATAAATAATGCACATTTTTTAAATGAGAATTGCTGATGTAGTGGCAATATAGTTTATATTAAAATGAACTATTTACTTACTTCATTTAGAATTGAACTTGATTGATTGCAAAGTATTTTGAAGCTTCTTTAGAATGAAAGACTGTGGGAGCTATAAAATTTTTTTATGTATATACAAATGCATAATCTGGGAAGAAGTCATCTACCTGCATAAGGGCTTTTCTTTCCTTCCTTCCTTCCTTCCTTCCTTCCTTCCTTCCTTCCTTCCTTCCTTCCTTCCTTCCTTCCTTCCTTCCTTCCTTCTTTCTTTTTCTTTCTTTTCTTCCTTCCTTCCTTCCTTCCTTCCTTCCTTCCTTCCTTCCTTCCTTCCTTCCTTCCTTTCTTTCTTTCTTTCTTTCTTTCTTTCTTTCTTTCTTTCTTTCTTTCTTTCTTTCTTTCTTTCTTTCTTTCTTTCTTTCTTTCTTTGTATTATTAAGTCATAATAAATATAAGCTTGTCTTAAAATTATTTGGACTATCAAATTGTAGTCAGTTCTATAAGTCACTTAATAAATTAATGGATTCTTATAGTAAAGCCTGATTAATAGATGCATACTATGACTTAGTTTTATTTACTTCTCAAGTAAATAAAACTATTTACTTCTCATATACAAAATAATTGGAAACTATTATAAGGTTTCGGTTATTAAAGATGAAAATGTTGGTGAAAAATTATGACCCAATAGATTTTCAGAAAGCTAAGGAGATACACATACTTTATAGAAAATGGAGGCCTTGATTTGAATACCAGTTTTGTCATTCCATATGTGTGTGATCTTGAATAAATTATTTGTCATCTCTGAGTATCAAGTTTCTCTTCTGAATAATAAGGATGCAAATGTCTAGTTCAAAGAGTCTTCAGATAATTCACATAAAACTCAATATTAAGAGCAAAGTATTTATAATAATATGCATTATTACAAAAGGGAGATACTTAGAATATGTAAAACCACTGAGTAAATTATTTATGAAGTAAAGGCATAAGTAAGAAGTTTAAAGTAATGGTCCATGTGTGCTTGGTTTACATAGTGATAAATATCATTGAAAATTTAGAGGATATGTTTAGATTAAGAGAGTTACAATTGTTATTTTGGGCTCAGAGTCCCAAGGCTATGTCTAGATTAAGTCAAGCACTCAGATAAAATCTGGAAAAAACAAAAAAAAAGGTTGTCTTATTTTCCCCCTAGTTAGGGGCATTTTAAGGATTATACAAAATTCAGTTACTTCTTCGACTATAGCCAGTCAACCATTTCAAGTGAATTTTTCACTCAGACTGGTTGATTTTCTGGTCCATTAAAACAGCTGATTCAATTCAACTGCATTTATATAGCTTAATCCTCTATGCATGCTGATTGTCCTACCAAGTGGCATCAAGCCACAGTTACAGGTTATCTTTCATGTAACCCTTTTATCTCCATTTGACATTTCTTTGGCTTTTAATATGGGGTTGGGGGTTAAATTGCTTTGGGTCCTAAAGTCCTTGGACTTGCATCATTGATTCACATGTTGAAAATGATAGCTAGAAAACAAAGTTAATTTTTTGCTTTTCATATAAAGAAATATTTCTGTTAATGGAGAATTGGCTCAAGTTTGATTGCTAGGCTCTGTTTCAAGAAAGTTAAGGTGTAGGGCTGCACTGCTCGTTTGTAAAGAGCTTTTGATTTTGAGAAAGCTACATTTTTTAAATTTACTGGAATTCAAAAGACAATATAAGCCTTTAGGTCAATAGACCTATATAAGAGGGCTAAATACGTTGAGTGATTTATTGATTTTCATAAATATGTCCAGAAATATCTGATTAAGGCAAAGCTATCTGCAGAATATTTATTACCTTTGAATGTTTTTATAGATCAGAGTAAATAGTTTGATTTGGCACTAAATGTAATAGGAAATCATAAGCAGGAGGGTGGCATGATCTTAATTACTTTTCTAGATGATTACTCTGGCTACTTTGTGGAGGATGATGTATAAATAGACATAAATGGAAATAAGAGATTAGTTACCTATAACTATTAGTGCAATAGGCTATTGCGCTAATCTAGGTGAGAGATGGGAGTAGTTTCATTGGAAACAATGAAGAAAGTGAAAATGCCCATATTCTACATATAATGTGGAAGTGGAGCTGAAAGGTGCTGTGAAAATTTTGTAGATGATAGGAGCAATGTAAAGGAAAGCAAAATCAATCAGAAATAGGGGAAAAAATAACTTCAACAGAAGCAGGTTTGGGGACAGAGGAATAACGTTCTCTTCAGAACAGCTTAATTTTATGAAAAGTTTTATTTGAGACAACCAAGTAGATATGTTAGAAAGCTAGTGGTATATAAAAGTTTTGA
The DNA here is from genome assembly GCA_004027375.1 of Macroglossus sobrinus. Taxonomy (NCBI): domain Eukaryota; kingdom Metazoa; phylum Chordata; class Mammalia; order Chiroptera; family Pteropodidae; genus Macroglossus; species Macroglossus sobrinus. Next base: position 1,074,624 of record PVKZ01000087.1, read on the forward strand.
TTTTTGAGGAGGAGTCAAGGCTTGATATAGAAATTTGCAAGTTCAATATTTTAAGCCATAGGGCTGGATAAAATTACAGAGAGAGAGAGGGGAGAGAGAGAGGAAGCAAGAGAAAGAAGAAGAGGAAGAGAATGAGAAGATGAAGAAGACAAAAAGAAGAAAAGTAGAAAGGAAAAGAGGAGAAAATAAGGACAAGAACAAGAACCAGAAAAACAAGAGGAAAAGAGAAGAGAAAAATAGATATATGAGAAAAGAAGGCCAAGATCTGGCTCAGAAATTGTCCAAAGTTCAAAGTTAGAGCAGAGGAGGAGTTAACAAAGGAGATTAAAAATAAGGAAACAGAGAGATAATAGTGTTGGTTACTATGGAGGTCAAGAAAAGAAAATGCTAAGATAAAGGGAGAAAGAAAAGGGTCAAGTAGTTCAAATGTTAAAAAGTTCTTAAGGAAAGCAATTTTGGATGTATTAGTATGAATTAATTGATAGATTCACATACATCTTATCAGTGGAGTGATAATAATAAATTGTTGTGATGTGATGAAGATAGAACAGTAGGTAAAAAAAATAAAAACTGAAACGATAAAACACTCATTAATTTTGATGGACTTTTCCTATCAAGAATGTGGACTAAAATAAATAAGAAAAAATTTTCAACATTTTAGAATATTATGAAATAAAATTATCATTATTAACATAATGTTTAAGTGAATGATTCTTATGAGGGGAATTGTAATTTATTTATAGTTCTTTATTATTTGATTAACACTTTGCTATTCATGTGGTTAATAGAGTCTGAACTGTACAAGGGTTATGGAAGAAAAAGGAGAAACCCTGGGTAGGGAAATATTAAAGACAAGGAAAATGTCAAGGGCGGGTGGGCAATAAAATCTGAAACTATGATTTGTGTAATATAAGTCTTTGTGTCTCACAATGGAATTAATAAATTGCTCATAATGCAATAAAGTGAATTTTCCTTTGGTGTCATGATAGTCATTGGACTTATTTGCCTTCATATATATATATATATTTACCTTTCTTTTTCTTTGCCTTGTGTCAGAGCTGATCTATGCAGGCTTCCTTTCACAGGATATTGTAACTAGCTTCTCCTGCCTTTAGTAAATGGGAAGCACTGACAGAGATGGCAAAAAATAAAGAACTCGATAGTAGATCCCTGTACCACCACCCTCATTCTTGGGCTGTGCCCAGCAGTAGCTGAGTCTCCTTTATGAGTTTGGCTATGACAATGTAGACTTTCCATGGTTCCAAATTGGGTCTTGAGATCTGGTAACACAGCCTCATCTCTTTGTCTTTTTAACCTAGGAGTGGTAGCACCTACTCTCCTCTCTAGGTTCTCAGCCTTTTCATCAACTATGTAACAAATTCATCAGATGAAATGCCTTCTAATTGAAGTAGTTATAATGGTTAATTTTTGTCTGCTAAGATTATCTATCTATCTATCTATCTATCTATCTATCTATCAGCTATCATCTAGAATCTATAATTTAATAAACACATTTTTCATCTGTACTTACAATATATGTTATTGTAAATGTAGGAGAGATCATTGTTATTGATAAAAAGAATAATTTTATTGCAATTTCTGTATAACTATCAAATCCAGTAAGTTCTCACAAATCATTGTCGATAGGTTCTTGGAAACTGTGTCTTTAAGCAAAAGGATATATAATGAAACCAATTTTACAATAACCTAATTAATAAAAACAAAAGTAAAGTTCCTATTACATATTTATAGTCATAAAAATATCACCAAACTTCTAAATAAAGACCCCCAAACACTTTAAATATTAAACATTGAAAGAAATGTGAGCTATACATACATTTAAGGAAGACTCTAAGAACAAGATAATGATTTTCCAATTCATTATTCTAGTTCAGGGTCATGGGTGGCCAGAGCCTCTCTCAGCAGCTCAGATTGCAAGGTGGGACCCACCCTGGACAAGACAACCTTCCATCGCAGAGCACACTAACACACACATCCTCATACTCACTCAGACTGAGAAAATATAGACAAATGAATTCACCTAACTGCACATCTCTGGGATGTGGGAAGAAATCGAAATTCCAGAGAAAACCCACATAAATATGAGGAACATGTGCAAACTCCACACGGACAATGGCATGGGCAGAGACTTCATTTTTTAAATCATTATCATTATAATAAAATGATGCTGAACAAAATAAAATTATTCAAAGACCTGCTGTATAATAGAACCAGAACTTGTGAGTTTTTTAGTCTTCTCACTGATTTTTAACACTGCTGATGGTCCCTGACTTATGATGATCAACTTATGATTATTCAACTGTTCAATGGTGCACAAGTGATACATGTTCAATAAAAACTACTTCAAATTTTAAATTTGGAAATTTTCCCAGGCTAGCAATAAATCATACAATATTCTTTTTTTTTTTTTTTTTATGCTGGACAGCAACAGCAAAATGATTTTTGCCCAACCACAGGCTATTGTAAGTGTTCTGAGCAAGTATAATAGTTATATACTATGACATCTGAACCTAGTGTACCTACTATATCTGCAAATTTTATTCATAATAATATCAGTATCTAATCTCTGTGAATCTTGCTGAGCTGTTCGTCTCAATTATTTACTCCATGAGTGAACTACAGATTGATTTTGAGTCATATTAAATTATTTCTGTTAAAATGTAGATTTTATTTTCCCCAATGGCCATCCTATCCTCATATTTTAGTATTTGTTGAAATGTCCAAAAAAGATTTTTGCTGAACCACTCATTATTTTTGAGCTTATTAAATCTGTCTTGCTGCTATTATATTCCTAAATAAATATATAACTTTTTTGTCTACTTTTAATTTAATAATTGAATACATTATTAATTATACTTTAGTTTTCTGATAAAGTAACTAAAGTAAATATAGCCAAGTATATGAATTCTATTTATTTATGTAATTTTATGTTGATAGTTTTCATATGATTTTACACATTCCAATGAATACCTACAAGTTTTCTATTGGCTATTTAAATGATCTTGCAAACTGAGCAGCTTTCTCACTGAACTATCTATAATGACTTCTAAATGCTTTCCCTAAGAGGTTCAGGCTAATTCAGAACCCATCAGTGTGCATGAAAAGTTTAAATTATTTTTCCCCAATATACATTACCTTGCACTTATTTGCACGAAATTTAATCTGTCATCACATTGCCCAATCACCCAGTTTAATTAGATCCTTCTGGATTTCCTCATAATCCTGCATGGTTTTTGCTAACCTAAGTAATTTTTGGTGATCAGCAGATATTTCACACCGTGCCATCTACTACATCTTCCACATCACTCATACAGTTTAACAGCCCTTCACCTGCTATCAGCATTTTGAGCACCCTGCTATGAAGTTTCTTCCTCTGGAGAAATAAACACTTTTCATTTCAAATAGTTTAATTCATATTTACCCATAAGAAAACATACTCTTCTGATTCTACCCATTTTATGTGAGCTGTCAATACATTTTTAGTGATTTTCAAATTTAAAAGACTTTTCCACAAATATATATTAACATCTTTATCATTTTAATGTATACATGCTGTGTTGGGAAAAGATATATAACTAATAGAAGAGTGCATTAGTTCTCAGATTTTTTTCCAGTGTGAGAATATCATGTGTTTACAGTACTGTGGAGGAAAAAGTGGGAAGTTAGCTTATTGAGTAACTAGTAGTAGCTGCTGCCATACATACTCAGCATTGCTCTATGCATTCCATGTGGAAAGCTCAAACACTGAGAACAACTTTAACACATGATCTCAAAAAGGGAGACTGAAGTTCTGAAATGTAGATTCAAATAGAAAAGAAAGAGTTATAAACCTTCCCTTTGGACCATATAGGCTCCCAAGGGATTTATAGTAGTCACTAAATTTATCCCATGTCTTCTTTTATATTCTTTAACTCTTTTTGAGATGTTTTACAGTCTTTAAAATTAGTATGTTCAGTTATTTTATAATTTATCATGTGGTATTATGTTGTATTTTTCTGGATACTTATTTTTTCAAAGTGATGAATTTATATTTTCAATGTGTCATAAATTATTTCTCAAATGACTCACTATATTAACAGATACTGTATTTTTTGAAATAGATGTCCTTTAAATTTTCATAAAATAAAAACTATGTATTTAATACATAGTTAATACATATAACTAATATTTATGTATTATACTATTAGAACTTTTTTGGTTGGCCAAAAAACACGCTAATAATAGAACCATTTTTATTGAGTTACTCAAATAACAAGGACAGTTTAATTCAAACTAGCCTTGAGCTCACTTGCTTATTTTCTTTCTTTATCCTTCTGCAAACTGCACAACCACTCCTCTAATTTTTAAGCTCTTAGGTCAGCATCAAAGAGTCTTAGTGTAAGGCAGTTAGGAAGCCATGAGCATTGGGAGTGAAGACCCAGCTCTATAACGATAGGATTGATAACACTGATAGCATAATCCAAAGGTCACCCTTGGGACCTTCCTAAAAAAACTCATTTTTCAATTAACAATACCCCTGCCTCCTGGAGTACAAGGAAATAAATGACCATAGCATAGTAACCAGTTTAGATAAGCCAGCAATGCTTATGTAGTAAGGAATACTCTGCCTTTTTCATCTCAGCTTCATTATACCATCATTATAATGTCATACATATGCCCCGAAGTTCATGAATCTAATTATAACATACTGAATTCTGAGAAGGTACATGCGCAGTTGACAATAGGTTATATAACAGCCAACTGTCAATCAAAAAGACTTCATTCATCAATCAGCTAGCAACACTTTTGTAACCACCCATCATGACCCAGACGTAAGAGAGACTTCCCCACCGCTATGAGGCTACAGTCCCCTATGATGTAACCCATTTCTCTCTTCAAATGTACTTCAATAAATCTCACTTTTCCTAAATTTTGCCAATTTCTAATTCTTTACTGCATCAGCAGAAAGGATCAAGGCCCCATAAGCACCACTGGTAAAAGGAGGAACTTAGATCGCCCCCAAGGATAACATCAGGTCTGTTGACTACAAAACCAGAGTTTTGGTCCAACTAAAGATAACATCTTGCAGCTCCACACCCATGAAGGTGGAAGGACCCTACAAGCACTCCCCTGAAACCAGACTGAACGACACCATGACTGACATCAAGACCTGATGCAACAATCAAATGCCTCCTATCCTAGCTCGGACCAATCAGTAGAGCCCATGACCCCAGCTCCCTCAGCTCCCAATGAGTTTTCCTCTATAATAACCTATCCCCTAGAGGCCATCGAGGAGCCAGGTCTGTGAGCACGAGCTCTCCTGTGTCTCTGGGCTTGGCACTATTTTCTTAAATAAACTTTTACTTTCTCTGCTGCAAAATTCTGTCTATGTCTGTTTTGGCTTTGATGAATGCAGGCAAAACAAACCCCTTGAGTTTGGAAACAATATTACTTTAGAAAAAAATTGCTCAAGAGAGAATTGCTGGTTTAAAGAGTATTAACATTTTAAAGGTGTTTGAAACATAATGCCAAACTGCTTTCCAGAAAGGTTGTATCAATATATGTTCCTGCCAGAAGTGAATGAACATTGAAATTTTAATTTGCTTTGGGGTGGGGCTGGGACTGGGAATTAATAGTATTACTTTTTTAAAGCTCTTTAGGGAAATTTTAGTCCACCTTTGTGTTACTCTCATGACTACATTTTTTGTTCTTTTTCTTTGTTTGATAAAGGAAGTATCAAATTAGGTGCTCCTAATTCAAAACAAAGAGTTTTCCTGGGTTTTTCATAAATTAGCTTTAAAAAAAAAAGAGTACATTAAAAGGCAAGATATCAGATTAGATACAGAAATAAATTTAAAAATGAAATTATTATTTAACTGAATGTTATTTTAAGAAGTTATTTCTCTTCTATTTTGCCTCTGAGCCTTCCTTTTTTACTGAACAAAATGCACATAAGAGATTTCATCCAAATAGATTGTACATTTGTTGCACAGACTGGGGCTGGACCTATAGTGTCTATTACTTTTAAATTGGCTTTCTGTATCAGTGCAAGAATTTCATGACATCAAATAGCAGTCTCAAGTAAAAATATTCTTCCAGATCTGAGAGTACTATGCACACCCCCATTCAAGAAGCATTGGTTTAGCTTTAAAAGCTGTGCTCTTAGAATTTCCTTAATAATTATTTTACTTACTTAGGATAATCTTCACAATAGGCCATCTTTCTGAAAGTGTCTCAGGACCATGTGTTCTAATCAACTAGGGTTATTGTTTGTAAATTCCTGTACACAACTAAGGACTTTTTGAAATCTAATCTCTGAGTATGCAACTCAAGAATCTGAATTTTTAATAAGTGGTGGCTCTCAGACTTTAATGTACATATACATCTCTTAGAATTCTTTTAAATGTAGATTATAACTCAATTTTTCTTGAGTGTGGCTAAAGATTTAGCAATTCTAATAAGCTTCTTGATGGAGCTGGTGCTCGTCCACCATTGGCCACACACTGAGTACTAAATCACACAAGTTTGAAAACCACAGATTTTATCTATTATCTACTTTCAACTTCAGTTGCTTTGTATGATTAGAAAATAAGGATCAATTGCACTAAAAATGGTTATTCTGTGAGTTAAACTGGATCAAACATGTCATCAGCAAGATACCAAGAGAACATGGAACTCTGGCTATGAAGGCACCCCAAATTTTTATAAACTAGAGGAAAAAAATTTTTTTAAGATATTATGAGCAGTTTTACAATCTAGGTCAGACATGTAGTTCATAAAATTTACTCAAGGTCACTTTTCTAGCAATTATTCACCTTCCACATCTAATATTACTTCATGTGTTGGTCTTCCTACCTCCTTAATTTTCTTCTTCTTCATGTGGACAATTTGCCATTTATAATTTTTCTTCTTGTTGGAGTAAAACATAAATTATATTATGAGGCAAATTCTAGCCCTGTTTAAGGATACTACTTTACTTTTGTCTTTTAGCAAGGTGAGGTAGCTTACTAGACTCCTCATTTTTCACAAGAAAATGGTAATGTTACTTAAAAATTTTATTGATTAATAAATATATCATTTTATGGCAAATTCCAGATGGGCTATGGGAACTCCAGTTACTTAAATCAAGTGTGATCTTGTATTAACTGAAATTTAATCTTTAGAAATTAGTTGAAAGAAACAAAATTTCTACTGAGATTCTCTAATGAGACTGTCTTAAAATTGTATTTTAAGAAACTCTGGCCTATTAAATGCTCTGGATAAAATGGATTTTGAACAGCACATGTAGGAAATTCATGTATATATAATATATACCAGAATTTGTAGGAACTGAAGGAGAGAAAAATATATGAACCCAAAATATGCCTCTTTGGCATAAGGATTATTTTTGGCTAATTATTTTTAAGAAACAGCATCTGTAGGAAAAGCTCTGAAAACTGAGTAGAAGTTACTTTTTTGCAGAAGATATTTATACTATAAGAGTAATCTTCATGTGTAAGAACGCCTTCTTCTCTGTACCAGGAAGAAAAGAATGACTCTAAATTGCTAGAAACTCTTATCAGTGGAAAAGAAAATTATTTAAATCCTAATTAATAACCTTACTCTTGTATACTATGCTTTTTCTGCCAAATTCTCATAACTGGCCTTCCCTCCACCCCCAACATATATATATATATATATATATATATATATATATATATATATATATATATATTTTTGGTCTTTTGCTGGAGATATATTTAAGACAGTGTCTTAAGACATTTCAGGGAGTTACTCAGTTTTTTCTGGATATCTCTGTGTATACAGGAGATGTGCATGTTATTATATATCTATTGTTTTTCTCCTGTTAATGTCTTTTTATTATAGGAGAGTCTTAGCCAAGAACCTATAAGGGTAGAAAAAAATTATTTTTTTCCTCCCCAACAGCACATTAACTCACTAAAAGCACTATACATTTAGCAACCAGCAAAATGAATCATTTCTAGGTACTGAAAATACTGTTCCTACCATTTTAATAACTTACTTTGGTATTAAGTCAAATTATCAGAAATCTGGGTACTTGTATTCAATTTTATTAGGTATTAGCTAACATGTATTAAATTCTATTAGCCAAGGCCTACTCTAAGTATTCTATTGTGTAATCTTATTTACTTTCTCAGTAAAATTAGAAGATACAGTTTTTTATAGATCAAAAAAATGTGATTTTTAAAATCCAATGCATTAAAAAATGCATTCATGAAATTAAATGTATTACTATCATTTGTTTTTACTTCCTTGTTGTTTAACTGAGTGCCAACAGACTATTTTTTGTTTTGTTTTGCTATATTTTTTAAATCGCTTCTGAATGCCAGTAGGAGATATTTACTAATTACCCCATGTCTCCCTCTCTACCCACCTTCCAGAGGAGATATTGAATAAAATTAACTGATGTCAATATCAGTAAGAATTATCTTTTCTTGATTAACTGATTTTACTTTTATCTTATGGAAACTATAACGTGAGCATTGGCTGTGTTTTCCATTTTAATGTTCCATCTAACAAGCACATTGTACTGTATATGCTGTACTAAGAATACTGGAATCCCCATCTTTTTACATTGTCAGTACAATGGTGAATAGAGGAAAATTAAATTATTTTGGTTTGGATAAAACTATAGTCACCAAATTGCAGCTGAAGAAATAGGTGCCTGAAAGGCTTTTAGATCCATAGATTTTAGAGTTGTAGGAGTCATAGAAAATTTTAGCCTGAATACTTTATTTCATAAAAGAAGAAAAATGTTTACTTTTTTTTACAGAAATAAAACAGCAACATTACAGCAAGACCATATCTGTTCAGATATATTTTTACCGGACAAATACTGTTTAAATACAAAATAAACAGTATTTAATGCATAACCCCACACGTATTGTTTATTTATCAGGCAATGTGGTATATTCTTGATTTAAAGTAAAACTCAGAAATGACAAGGTCTCTGCTCTAGAGGAGTTTATAGTTTATTGGTGGCTATAACCAAGTAAATCAACAACTATGCATAGCCCAAAACAAGGTGAAATATGCAGTATCTTAACCACAGTCACCAGAATTCCTTTTAGTAACTCTATTTTTATTCAGAAATATTTCTGGAGTGAAATATGAGTTAAAAAAAAACAGCAAAAGAGACAATCCACTGCTCTTCATTAGAATAAATATGAATATGGGAAATAGAAAAAAAAGAGAAGTGAAGAGACGAGGAAAGAAATAAAGAATCATAGTTACACTTTATTAAAATATAGCAATGACTGAGATTTTTGAGGAAATCAGTTTCGAACAATAAATTGAACTTCTTTCTCTTACTCAAATATAAATCCCATTGTTTGTGTTAAGATTTTTGTAGGCATATGCTCAGGATAATTTTTGCAAAAAAAAAAAATTATAGAGTTACATAAATGACAAGGCCAGAGGTGAACTTGAAATATGTTCTAATACTGGGATATAAACGACATAACATAATGTTTTCTTTCTCAATCAGTGGGTTTTCTTCCTTTTTCCTGTCTTTGTTCCTATCTTCAGTGGTGGCAAGATGCATGTAATAGTACTAATCACCATGTCTCAGATTCAAATCTGGTGGGAAAGAAGAATCAATTCCTTGTAGTTCTTCTATAAATTTTAGCATTCACTCTGACTGTCCACCTCTGAAGATATCAATGACTGAGAAATTTTAATGCTCTGTCAAGAAAACAAAATGTAAATGATTTCTTTAAGTATTTTTAAGTTCATTTTTCAAATGACAATATTGCTTGAAATTGTATAAAGATGGAAACTGTGGACTTCAGAACTAACTCTAATGCTCAAATATTTGCAATGGTGCTTCAGACACATTATTATATTGAACTGTATAAGAGAGAACCTACAAAAGTTATATTTGTATAGAATCTTATTAAAATAACTTTTTAAATTTTAGACCAGTTTTAGATTTACAGAAAATTTGTGGAATTAATGCAGAGTGTTTCCATACAATCCCAACACCTAGTTTCTCATATTATTAAACATCTTACATTAGTGTTACACATTTGTAACAATTAATAAAACAGCATTATTATTAACTAATATTCCTCCTTTAGTTTTTACCTAATGTCCCTTTTCTGTTCCAGGACTCCATCCAGAATACATTACATTGAATCATCCTGTCTTTTAAGATTTCTCTTGACTGTAACACTTTCTAAGAATTCTTGTTTTTGATGAACAATTTTGAGAAATATGTTTTTTCCAAATATCCCTCAGTTGGAGTTTGTCATGTATTTTTCTCATAATTAGATTGGATTTATATGTTCTTAGTAAGAAGATCCCAAAGAAAAACTGTCATTTTCATTATGTCATATCAAGGATACATAACTATCAACATGACTTATCACTTGGTTAGTGTTAATTTTATTGCCTAGCTTGCTAGTGTTTGGGATTTTTCTATGCAGGGGATTTATCTATTCTTTCCCTTTTATTTACTTAATCAAAGGTTTATTTATATCAGTATGAACTCATGCATATTTATTTTATACTATGGATTAAATCTACTATTACTTTATTTTGTTGTTCAAAGTGTTTCAGCTTTGATTATTAGTAATTCTATTAGTTGGCTCTAACTATTCTTTAACATACCCCATCATGGTGTGTGTGTGTGGGGGGGGGCAAAGGTGGGTGTGTGTTAGCACCTGTTTACTTTCGGGTTACATAAGATAGTTCGGACTCACCTTGAATCCAGGACCTTTACTGGAGAATAGTATTAGAAACCAAGACCTGGGCACTAGATGTGCTGATTGTATGCTGAGATGTCCTTGTTTCTAGGCTTTCTCAGCTGACAGCACAAAGAAATATATGTGTGTATACACATGTATATACACATATCTCTAAGTATTTTTATATATAAACATCTGTAACTATAATGCATTAAACATGAGTTATACTAATTTCTCCCACTTGAATCCATTACCAAATAGTTTTTCTATCCTTCTCTCTTTGCTTATCTCTAACCTCCCATTCCAACAGCGAGAAACCTGGATTCTACTACCTGCCATCCATTTACTTAACTGTTCAATTCTGAGATTTTTTAGTATGAAAAATACTTAGATATATTTATATATTACATACACCATTGAAAGAGATGGCTAGTATATTGAGAAGTGTTACAATTTATAAAGCAACAGCCATAAAGAGATGAGTAGTAGTGGACTCAGATTAAAAAATAAATCAATTAATATTGTCTAGGAAGAGAGACATTTCTTTCCTCACATAAGAAAGAATTCAAAAGATATCGGATTGTCAAGGATGAAGGAGAAAAGTTAAAAAGCTTATTTCTTACTCCAATTTTCTCAGTGATTTAGAAAACATAGGTCAACTGCTGAGAGGAAGATTACACAGAAATATGGTTTTACTACAGAGAATTATGAGGAAAAAGTGAATATTTGGAACAATCATTGAAAGAGGTATGGCTTAGAATGGATTTCAGGTCAAGTGGAATACAAAAATAAAAATTTAAAGCTTAATACTTAAAGGCCCAAAATTTTTAAATATATGTTTGAATTATGTTGCATACCTAAATGCAAATTTAAAAAAATGAGTAGTCTTTATAGGAAAGTTATGTCATATTAATAATGAAAATTTAGTAGTCACCATCTGGTTATCGACTTCAGATTATAATAAAAGTGATACGAATTGTACAAATTTGGAAAGGAAAAAACAGTTTAAATTCCTTATCTTATGAATATGGAAACCAATTACATTTTGCATTTATTTAGGTAAATTAATAATTATGAGAGAATGATTTTGAGAAAATTGAAACCGAGATACTAGTATTACAATAAAAATGATATAAACACTGGTAAAGACTTTTTTAAAAGTGTAAACTAAGTATATTATTGATAATCCTATACAGTATAATTCCCTTAAGTGGTGCTATTTGCTAGGCTATTTTAAGAGCTTTATATTTTTTTTTCTATCAAATAAGATTTAGTCTATGATTATTTTCACTTTAGAGATAAAGAAACTAAGGCTGACAGTTACATGGTAAAGGAAATGGAATTGTAATCTCTCTCTGACAACTCTTTATCCTGTACATTATATGAAAGCCATGAGTTTTGGCTGGAATTAATCTCACTCCCTTTTAGGCTGGGCTCTGATTCATTTAAACTAATTAATACAACCTGATGCATTTTACAACAGGGATTGATTCAGGTAACCATTCTTGTCTAAATCAATCAGTTCATGGTTTCACCTGGGTCAAAGAAAGTGATGCCTCAGTTAGTGTGAAATTTATGAGTTTTGTTACATTTTTACTGAAAGAGACATAGTCCAGCATTCTCTTTGTGAGAGGAAACATGACGTTCTGATTGCTCTTGGAATTTTTGCTGTGGTCTTAAGAAAAGCTAGTATGAAGATAAAAATATGGAGGGAAGTAGAACTGAGAGAATCTCAGAAAACAGAAGCCAGAACCATGATGAAACATGCCTGAAATCTAACCTATTTCTGGACATTTTAGTTACATTATCTGAGCTGATTAATCTCCTATATTGGAGATTCCCAACCTTTTTGGCACCAAGGACTGGTGATTCTATGAGAATCTAATGTCTGATGATCTGAAGTGGAGCTGAGGTGGTGATGTTAGTGCTGGGGAGCAGATGCAAGTACAGATGAATCTTCTCCTGCTTGCCAGCTGCTTACCTCTTGCTGTGCAGCCCAGTTTCTAACAGGCCATAGACATGTACAAGTCCATGTCCCAGGGTTAGGGATTCCTGCCCTATTTCATACAAGCCAGTTTGAACTGGATTCTCTTTCTTGCAGCAGAATCATTTTAGAATGATTAAATTTTAATTGGTCCTGTCAAGAATCTATCAGAAACTAAAGGTTCCTGTAGAAACTACATAACAAAATTACTGAAATGTAGGAAAATAAAAGGAGATATAAAATCATAAAACATAAACAAGATGACAATAATTTTGGTTATAATTGTATTTTATGATTCTATAATTGACATATTTATTTGTGTACTCATATATTATTTGTATGTAGGCTGAAATTTAAACTCATTACTTATGACTTGTAGTTAAGATAATAGAAAAGAGGGTTGCATGGGTCTGAGTCAGACTGAATGGCTTTGAATCATGGCTCTGTCTCTTTCTAGCCTGTGACCTTGGAAAAGTTATCTAATCTATCTCAGTTTTAGTTTCTCATATTTGATATGAAAATATAGTATTACTATCAAAGGATTCTGGTAAAGAATAAATGAGTTAATGTGTAAAGTACTTAAAACAGAGCTTGAAATATAGTAAGACCAGTAAATATTATTTATTCATATTTATAATTTGAATTGATAAATTATTCCATCAAAGATAAATATTCTCAGGTTAAATTTAAGAACAATGATAAAAAAAAAACCTTGCTCTTTACAAAAGACAAAAAAAAGCAAGTAAACCTGCAAGTAAAAAAGCAAACAATATACAAAATCTTATTAGAAAAACTTCAGAACTCCTATAAACAGTTAAAATTTGTTGCTTTTTTTAGAAGAAGTCCTTGGGAAAATGGAAGAAATAGGTACTATAATCAAACTACTCTTCTGCTTCTATTATTGATATAAAGTCACTATAATAACCAGGGATTAGCTAAAATCACAAGACATCCAATTACTTATTAGTATTGAGTGTTAATGTAAAACCTAAAACCATTCTCTTATGTTACAATATTATAATAAAATTACTTTAAATTTTAAGATGAGATACCCTTCATCTTTTTTTGGCTTGCTAAAGATCAAAGATACAACTCATTCCAATAAAATCACTTACCTGACTATATAAAGAAAAAAAAAAAACTAGGAAAGAATTTATGGTGGCTTTTGAGGAAAATGCCTAAAGACAAACTATTGTGCCTCTTTGTTTTCTGTGATGAAGAGACAGAGAATTACTTTTCTTTTTCAAAGTTAATTCTGCAGGTGTGGAACAAGAGAGTGGGCGAGATAGAGATATATGACTACCAAGAAGTTACAGTCACAAAAGTTTGGGTACCTAAACTTGCTCCTGGAGAAACAGAGAAGTAGAACTGGTAGGATTAATCTATCATCTATCTATTTATCTATCACCTATTATCATCTATCTATCAATCATCTATCCAACCATTCATCTATCCATCCATCTATCCATCTATTCATCTATCATCTCTCAATCTACTAGAAATATTTCATGAAGTTTGCTGCTGCAGATTTGAGGCTGACAAGTAGGAAATCTGTAGAGTAGGCTGACAAGGTGGAAGACTTGAGCAAGAGTCTTAGAGAAGAATTTTTTTTTCTCTAGGAAACCTTAGAATTTTCTTTTGAGGCCTCTCAATTTATTGGATGAGGTTTATTCATTATCTAGGGCAATTTCTTTTATTTAAAGTCAAGTGAATATAATGTTAACTGCACCTACAAAATACCCATAGCATCAAATAATCAACTACTGGACTGACTAAAATAATTTTATCAGAACTCTGGAAATCTTTCAAAAATATACAACCAAGCAAACACCCAATAAAGAAAAAGCTACCTTTAAAACAATAAAAATTATGTTGCATTTTACTTACATCATGCAGTGTAGTCAGGAAGGTGGTCCAGTTCCTGGTTACCACGCTTGGGCAATCATCATATGTTTAAAGTAGCCTTCTCTAGTCTCTTTAAATATACTAGTTTTCTAATTTATAATCTTATACTATAGTGCACTTCTCCCTCTTAAGTCTTTCTCACAGTGTAAATTTATTGCTGCATAATTTGTTGATAATTATGTCACCACACTAGACTGTGAATTCATTTTGATCATTGTTGTATCCACAGTAAACAACACAATGCCTGACAATAAATATTTGTTGAAAGAATGATCTAGATGAATGGCTAAAATGAAACCCTCATGTCTATCTGTGGTTATTAGACACACTTAACCAATCACATACACTGTAACTAGTGTGGAAAAAAGAGAATATTTTCTATTTTCTCTCTTAGTTCTTTTGGCTGGTGAAATCACTAAAATGATATAAGACAAATTAATAAAAGAAAATCAAATATAATACATACATACAGTGAATTTATATTTATGTGAGACATTCCAAAGACAGTCAGGCAAGAGGAGGTATATATGTCATTCTGGATGAAGGGGAAAGAGGTAGAGGTCTGAAATTTTGAAGGGAAGTAAAGCAATTCATAAAGAAAAGAGTTAATGTTGGTAAATAATTGTTTGTGGGCCATGCAGAAACAATTAGACAAAGAGGACTTTGAACAAACAGGCCTTGCTAGGTTTCTCCCTGTCTAAAATACGTATTTCATATTATCCTATACTTATCTATAATGATAGTTCTCTTTCTGAAACAGGTCCTCTATCTAAATTTTGGGGGGCATTTGGAGGTAAGGTCAAAGGTTCTTATTGAGTCTTTTGTTTTTTAAAAACAATCAACCTAAAATAATCCTCATGCAAGATATGCAGCAAATTTTGCCCCCTTACACTAGTATGTAGTAGAATCTCAATAACTGTGTTGTTTGAAAGATTTGACTACCTCTCACTCTCTGTTCTGATATTGTTTTTGCATTTGATAACACTTTTAATTAGATGCTTTTTTTTCTTTATATTTGTTTCATGAATATAAGCATTACTTCACCAATAAGTCTACGTTTGAAAAAGATGTGATTCCCTGGTGCTCTAAAGTAAGTGCAAAATTGAGATTTATTGAATTAAATTGAAGGATTATATTTGTGTTTTTTCCCTCTCTCTTCCTCCTTTTAAAATACAAAACTGAAATAATTCTGTATTTGACTCTTCTGGGGAAGATATAGGCTTTATGAAACTCTTAAGATTAATATCATTATTCTTTCATCCCAGTTTTTATTCTCATTGTCTTTATACCCACTATAAAACAGATAGAGTTCAGTTAAGGAAAGTATGTTATATGGGTTCTGACTGCTTTTACAACTATTCAGGTTAAAATAAATAGATATATGCAAAAAAAATGTACTTTAAAACACGTTTTGTCCTGGACTCTTTTGTACTTTTATATGTAGTTTAGTATAAGAACTAGAATTTTTCTAGATCTGATTCTTTTATGCATAAAAATTATGTTTTAATATTCATTCATCTCAGCACTCAACTATAATCAGATAAACATCATTCATTTTTACCATAAACTTGGAATAATACAAAGGATATTCATCAGGTATTTTTCATAGCCATAGTGCAAGTGTCTGATAGCAAGCAAAATGTAATGTTGCATATAAATTATATTACGGTTTATGTTTTATTTGAAATATTTATAATATTCATTTTGTAAATATAATATACAGTACAAAAATGATAATGTTGTAATTGAACTTCTATGAAAATTTTTATCTTTGAAAATTTTAGATGAAATCAATCTTTCCTGAATTTACTAGGTTAGAAATGCTAATTTATTTATTTTCTTTCTTATTCTGGGAAGCATATTATGTAAAAGATTACTGTCATTTCTGGATTTCACTTTAATCAATAACCTGGTAAAAGTATAGCACAATTGTAAAGAAATATTCTTTACCTTTTACAGATCTTATCATGCTTTTAGTAAGCTCACACAAATGTATATACACCAACATTCTCTATTAAATTGTTATATAAGTGCATCTTAAATACATAGGAAGTTCGAAAACAAGCATTGTATAAAAAATTGTGACATTTGCAAAACTGCTATAAGCTTTAATTTTGAGGAATATGTTAATATATGATGTTTTCATTATTAATAATACTATGAAATAATAAAAATATAATCATAAGTTTATGTTTGTGTGAATAATAGACTAATGTAAATTTAGGGGTATACGATTAGAGTGTTTTAGGTCATTGAGAGAACCAAATTAAATGTGATTTTTAATATTTTATTTTTTTGCCATTAATAATTCTTTTTGGTTAAAAAGCATAACTTCCAAGTAATAAATCTGTAAAAATATATATCCCTATATTTGATCTGAAGGTGTTAATTTTTTCTTGATTCAGTTAGTCAGACATTGCTAGCAATACAAATGCTTTTGAATTTATTTGCACTTTTCCAAAGAAAACCTCTTGAAAAACACCAAACAAGGCAGATATTTAGAAATTAAAGCTAGCCTATTTGGTTATTTTTTTTTTCTTGGCAAGTTTTCAAAATAGTCAAAATTGAAGCTATTCTAGCATTTCACTTTTTGATAAAGTTTTACAGCTAAAATGTCAAAGTGGTCAAAGTTATTTCCCCTTTAAACATTAAATTATCTTCCCAAAATAAATAAAAATTTTGAGAACACCTATTTAGTTAGGAGCAATATAGTATGTGGGACCTGGAAAATGCAGAGTGATAATATATATTGCATATGCTTTTTAAGGAGATCATTCATGATTTCACAATGTATATGAGGAAGAATTAATACAGTGCTAAATCACAAAGAATTTGAAGTCCGAAGTTATAAAATAATAACATAATAATTTGCAACATTACTGGATCATATTTACACTTTTCGAGATCAATGAGTTATTACCTTCACTGAATGAAGTGTATTACTTGACACAATCAACTTATTTTTATACATGAAAGTAAAACAGAAAGCATTTGGAGTATGTGATGGCAAATAAGACCATAGACCTACATTTCTAAACCACCCTTTGTTTATTAACACCTGCAGCTCAAAAAAGAAAAAAGGGAGTGTTCAAAACTGGATGTGGAATGATGCCACAGTCCAGGTACTTAATGCAAAGACATTAATAGGCTTTTTTATACTTTGTTATAAATCAGGTCTCCCTCTAAGAATTATCTGTGACCAGTAAGGGAAGAGAGGCCTCACAATACTCAGAGAAGGGAAAGAAGACCTTATGATACTCAGTGAGCAGTGATAAATCTTGCAATCATATAGCAGTGAACTTTATAAAAGTTGTTCAAAGAAAGTATGAAGAAGCTGTATTTGAAAGTGGTCAAGTTTTCCAGTAAAATGCTAATGTTTCATTATTTAATTGAGAACATAAGTTTTCTTTCTCCACTTACTAACACATAGTTTATGAGAGTTGATTTCTTTATCATTTAGCTTTACTTTCTTTAATAAAGAACTTTAATAGCCAAAAAATACAATTATGTAGAGTGTTATTTTTCTGATAAAGTCTTCTGAGTATGTAGATAAAACATAAAATTAGCTTACTTAAATTGGTAGTTTCATAGAATGGTAAACCAGGCAAGAAACGGGTTCATTAGTTGAAGCACCTGTATTTACGGATGAGAATATACGATCTCTGTAACTCAAATTAAAAATGCTAACAGTGCTTACAAGAATAAACTAGCTTACCTGTAATTAATTCATTTTTATTTTGCTATCAAATGGAGTATTCATCACTTGCTAATGTAATAGAATTTTCATGATAAAACTAAAAATAAACATCTTTCTACCACTTATATTATTAATATGCTAAACATTATAATTTTTCATTCAAAATAAAAATTAGTGTGATTGGCAGAGCTCCTTTTCGTTCAGTATATTGTATGTTGACAGCTAATTAAATCAAATTTGTGAGTTTAATATCCCTAAAACAACACAATATGTAAACATGCATTTTATCTAAACAAATAACATTAAGATACTTGTTAGAGCTATAAAATCTAACAAGTATAACCAGTGCACAAAAATAGAAAAATATTAGAAACAATCAATTCATTTAACCATTTATGAAACTATTTAGGAGTGATTTGGAAGGAAGTAGAATTAATCTATTAGAGAAGTTTGGGAGTCAAGGGAAGAACTACTTTCAGGCAACAATCAATAAATAAAATACCTGGCTATTGTTGGATAGAAAATTGGTCAGCTTCTAAGTTTCATTCTATGCTAGTAAAACTAGTCCTTTAGTAAGCTTTTAAACTTTGTTTCAGCCTCTCAAAATTTAATTGCCAAATGTTCTCCTGAGGTTTGGGACCACAGAAGTAAACTAACAGATTAGGAGTTTTGAACTAAAACAGTCTAAGATATAATGAAGCAGAAAATCATTAGTGAAAGATTTATTTATAAATATATGTAACCAATTATAAACACATATACACATATGTTTGTATTTGCAAATCATAAGAAACATCTGCAGCTCTGAAATTATAACTGGTAGATATTGGGCTTAAATAATGGGAGGCAGAGTGGGCTAAGATCTAAATGATTTATATCAACAAATAATTGGGAGGGGTAGCAGGGTAGAGCTTCTAAACAGAATTACACGTGCAAAGTCCAGAAACTGGGAGAGAGCTTTGAACATTGGTGAATTATTAAAATACCTTGGGAGATATTGAACTGAAGAATATCAAGTATTATAATAATAGGAAAATAACATATGTTTAGTTTTTCTAAGTAAACAAGGTACCACTCATCAAATAAATTAGTATTAATTTTATTGCTCAATTTTTTCCGTATCTTTTCCTTACCTTGATTGAGTTACCTTCCATTGCTATATGGCAGAGTCATATTCTAAAAATCTCATTAGATCTGTGTGGAAGTGAACTCTTACTCTTTAAACAAGTATGTCATACTGTCTAATTAGTCGAGAAACTTTCTTTACAATGAAATTCTAAGAAGAGTTTTATTTCCTTAGAATAGGACATAGAAAAATCCAGGAGATCTTTAAATGATAAATATGTATGTACATTTTTCATTTAAATTCGATATGGTATTCAGATATGGTATTCAGAATAGAAAAAAAATAATAACTAAGTTATTTATATTGTTCTTATAAGATCATAAATGTGTGTTTTTTTACTTCCCTCCACTCCTTAAACCATGAATGTCCAAAGGGAACGATATCTTGATTAATTTCTTTATTTTTCCATTCTTAGCATGGTAGTTGTCAAAAGCTCATGCTGTGTTAATGCCTATAGCTTATTATATATCTATATAAGAGCTATGGTCATAAAAATTATCACAAAGTGTCTATTAGTTGGGCAAGTGATGAAGTAACTATTATACCCAAAAGGAATGGGTATGGGAATCAACAAACTCTCCCATTCCAGGAAGAAACACTATTGAGAACATCCTTTTAAGCAAACAATTGAGTCTCCATTGTACCCCATCAGGGACAAGAATCACAGCTTAAAAGGCAACTGTTCCATTTTTGGCCAACTGTTACATTGATCTAAATTCTATGTTCTTGTGTTTTTTTGCCCAGAGGTGCAGACTCCATTCTTCTCTGTAATGCATGCAGCTCTTCAAAGATTTGAAGACTGCACATATTTTGCAACTGTATCGACCTGGATTCATTTGTATACTATTTCTGCATATGAAGCAGTATTTATATCCATTATCATTATTTTATTTCTACTATATATAGTCTATATTTGTTATTTTTTTATTATAAAATATCTATAGTTAAATTCACTAGAAGTAAAATTTAATTAGGGATAGTAAATTATAGGAGGAACAACCTATATGGAAAACAGACAAACAAGCAAATTAACAGCTAGGTTAATTTATTACAAAACATTTTTGTCAAACATTTCTATATCAGGCTGAGGATAAAAAATGAAAAGAGCACATCACTTTCTTTGAAGATCTAAAAGTCTAAATGAGAAAGACATTAATGTAAATAAATAATTTCAATTCAATGTGATATTTGCTATAAAAGAATAATGTATTTTGAAATTGTTACTTTACTATTAATTCAGTAATGTACCCAAACCTAATTCCTTGTAGAGTTTTAAAATAATTTAAAAGGATCATTCTCTTAATTTCTTATATTTTTCTTAGTAATTGCCATGCCAAAACTCTTCTGCCTATCTAAAAATTGACTACCAGTCCCTCAACTCCTTCCTAACATAAATCTCCACAGCAATAAAATAACTTAGAAAATGGAACAGCTAGTTCTATAACAAAGTAATGACACTTCTAAGATGATAGAGTCTACTCCCAACAAAAGTCTCAGAGTTATTTTCTTTCACCCATTCCTGCTATTTTAAATGTGTGGTGATTCCAGTCTCTTCCACAAGCAGCTAGCTGCCTTCCTTCTCTAGGTCAGTTTCTATAAATTCATTCTAAATGACCCTTCAGTGCCTACATGATGTATTGTGCTGACTGCATTTTTTTATATGAGTCCCAGGAAAGCCAGATATTTGTTCCTATCTCCTTTAGTGAATGAATTCTTTTTCATTAGATTTTTCTGGGATTTGGGGAAGAAATATATAGAGTGAATTAAATTTCATTAAAGTAAAAAAAAAAAAAAAACAACAACACACATACTAAGGGAATCAAGGGACTTTTTTCCAATAGATTCATCAGATGTAACTGGGAATGAGTAAGTGAAAAGATAACCCATAAAAACAAGCCATACTGCTTGGGGTTTGTAACTATAGCTGTATTCCCCTTTGTTTTTCTCTTACATTACTTTTATTTTACACAAAAGTTTTGTTCCTTTGTTGAAATAAGGCATTCTGGTAATAACTTTAAGTGCTGGAAGTGATTCATTCACTCATGTATCTTTCAAAGTTGAACAGCTATTTCTCAGGTATTTTGACCAATTATAAACTAAAAGATGCCTTTTTATTTAAACAATATATATACAGTGTTGGACTTAAAATTAGTTTGGCTTATAATTCTTTGACTTTACAATGGTGTGAAAGCAATACATGTTCAGTAGAAACCATACTTCCAATTTTGAATTTTGATCTTTTCTCAGGCTAGCAATATACAATTCCATAATTCCTCATGATGCTGAGGAGTGACAGCAAGTTGATTTTTCTCAACCATGATGTAAGTGTTTTGAGCACTTTTATAATAGTTTAAAGTAGTCTGGGCTAAACTATGATGTTCATTAGGTTAGGTGTATTAAATGCATTTTCAACTTACAATATTTTCAAGTTATGCCAGGTTTGTCGATATATAATCCCATACTCAGTTGAGGACCATCTGTATTCGCCTTGTTTAAATAGATTATGTATAGGGAATACTTGCATTAATATCTGCAGGGGCACAGTACATATTACAACAAATAAGATTTCTGCTTGATAAACAATTAGAAAGTGATCAGATAACATAAAAACTAGAAAATGCAATTTAAAAGCTGGGCATTTAATCTTATTTAAAAATTAACTCAATAATCATATTGTCACTATCTTTTTAGAACATTTCTTATCCTAACCTCAAACATATTTTATGTTGATAATTTTGGGATGGGCACACAATCAGACAAACCAATTACCTTCTTCTTATCTGATAAAGATAAAACATAAGTTATGAGATTTAGTCCATAGGTGACTTACACAGCAGTTCAAGAAAAAAATAACAATTGTTTTCCCAAGGCACAATATAGTTGTTACTTATAGTTTCACTGAAAACAGCTAGTGATGAATTTTTAGCATTTTATGGAATTAACTTTCTGCTTGGGAAGCCAACATTACATTCCAACACCAGCTAAAAATTTGTATTTGACAGTAAGATTTGAAAGAGAATTTTTTTGAGAAATTTATAATTAAGCAATAACTATGCCTGTATAAAGTCAACTGCAGTTTTGTAAATTATACATCTTTACTATTACTAAAAAAACAAACAAACAAACAAACAAAAAACATTTCTTTAAGTTCTGTAAAATCCAGGCAACCCAAGTCAGGTCAAATCCTTGATAAAGTACTTTCTTAATGAATATATGAGTTTTCTTCAAAGACTAGATAAAGCAAATCTAACCCAGAAGATCCAGGGATATTCAAAGGCATGCCTGCAAATTTGATTTTATTTAGAGAACTATCTAACAATTCTTGTATTTGTATTTCAGACATTAGTCACTCGCTTTGAACTACTTTAGTTCCCTTTTTCCTTGCTTATAATACATGACTTGAGCATTTGTTAAACTGAGAAGGTCCTGAATATCTGATAGAATCTATCAAATTAAAATCTGTCTCCTTTCAATGTGTTCTAGTCTGTATATATATCAAATTTGCCTGAAGGAGGTATTCTCAGATCTTTTTCCATGCTAAATTCCCAATTGTATATACCTCATAGCTCCATCACTCTTCCTTCAAAAGTACAAAGTCCTCTTCCCCTCTCTTAACACTGAAGTTCCCCTAAAAAAACCTTCCAATTTCTGTTTTTCTTTCATAGGCAAATGTCTTCTTTGATTGAGAATGCTATATATTATTTTTTCAACTATTCTCTTTTAATACCATTACAATTTTATTTTTATTATTTTACTAAAAATGCACTTTCAAATATCTTAAAATATACCTTCTTATAAAATCCAATTGCTTTTTTCTCACAATGTGCAAGATATACCTTACTATATGCTTTCTCTTTTTATAGTATGAAAATTTCAGATTTTTAGTTAGGCACACAGCAACCTAAAATAAAGACATATCTCAATTTCCTTTTAATTAGGAGTGAACATAGTACTTATTATCTCATTAGACATAGCCAATGAGATTTAATCATAAATGTCTCAACATATTTCTAAGACACTTTTTTCAAAGGAAAGCTCATACCCTACTTTATTCTTTCCTTCTTGTTGTTGGCTATAATATGCACATTATGATTGGAGTTCTGGCAGCCACACTGGATCATGATTTGAAATCTAAAGGATATGGAGCAGCCTAGAAGAAAAATACTAAATCCTTCACAATGTCATATGACCACCCTACCCTGTAAGCCTTATCTCTATTTTATTTTTTAACATGAGCTAGAAAGAAACATTTTGTTCATAAGTGAACTCTTTTTAGAAGAGCACATCATGGCATTGACTCTCCTCCAAACCAATTTTTCTGATCTGTCATTATTACATTTTTGTTACTTCCTATTCAAATAATTTGATTTAGAAGACAATTAAATTCAACACAATTATGTAACAAATTTGAGACTCCACTCAGCAATTTGATAATAGCTCATTTTTTCCTCTCCATTCAAAAAGAATCAGCATTATCATTGACTCACAAACATGCCTTGGGCTTTTCTTCTTCATACTTTTATGTAAATGGTTTTTAACCGACTAAAATATACTCTTTACAATTTTCCAACAATTATAATGCCACATATGGTTGAAGAACCATGTGAGAAGACAATTTTGTCTTGAAGGAATCTTGCTTTTCTTTTAGTAATCATGTTGCTTGCTGAGTGAACCTTTAATTTGATACTTCACATTTTATACTTTACCTTATTAATTGCTAATATAAATATAAAAATCAGCATTTTGATATTCCATGTTCTAAAAAAGAGAATGCAATTCAGTATGGTTGATAAAATAATTCTACAAAAAGAAAAAAAATGGTTACAAGAAAAGTAAAAAGTGGTATTGGGCTCTTACAGTGAGTGACAGAGACAGAAGGAATATAGGAAAAACAAAACAAAACCTAAGAACCAAGTAGAAGAGGGAATTTTATTGAGAATCTTGGTAAAAATAAGAAAATCCTAGTTTATCTATAGCATATATGGAAAAGGGAGGAAAATTGAATAGAAAATATGTTGGATCATATTATTAAAAATTTTAATTCCCAATAGAGATACTTAAACTTAATTGGATTTTTATTCAATATAACCTTGAAGATCTTTGTGTAGGGTATTGTGACTGGAGCTTTGGTTTAAGCAATCTCATTTGTCAGTGATGTATAAAAAAAGCTCAGAGAAATTGAGGTCAGAAGTAAAGAAATCTGTAAGGAAGGTTTTTTTTTTTTTTTTGTAGATAGTCTTTTTGCATAGCTAGATTAAAATACACCTTTATGATGTCATTGTCTATACTATAAGGTGTGTAATAGTATTTAAACAAATTCTTATTATTGAATTCAAATAATTTCAGAGCTCTAAGAGAAAGCTATTAGAAAAAAATGGAATGGTGGGATACGAAATCCAAAATTCATTAACTACTCATGTTTGACAGCAGAACTTGAGTCAGTGAGAGGTAATTTTTCTATTCTTTCTAAAAACTAGATGCTGGTATTAATAACAAGAAATATTTCTTATATGTGTGCTCATTTAAGCATATATTTCATGCTTCTGGGAAGTGCAACATAAGAAATAGAAAATCCATATACTTGAAATTTAACATGGCTTAAGGGTAAGCGATACAAAGAACATATTCACTGAACTGCAAATGGGAATAATTTATATTACAATTGCAAACTTTAGTTAAATAAATGAAGACATGAGAGAAAATACACTGCTATGTAAAAAATAACATTGCAAACAAAGAGAAAATAGCTAAGAGATTTTAAATTATAAACAGTTCGGTGAGCTTATTTATGTGTGAGTCCCATCACCATTCAGCCAACAGCATTTACTTGGTGTCATCATTTACCAGCCATTTGATTTATACAAAATCTCTGACCTCAAGAATTTTACTTGATTTGCCTTTAACAGTTTTCCTGAATCAAAAATGTTTTCCCTCCCACCCGGCCCCCAAAGCTGCTATTTTTGCTGATCAACCATTATATTAGATGTAAAAATAAGACCATATTCTACAGTTTGCTAGAATTTCCCTCCTAAAACATGATCAGAAAGATCATCTTACTCAGAAAAAAAATCACCATTCAATTAGAAGTTACAGTGCTAAGACTTTTAAACACAGCCTTAGAATTTGTTTAGAAGAGAATGCATATTAGTCATTAAATTGATCTTTCATCTATAATAGATATAAAAACTGATTTCATATGTAAAAAATTGGTTTAGATCTAACTTCAATAATATTATCTGAAAATAAAATGAGACAAAATACTATTTAATAACATTTAAGAGAAAACATCCGAGAAAGTTAACGTATTGCCTTTACAAATACACAGTTAAATGGAATACTGTCACCAACATTAATATTTCTCAGTACACACAGATCTTTATAAAAGAAGACTCACACTAAATATGTAGGTTGTCAGAATTTTACTGGAAAAATATACAT
This sequence comes from Macroglossus sobrinus, assembly GCA_004027375.1. Taxonomy (NCBI): domain Eukaryota; kingdom Metazoa; phylum Chordata; class Mammalia; order Chiroptera; family Pteropodidae; genus Macroglossus; species Macroglossus sobrinus. The sequence continues at coordinate 1,100,483 of PVKZ01000087.1, forward strand.
AACCCCCACTGCCACCATAAATTAAAACTGGCTATTCTTTTCTGCAGATTGAGTAAAGTGTCTGTCCTTTTATATCTTTCACATGCCTCAGTCTTGTTTACTAACTCTTCTCTATTTTCTTAACTAACCAATAACTAAAAAGAAGTTTTTTTTGTACCTGCTGAAGACAGGTACAAAACTGATTAGTAAGGCATACAAAAATTCATTTTTAAAAGAAAATATCTCTTTGGTGCACCTGAAAATAAACATAAAATTGCATAAAGATAAAACCTGTTTAACCCTTCCACAACTTTTATCTTGAATTTACAATATCCCTCAGAGTTAGTGTGTGAATTGAATATTTAGAAAATTAGGTCTTCAGATTTTTCCCAATGACTGTTTTTAATATGGTTTTTTATTCCTCAAGATGAAAAAGAAATTTCATAGGGGAGAAAAGCAAATTTTAAAAATAATAAGTACACAAATTCTCTTTCTCTCTTAAGACATAGACCAATCTAAATAATGGCTATATAATTTTTTTGAATACTATATAAAACCCATGGATTATCAATTGACTATCAATTTCTAAATATTTTGGGAATTTATATACTCTGTCAAATTAAACCATTTTTATCAATAAGCGTCCTCTCTTTAACATATATGTTGAAAATATTTAGCTTATTAAATATCCATTGTGGCAATGATGTAAAAATATTAAGAAAACAATTATCTTCTTCAAAATCAGTAATTTTGAAAGGTCGCAAATATCACACACATGTGCGTGCATACACACACTCACACACACAAAACAAATTACAAAGAATGTTGGCATTCTTTTGGACTTTTATTTTTCTTTCTGGAGCTCATATAAAGCCATGAACTCATGTCTATTTGAGATTTCAAAGTAAAGAGGAAGAAAAGTTCTGCACTATTTTTAGAACTGGCCTTAATACAAGTATGTAAATTGATGATAGTTCAGGATGATCCTCTAGGCAGATGGTAAAAATCTCATGGTACATAAAGAAATAATGTGAGTAATACCAGTGCCATGCCCCAAACTTAATAAAGTAGCTCCTGATAGCATTTATTAATGATTTAAGCATTCCTACAGTGCTTCATCTCTTCAAACACATTTTTTATAATGCCCAATGCTGTTTCTGTTCTGTGACTAAGCAGATAATCATGGCTATTTTTATTCAGTAAGTCACTTCTTAAATTGTTTGGTGTTGCCAAGGGTATAAAAAACATCATGTAAAGCACAGTTCTATTCAATAAACATTTGCTCTTTTTTTCCCCTAAGAAAACTGATTTGTAGAAAAAGGCACTTAAAATAAAGAATCTTTCAGTTGAATGATGGTTCCAAAATCACTATTAAACTGTTTTACGTACACCTATCATACTCTGGTATAAAATAGCATTTTAATTAGTGAATCTAGTGTTGGTCTTGTTTAAATTCTTCCTAAAAATTACATAAGCATAAGCATTTCATGGTACTGTGGCCAAAAGGAAATGAGTGGTTTGCTGCATGGATAATACTCTGTACACTGAATATGCAGCCAAGTGTCCTTAGGTTAGCTTTTAAAGCCACAAATTTAGCTTAAAAAATTTAGTTTAGGCAAAACCTGCATTTTTAAGTTAGTAGCTGTGTAAAATAGCAAACTTAATATATTAGGTTGTTATTATTTTAAAACCTGAAAACATTCTCAGATCAATTTTGAAGTCAATATTTAGATTCAATTAATTTTATATTAAATAAATATCGTGTGCCTACAACATGTCTGGGACTGTGCTAGGCTAAATAAAAAATAGTCCCGACTTCTTCCTTTATAAAATTTACACATAATCATACAGATGTATAATTATATATTGTGCTATATCTATGATTAAAAAGTATACGGTATTAACTAAACCTGTAATATATTGCTAGTAGCAATATAAAATAGTACAACTTTAAGAAACCTTTTGGCAATGTTTTACAATGTGAAAGATACTTATAACATATGACCCATCAATTCTAACTTTCCCAAGAGAAATGAAACATGTCCACACAAAGATTTATGCACAAATATTTTTGCCAACTTTATTAATAATGTACAAACATTACAACACCACAAATGTTCCACAGTTGGTAAATGAACAAATGAATTGTGACATATCAATAAAACGAAACATTTCTCAGCATAAGTAATGAACAGATCAGTGATACAAACAGCAACATAGATGAATTGCAGAAAATATTAAAGAGGCTAGACAAAAAATAGGAAATATTTGTATGAAATTTTTTAGAAAAAAAATTTTAATCTATAGCACCATAAGGCAAACTCATAGTTTTCTAGGACAAGAGGCCCGAGGAAATTTTCTAGGTTATGGAAATGTTTTATATGTTCATTCACTGGTGTTTTTACAGGTATATTAATCTGCCAAAACTCAGAATCCTACCCTTAAAATTGGTACATTTTCTTAAAATATACATTATATCTCAATAAAGTCTATTTTTCAATATGTATGGTATTATGAAAGTGACTAATAACGGGTATGCCTTAGTTTGAAAAGTCTGAGATGTCTTTTTGAAGTATTAAAGGAAATTGAATCTGGCGAATTAGGTAGCCAAAAAGTAACGTGAAAAGGGAAGCAGAGAAAAGAGCCTGCTGTGAGGAACATGTTGTAGATACATGTAATGGGTAGTAGACATTTAAGGAACTGAAAGAAATTGTACTTGGAATTCAAAGACAAATGAAAAGGTAAGGTAAAAAAAAACACTGGACTATAAATGATTGCTACATCAGCTATTGTAGGTCATATTAAGAATATTATTGTTTAATTAGAAAGTGTAGAATAAAGTCAAAACCACCTCTCCCCACTTGTTGACTTCCTTGTGATGAAGTTTCAATTAAAATAAGAACTAAACTTGAATTCTGCTATGCCTACCTGTATTTTACAAACTTCTAGGAGCTCTACCCTATGCAAGCAAATATGGATATAAATATTAGAAATCAGTAAGTAAAATTACTTTTTTTTTGCTTAAATGTCAAGAAATTCTAAAAGTAAGAAACTGGAAAGATTTAAAACCTAAAGAGAAACTTTAATAAAATGCCTGGTGTACTAGGTTGAATAGGACTCACTCTTAAATTCATGTCCACCTGGAATGTCGGAATATGACCTTATTTGAAATAGCACCCTTTCAAGATGTAATTAGTTAAAATGAGTCACAGTGAATTAGGGTAGACCATAAATCTCATAACTGCTGTTTTGACACAGGATGGTCTTGTGAAGCCACAGAGAGAAGGCAATGCGATGATATAGCCAAAGACTGCAGATAACCACCAGAACTAGAAGAGAGGCAAGAAATCAATTCTTCCTTAGAACTTTTAGAAGGAAGTAACCCTGATTGACACCATGATTCTTAACCTCTATAGTCCTAAATTGAGAGAGAATTAATTCCTGATATTTTAAACCACAGTTTTTGGTAATTTGTTGTAGTAGCCTTAGGAAACAAATGACTCTTCTTAAAATGTGAAACAAAAATCAACAGTTTTCCTACATAAATAGATAATAACCAGGAAGAAAATACAGGAGAAGAAAATACCATTTTTAATCAAATAAAAAGTTAAAATTTATAACTAACTATGCCTAGATATATTTAATATGTATTTAAATAAAGCTTTAAAACATTAATAATAAATATATATCATCTTCAAATAATCAGAAAGTTATAACCTGTTTTTGTTTAGAAAGTCACAGAAATACGAGATAATTCTGTAAAAATGAATTTACCTATCCACTGGGTAGAAATAAAAATAGTAAATTAAGTTTTATATGTTTAAGAGAAATTTAAAAAATAGTAGTGAGGTTTATTTAGACATCAAATATAATCATAGACAATAAAATCTTAAAAAATAAGTCATACTTAGGGAAGACTAGCACCTCCATACATTAAAACACTTTTTAATTTATTAGATTTCATATCACTGAAAATGAAAGTGAAAATGAAAGACTAGCACCTCCATACATTAAAACACTTTTTAATTTATTAGATTTCATATCACTGAAAATGAAGTGAGAAATCTATAAATCTATTTATAGATTTAAATGCATTTAATTTATAATTAAAGGATATTTTTAATTAATGAAAATAATTTAAAAGATTTTTTTGTAAGACAAATTACTGAATTTCGGAGGAAAATCAAACTGAATTTCCAGTGTTATACCTGATATCAACACACATGTATGTTGATATTATAAATATTTTCCTGCAAGTACAGGCATCTCTGTTTTGTTCAATGAAGTGTCCTAAGCATATAGGTGAGTACCTGTCACGTAAAGTCAATTAATAAGTATGTTTCATAAAAAATAAAATTTACAGGAGAAAAATAGAGTTTATAAACTATACTCTGTGTGGAGGATAACACATAAATATTGAAATGAGTAGCACAGAAAAAAATTCTTACCAAGAAAAAAGTTGACAAAGCTAATTTCTTTACTTTACAATGGATTTATAAGAAGTAACAAGAAAAGTAGTCTGCCAGAGAAACAGACAAGTTGAATAAAAATAATTACCAATGCTCAGTAAGAATTAGAAAATATTTCCATCTCACTTATAATTTAAGAAATGCAAATAAGAATTAGATATTATTTTTACTATTTGTGTCAAATAGATACAGAAACATGCAAATGATTGATAATATTTAGAGCTTGTGTGATAGTGAAAAAATATATACAGTTTTAAATACTATTAGAGCCAACTATTTGGATAAAATTTTGGCAATACTTATCAAAATTAAAGATGTATATACCAGCTGGCATAAATTGCACTGATAGAGATTAGTATTCATGCAAATTGTATAAGTGTGTTTATTACTAACATGTAATATTTATTGAACTTCACCTGTAGAACAGAAATATTATTGGGACTGATGAGAAAAGGTTAACAAAGAAGATAAGGCTCTTTAACACGATATGTGTAACCGAGGCATTCACATCTCAATTATCCTAGTTAAAAGGTAATGTGGTATCTGTATAAGTATGGTCAATAAATCACTTATAGTAACAAAATAAGCAGATGCTATATAAATTATTCATTTAAATAGTACTTGCTAATTAATTTTCACATATTTACCCAATAGAATATTATGTAGCTTTTGAAAAGAATCTATAGATATATATGCAATAGTTTATCCTTATCCATAGTTTCACTTTCTACAGTTTCAGTTACCCATGGTCAAGGGTAGTCTGAAAATACTAAATGAAAAATCCTAGAAATGAACAATTTGTACGTTTCAAACTGCAAGCTGTTCTGAGTAGCATGATGTAATCTTGCACCATCCCATCCAATTCCCCCCTACCTCTTCCAAAACACGGATCATTCCCTTATCTTGCACATTCACGTGCATCCATTGGTCACTTAGTAGCCATCTACATTATCAGATTGACTGTCATGGTAGCACAGTGCTCATGTTCAAATAACTCTTATTTTAGTTAATGATGGACCCAAAGTACAAGAGTGGTGATGCTAGCAATTCAGATATGCCATAGAGAAGGCAGAAAGTGCTTCCTTTAAGTTAAAAGGTGAAAGTTCTTGACCTAATAAGAAAGAAAAAATGTATGCTGAGGTTGCTAAAATCTATGATAAGAACAAAGCTTCTACCCATGAAACTGTGAAGAAGGAAAAAGAAATCTGCTAGTTTTACTGCTGAGCCTCAAACTGCAAATATTATGACTACAGTGTGTGATTAGTGCTTAGTTAAGTTGGAAAAGACACTAACTTTGTGGGTGGCAGACACAAAAAGAAAACACGTTTCAATTGATGTCATCATTGTATTGCACAAGAAAACTTTGGGTCTATACAAAGTCTTTAGCAAAGGATTCTCTGAAAACAAATGCTATCAATCCATTTACCACAAGTAAGACATGGTTACAAGAATTCAGGAATAGGTTTGGATTGAAAAATATAAAAATTACAGAGAGAGACTACATTTACCAAAATTTGTATTACAATATATTGTTATAATTGTCCTATTTTATAATTATTGTTAATCTCTTACTGTGCCTAATTTATAAATTAACTTTTATAATTAATGACATGAATGTGAAAAGAAAACATAGTGTATATAGGGTTTGGCATAATTTGAAGTGTTAGGAATCCATGAGGGTCTTGAAATGTATCTCTAGAAGGTAAGGGAGAATTACTACTATTTGCTGGTATGGAAAGATGAAAATAATACATACTTAAATGCAAAATGTAAAATATAAAAGAGAACACCTAGTATAATTCCTTTTATGTACATACAAAAATTCTCTGAAAAGATGAATATAGATATGTAGATAATAGTGTTAGCTTTTTGGAAAGATATGGGGTGAAGACAGTTTTTAATTTTTGAAATATTTGTCTTTAATTTCTGGATATTTAAATCATTCCCAAACAATATCAGTTTATGAATTATTTTAAATTTATTCTTTATACACATACATTTATTTTTAAACTCTGACATATTTTTCATAATAAATAAAATGAAAATATAGAAAAAATTGTCTTCTTGAGGCATCATTGGAGAGAAGGGGAGAAACTTTTTCTTTTTTTGGTATAAGGAATCTTAAGTTTATTATAAGAAGAGAATGCTTCATATTTTCAATTTCAAAAAAAAGCTGACCATAAAATGTACACTTTATTTGTTAAGTCTGAGTTGGAATCTGAAATGAGTCTTTATAATTTCATTCGTGTAATCAACAGAAGCAGGAGTTGTGGAAGTGCTGATACCATGCAAACTCCAGTCTTATGCTAAAAATGAGGCTGTAATGAGCTGAGCTCATTGTGTCTTTCACAGGCATAAGCTTTTTATTTATTTATTTTTAAAGTCTTATCTGGTTGATAGTCTTCATCACTTGCACTTTATAAAACTTTATAATAAAATATTTTATTAGTTCGCTCTTAAAGAAGAAAAGAAAGAAATTATTTTGTTTATTTAGATTTTGGTTAGCCAAAGGCTATAGAAAAATGATCAAATTTGTTTTCACAAATTAATAGAAAACAAAAAAATCTTCTCTCAGGATTCTCCATCAAGGTGCTAAATGTTCCTCACATTTATTTATTTATTTTTCCCATAATGAGATGTTTTAGATAGATGGTTTTTCTGCTCTGTAGTTCATGGAGGGTAGATGTTATCTGCATTATTAATATTGAAAGGGTGGTTTATCTTGGTTAAATTCTAAGCTCAAAGCAATTTTTATGACTAACACTGTGTCTCCCATAAAAATCATGAATTATGTAATGTGTAGATCTTTTCACTATAACATTACTGTTTCTGGCAAGCTGGTCAGCTATTTTTATTAAATGTTGCTCATCTGCCATATGGTCTCCCATTTTCAAGTTAATTATAAAACAGAAGTCAAGAAATATTAAATTTGTAAAATATTTTTTCCAATTAAAAATATTTTAGGAGACCACACATATGAAGTGGTTTCTATATGACTCCTCACATCAAGAACAAGTGTTTGCACCCCCATCCTCTGCCTAATTAAACATAAAATGACACAAAATGCTAACAAATTTAATTCAGGTGACGTTACAAACTATTGGCAATATACCATCACTTCAAACTAGAACAGAAACATTGATGTATTCTGTATTGCAGTGAGTCTGTGCACTTTTAATTGGCTATAGTCTTTATAAAAATGATCACTTAAATCATTAAATATCTATAAGCTTGAAAATTTGTCATATTGTTGATTAAAATATTATTAATGTGGACCTACAGTCATTTTAATGTGTCAATAACTCATGATTCTTTCTCCTTGAAATCACAATCATTGTATTTCTTTCTTCTTCTCTAAATTATCTTAACTGTATACATCTTCTGAGCTAAATGTCTTTATTTTATATAACCTTTTATATAGTTTGTATCTGGAATGCATTTCTCAAATTAGAACCTTCACCTTTTTTTCTTTATAAATTTTCTTTGACAGAGGACTGTTAATCTCTCCATCCGCACAACTCTTAGGACAACTGCCTTCCCTAAATTACCTGACCCGTTTGTTTTTATATAATTACCAAATTAAATAGATTACCGAATTATCTATATTAGCTGGATGTAGAAAAATATCAGACTATTTTTGTTATGATAAAAGTAAAATAATAAATCTTTTTCTTCTTTTCTCCAGGTAACAGATATGTTAAACAGGAAGCAAACTTTATATGAATTCATTCTTTGATTACTACCAATAAAAAATAGATAATTAAGCCAAAGAAAAAAAACACCTGAAGTCAAGTGTTTTTCTCAGATCAGTTATAAGCTCTCAAGCTTATAGTTAACTAGAATTTCTACTATTAAGACCATGGGTGACAATCACTTTTTAGAAACTGACATTTATTTTTAAAAAGTAAATGAATATGTATTCTGTAACTAATAGGTTCTAATTATGGTCATTATACATCATAATATTATGTCCTTACAAAAAGCCCAAATAACTTCTCCAAGTCACACATTAATGACTGATGGATCAAATATATCTGATTTAAAAACCATGCTATGTTGCCCTTTAAAAATACTTTGTTTCAAAGCTAAAATCATAATTATCAATATGATTGCTATTTTATTCCACTTTTCAGTTTATAAAACATCTTAACAACCAGTATTGAATGCGTTATTTATAGAAACACAGTGAGGATCAGGACCTATTACTTTCACAAGGAAGTTAAAGAATTGACAGTTTAAGGGATAGGCCAGAATATCACATTATATAAGTTAACATAACTATCTACTATGATACACACCCCTCAAATAATAGTTGTTTAATCCAAAAAGTATGCATTGCTTATTAAAGCAAGTCCAAGCCTGATTTGTGCTGGTAGTGAAAGCTCTGATCTATAAAGCCCTTCAAGGCCCCAGGCTAACACAGACTCTGACTTCTTTACCATGTGATTTCCAGAGTCATCCTGGGTATCAACTTCCAGAAAAGGAAGGAGAAAGAATATTGGATTACATGGAAACTTTTTATGGGTCAAGGATGAAAATAGTATTTAAAAGCTTCAATGCACATTCTGTTGCCCAGAGCACAGTCATATGGCCAGAGTCATAATTGTATGACAAAGGAGGGCTGGGGATATAGTTGTTTAGTTATCTACTATTGCATAGCCAACCATCCCAAATCTTAATGCCTTCAAATAAGAATTAAGTGCTATTTCCTATGGTTCTAAAAGTTGACCAGACTCATTTGGGCAGTTTTCACATAGGGTCTCTTGTGGTTGCATTTTGCTGTTGGCTAGGTCTGCAACCACCAGCAATTTAGCCAATAGTTTTCAAAAACAAGATATCTCTCTCACATAATAGACAATTGATATTGTCTGTCAACTGGTAGCTCAACTGGGATTCTTGACACCCTAAAGTAGCCTTTTCATGTGACCTGAGATTCTTATAACATAATAGCTAAGTTCCTAGAGAAAATATCCAGAAGCAGGAAGAGAAACTACCTATTCAATACAGAATTATGCTAGAATTGGCATAGTGCTGCCTCTACCATATTCTTTCATTCACAGGGCCACCATGTTTCAAAAAAGTAAAAATAGGTACCACTTCTTAGATTGGAGGGTGACAACATCACATTGAAGGAGATTATGAACAATGAGAGAGATCGTGCAATCTTTAGAATATAATCTGCCACAATGATTTATCTATGTGCCTAGTAAGAAAGATTTGGTTAGAAATAGCTAGCCTATTACTGCTATATTCAGTTAATACATTATGCACCAAAGATATAAACCTAAATACCTTGATTATCCAAGACAAACACTAGATGATTAAGGTGGAATAAACTTTTATGATTATTTTATTAACTATTAATCTCTACTAAGACCCAATGAGTAATAACATTGAGCTAATCATCACTAGCACTGGATTAACTGTTATTTTCTTACTAAAAATTAAAATTAGACAGCTGCATGGTAGGCAGATTAATTTAATTTGACCCCTTCCATCAAGGAGGGAATTTCTACTCCTACCAGAAAAGAAACTTGTTCCAGATGTGTATTTGCCTTTTCTTTCTGCAGAGCTCCTATTAGCACTGACTTCTACAGACTTACTTCATCATTATAGTTTTAAACAAAAATTCCATTCTGTTCTGCTCAAGAAACTAATTTCAGAGGCACATTAATGAAGCAATTATCTCACTCTATACAATGCATGGGTCTTAACATTTACTCCCTTACCTAGATGTAACTGTTCTAGAGAATATTTAAATAAGCTTATTGAAGATTCAGATACTTTCTTAATTGGGAGAAAAACAATTGAAGTTCAGATGTCATTCTGAATACTTCTGAATGAGTAACCATCATATGGTAATCTTTCTCTATAGTTAGCTGATATTTGTCTGAGAGCTAAAGAGGGGAAGTCAGTATAGTTATAGTATATAACTCACTCAATAATGTTTGCTTACTGTCCCCATAACTTTGAATTTGCTAGGTTAGAGTTTATAGTAATCATGCTAATTTATTTTAGTCATATTAGCCATACATGGCTTCCACAATTTAGCTAACAGGGAAAAGATCAATGAAGAAAATATGTCATCACTAAAGTGTACAGACCAGATGTGATACATTTACACTCACATTCCCATTGGCCAGAATTCAATTGCATGGTCTTAAGTCAACTTAAGGGATAGAAAGAAAGTGTTAATATTTGTTGGCCCTAATTTTCTCTGCCACAAAGATTGAAATCATCAAAATTTGAATAATTCTACCAGTACACACAGCAATGATCCCACTCAAGTAGAAATTAATACTGACACCTTTTTGATTACTCATGACACTGAACCAATAGGCAAAAAAAAAAAAAAAAATTCTGCTGGTTGAGGTGATTAATCCTTATTAAAAGGCAAATAAGTTTGATACTATATAATTGCAGCAGAAAGATCTCAGCCAGATATTCAATGCATTCTCTAAGGATGTTTTTAATGTTACCATATCCAGAGGAGGCAGAAGGCAAAGATAATTCAGGACTACAGTAGCCAGTAAAACCAAGAGAAACTAAATTAGCTTTTACTATATAATAATAAAACAATGAAAAACCATAGAAATTCAGTGGCTAACAAAGATAAGCATTGTCATACTCACATGTTCAATGATGTGTAAATCAGCTGAGATTAAGCCAATCTGTTCTAAACAACTTAACAAGGTTGGATTTCAACTTTCTGAAAGGGTTCAAGTTCTTTCAGTGAGCTTTCTGAAACTAGACTGAAGGGGTAGCATGATACTCCTCTGGAAAATGCTTTTCTAATGTCAGATCACAGACAGCAAATCATATTTAAGACTCCTGTTCATATCACATATGCTATGGTTTTACAAGTCAAAGCAATTCACATGGCCAAGTCTAATATCTAATGAGCAAGAAATATACACTCTGACTATCCTAGTGAGAGGTACACAAGTACATGGCAAAGTTCTATAAAAGGTAGGAATTGAAGATTATAATAGTAAGTAATAAAATTTTAAATTAACAAGGCTTTGGCTGAAGGTGAAAGAAATATAGATTGGAAGTAGAAAAAAAACTGTAAATGTTAACTCATCGAAGACAGAAAAAGAGTTGATTTTGTGTAAACTAACTACTCTCCAATAAGTAAAGCACTCTATCTTGGTTAACTGCAATACTTGAACTCCAGATAGTTATATAAAGAAAGGGGCCAGCACTCAATCAATCATCATGAGTAATATCATTAGCTCAACAAGTCTTTTAACTGCAATCATAAAGCATACACACAGCCACCTCATCATGCAGGGGAAGGATTGGTATTTTCAATCTTATGTATACTGAGCTAAAAAAATGAGGCTACAGATGCAATTCTGATACTTTGCATTATTATTGTATCTCTCCCCCTAATTTTACCACTGTTTTCTCAAAAAGAAGCCTCTGATAAAACCCAAATTTTAGAAACTCTTTCTTAAAATCTGTTATTTTCCCTTGCTTGATTCTGTGTGCTACCCCTAGAATTCCATGGACGGTCCCCATATATCTGCTACTACTCCGTAAGTTTTCACCAAATGGCCTCTTGTTTATACTGTCTATCATTGACCTTTGTGTGTTGTACTACCCTCCATTCCCACTTTTCTGCAGGACTGCCAATATGTTCTAAGTTCTGTGAAACTGAAATGTACCTATGAGATACTTAGAACACAGAGGGAGGGTTAGAAACCATTCTTCTGCAACAAGTGGCAGATATTTGGACAAGTGTAAGTTTATTTAGTTTCTGCATGAATTTATTTCCCCTGAAGATCATGCATGACTGAGCTGCTGTGATGTCAGCCACACTTTTCTGTAAGTTCCTAATCTTTATGTGACAACAGCAACTTTCCATCTCCCTGGACCATAGCTGAACCTCCACTCATAATCTATCTAGGTAGTCAGTTCTCCAGTCCATCCCAATGAGTTTAAGTACATTATTTTCTATATTAAATCCCTTTCTATTAGAATTTGAGGGATTTTCCCCTCTAATTAATCATTGACTGGTGCCACATCACTTTCTTAATGCTTTGCATTTAACTCCAACTTTTCCCTAAACAGTCTTCATGGGTCCAAGTTAAAGGCACATCTTCCGTTTTGTTTGTTTTGTTTTATATTTATCATTACCATGTCTCTTTCCTTTTATATTATTTTGGATGTTTGGCATAATTGTCTCAACCCATCTTCAATTATTTAGTCTTGAATGCTATGAAGTTCACCCTAGTGTGAAGATTGTGTTTGTTAGAGCTTAGGGGTCTGACTTTGCTTGGCTTCCAAAATGAATCAACTATGTTAATCAACCAAAATAGTAACTGATTCTACCTGTAAATACAGATCAATAAAACAAACAGGTAAAGCAAATTCAGGACAAATTTGATTATTTAAAATATTCTGCTATCTCTGTTTGTCTCAAAATCATATGTAATTGGAAAAGTAAATTGTTTTGCAAATAAGAAGCTGATAGGATGTGGCCAGGCAGTTCTGAATCTATCTATTCTACTCTTTGGCTCAACAAATTCAGTTAATACTTGTATATCAGTTATTACTTGAAACCAAGAAAATGGATGTTGGTAGCCATTACATGCAGCTAGAAGAAGCAGGTGAAAAACTCCACATTGAATGGAAGTACCATGAATATAGGAGAGTAGCAATGAGAGGAGAATCAGATTACTGTGGTTGGGGGGGGAAAAAAAACAACCTGAAATTTTGTGAGCTCACATGTGAATCATGCAGAAGTAGGACTAATGATGCAATGTGTTGAAAACTTTTGAATCATCATGATGAAGAACTTAAAAGTATGTTCACATACTAAATAGTATTTTAAAAGTCTTCAAGATAAAGCATTTTTATAGATGCTTAAAATGGAAAAAGATGGAAATATGTATATATGACATAGAGTTGAAATCATAATATGGATGTTTTAAAATTTACTCTTACTTATAATAACTTTCTGAAACATCTATGTGGCTACTTGCCATTTGCTCTTTTCTTGCCTCCTAAATTAAGTTCACCAAATATTTGTTAAGTACTTACATGGAAGTCACCATGTTAGTACTATACAGAATACAATATTGAATTACATAATATGTATAAAGTTCTAAAGAATTTACAGTCTAATGAAGAAGGCAAGTACCCTTGGTAATTTATTAAAAGCTAGATCTTTAAGTGCCCAATGGAAGACATAGCTCATTGTACTATTTATGAATTTTAGTGAGACAAAGATTACTTTTGTTTAAAGAAATGAAATCTTAATTAGGCAGAATCTGAATAGTGAAGATAACAATAAATTACTTTGCATAACATTTTAATATATAGCAATTTTTTCTCTCATAATTTCATAATATATTGAAAGTGATTTAAAAGTGATTTAATAGGGGAAAATACTAAGTTCACGTTAATGTTTATACATTATTCTTTTCAGACTACTGTGGCTATCCATTAATGAACTATGAAATCATTTAATAGATCTCCATTAACATTAAAAAATTAAAGAAAAGAGCAGAAAAAAGATCAAAGTGCAATGCTAGTATTTAGTATAAAAACATATAAATTATTTGTTACATTAGTATGCATGTATGCATGTTTATGTGTCTATGTAATAAGTTACTGTATAAAGTGCCCCTTACTTTTGGTTATGTTCAAAACTTTTAATATATGTTTACCATGTGTACTATATATACATATATATATGTATATATATACATATATATATGTATATATATACATATATATATATACACACACACACACATACATGCATATATATGCGTACTATATCTTAATCTCTATATGTACAAAAATCAATACATAAATCATAAATTTTAGATAATACAGAATACTCCCAATAAGACATCAATAGTAAAGCTCATTATCTTTGCTTTGAAGCATTGTATCGCTGTGCTCTAGCACTATGGAATAAAATTATGTATTACTCTGGAGCTTTGCTGTTATTTTGGGTGCTTAATTAGAGCACATGTTGTTGAGTAAACCATTCTATCTTTAGAGCCGCCTTTAGGTATTTTTCCTTTTCTGTCTTCTTTAAGTTTTTTTTATTCTGTTGTTTTTGTTGTTGATATTGATCATGATGGTGGTGGTGGTGGTGGTGGTGGTGGTAATATTTATTTTTCAGTGAGATGGATAAAATAGAAAACATGAAAAAGAGGAAAGATGATACTCCCCAAACTGTATAAGTGACAACTGGCATAGATTTTGAAATTCTTGGTTTCCTGGATGGCTTTTCAAAAATTTGCCTGTTGATTTACTTGATTTATTTATTATAACTTTCATAAACATCAGAAAATATAAGCCTTGATTAAGAAATGCTATTTGTATTGAAGATCTTTTTTAAAAGGAGACGTTTCCATTTTCCAAATATCTTTGAAACTGTTCAGGCAGATTTCACTTAGCATGTAATCTAGCAGGTTTCAAAGGGTCATAATCATTGTGCATTATGTAATCTTTGCAATATTTAATTATAATAATGGAAAATTTAATAGTCTTTATTTTTTATCAAATGATTACTTTAATGAGATACAAATTGTGTTTGTTTCTGAATTATTTAATTCCATTCTTCCTTCTGTATTGGAAATATAACTCAGTAGATGATATAAAACTTTTGGTATTCTTGGATGTTAATATAGATACTATAATGGGGTAAATATACTATTTTTATATAATCTTTAGTTCTATTCTTTCTTTAAGAGCAAATATTGAAGATTCCAGCTATTTTAAGAACTATATAGATTTATTTTTGAGTAACACACTTTTACAAATTTAATTGTAGTACAATACATATAACAAAATTTATCATCTTATTTACTGATTGTGCTGTGTATTCTCATAGTTGTATAAGAAAATCTCCAGAAATTTTTCATCTTGTAAAAATGAGACTTTATACCCTTTAAACAACTCCTCATTTTCCCCTTTTCTCAACCCATGGCAACTATCATTCTATTTTCATTTCTATGAGTTTGAGTACTCTGAATATCTCATGTAAATGGAATTCTATGGTATTTGTCTTTTTGTGACTAGTTTATTTCACTTAAAATAATATGCATAAGGTTAATCCATACTGCAACATATGTCAGAATCTCTTTCTTTTTTAGGGCTGAAAAAATAGTCATTTGTACATACATACCATTGTGTTTATCCATTCATCTGTCAATAGATATTGATGCAATTTCCACTTTTTGGTTCTTGCGAATAATGCTGCTATGAACATGTGTGTACAAGTTTGTTTGATTCCCTCCCTGCTTTCATTTTTTTTGAGTATATATCCAGAATTGAAACTGCTGGATCATTTGGTAAATCGATATTTAATTTTGAAGTATTGTCACACTGTTTTCTATAGTTTCTGGGGATAGTATACCTTTTAAAAATTGAAATATCCACTTTTTCATTCATCTTGTCTTCCAAATGATTGTAATCATCATGGTTCAGGTGGGGCTTAGTTATGAAACTCTGTGACTATACAAACATTTGGAATTAAATAAACATAAGTAGCAATAAATAAATGTTAATCAATCATTAATTTATTTATTCAATAGTAATATTTATTGAAAATTTACAATGTACTATAAACTTTTTTAGAGGCTAAAGATATAAAAGTAAGCCAATTACAAACTCTTTTTTTTTTTTAGTGTGAGAGACAAATATTAAACAAATTTAAAAATATATGATATAGTGTCAAATAAATTGTATTGAAATTAATAAACATAATAAAGAAATAGACAGTGGATAAAGATGGGATTTTGATAAGATGAACAGGCAAATTCTCTTTGGATAAGTGACATTTGAGCATAGAGCATATAAAAGGTGATTAATTGCTAAAATCACAAGTCTATAGAAAGTGGGTTATGAATGGATATATGAGCAGCTTAGCCTTTCTCAACAATGTGTTTGTTTCTATAGGATTATTTTCTGTTACATATATAAAGTTTGTTCAAAATATTGTGCAAGTCTTAGAATTGGATTAGCAAGACAAATCTTATAAAATTTGGATTTTTTTTCATTTTTTATATGTTGAATATGTAGCTGATTAGCAACAATTTGCTCTAAAAAATATCAGCAATTTCATAGTTTTTTTATGTCCGACAACTTTAGACAGCTCATTAAATTTCCTTATTTCCTTTTTGACATATAACTGAACTACTAACTTTAGCCATTAAGTAATGAACTCTAATATAACTCAAAAATATTTAATATTCAAAAAGTATTTCAAAATTAGATTGACTTTCAGCTACTATAAATGTTTATTTATTTAACACTTCTTTCTTATAAACTCTGTGTGTATATTTGTGTATATTTTTAGCAGATATTATTACTATTAGTGACAGAGTTGCCATAACTAACTACTACAGATTGAGTAGCTTAAACAGATTTCTTTGCTCATGGACCTGGAGGCTTGAAGTCCAAGATTAAAGTGTTGAAGGTTCTTCTGAGGCCTTTCTGATTGATTTGTAGATGCAGACTTCTTACTGTATCCTCACATGCTCTTTTCTCTGTGTGTGCTCATCTCTGATGTTTCCTTGTGTGTCTAAGTTTCCTCTTTTTATAAGACACAAATCAGACTGGATTAAGGTCCACCTTAATAACCTCATTTTAACTTAATTACCTCTTTAAAGGCCCTATCTCCAAATATACTAACATTTCAAGGTACTGGAGGTTAGGGTTTCAACAGATGAATTTGGGGGATTCACAGATCAGATGTAAATGGATATAGATATAGATGTAGGTATGGATAATTGTATGGCACAATTGTAGGGTAGTTTTACCCTATTATGAATAATTATTTTTTCCTTAAACCACTTATTTTAAGCCAAGATGAGAGTCTAAAAAGTATTTGATCTACTTGTCCTAACAACAATAGGTAAAAGTCACAATCCTTGGACAGAAAACAATAAAGTAAATTTGTGTATTAATATATTTCTCTCTGAAATAGCTCCTAAAATGTTTACATGTGAATTAAATATTATATTATTAACAGAGAGTCCAATATATAATGTAATCTAAAAATAAAACAACACTTGCAAGGAAAAGATGAAAGTTAAACTATGTATTTTTCTAATAGAAAAGTAAAATCCAGTGAAACTCTATAGAACAATTCTGAAACATTAAAAAGGACTTCACAATTCTAAAATATAACCTCTAATATTGTTGGTTAAAATTGTATTAGTTCCATCAATTTAAGCTTTGTGGTTTTACATATGGCTGGCTGTGATTACTTACGTGTGGGTCATAAAAAACCCAGTGTGTTTTCTAAGCAGTCAAATTGCCTGTCATCTGCTAAAGAGACAGAATTATGAGAAACTTACTTTATAGTCTAAAGAATAGCAGCTGGGGTCTGATTTAACAAGTCCCAGGAAACATACGAGGAGGAGAATTCTTTATGGCTAGATTTATATCCTCCTTTGTATCAAAAAAGTTCTACTCGTTGAGTTGAACAGTCAGACAGACAAAATTCAAGGATACAGTAATAGCTCTACACATTACTGATTGCTAGTAAAAAACAGAGGACAATTTGCCACTTATTTTCCATTGTGGCAGAAAGTGCCATATGTTCACCAAACTCCATGTCCCTTTTCTCCTGGTACATAGCTAGACCTCATTTTTCAGGCTCCCTTACATTTAGATGTAGCAATGTAAATCAATTCTTGTCAATGAAATATGAAAATAATGGATATTTGCCACGTCTAGGCCTCTACTATCTCCCATGTGAGTATTATTATTATTATTTTCCCTTAAGTTATCCACTGGACGAATGGAAAGTATTCAGAGAAAATGAAAAGACCTGATAGGTAACTGAACAATAGACCACCTATCAATCACTAGTACTGTTATGTAAATTAGAAAAAAAATTGTGTTAATTCTCAGGTATTTCCAGATTCACTATTAATCATAGTTAGCCTGTTCAGAATAATATTTCTACTCAGGATGAGAATTAGCTTAATAGGAAAGCCATAAAATAATCACTCTAGCAAAGTGGTCTCTCTAGGAATGAGCAGAAGAATCTATTAAGGGTATAGAAAATATTAAAGTTTTAAAATTCAACAAATATCTTACCAGTATCATATAATTATTAAATAAATTTATAAATTCTGTTTAGTATAAAAATTAAATTTTTTTTGACAGTGGGAAATGATTCAAAATATTGAGATACCTTTGATCAAAGATTCAGCTCTCGGTGTAAAGTTTAGAAAACTCAAAAATTCAAAAAATGAAACTTTTCAACATTATGCCAGCTCAAGAAGTCTAAAAAAGTATAAAATGTGAGAATATTTGATAGATTTTATTTATCAAAAGCAGCTAGTTTATATTAGCTCTTTAATGCCAGAAAATATCACTGTCCATTCTGCATCTCTTACATTTGGAAAAGCCTTGTAACTTGCTTTGACCACTGTCTTGTAACTGAAATGCCATTTTGTGAGTTCTGATCCTCAGCCTTAGGGTGCCTTGCATTTTCTGCACTTGTTCTTTTGGAATATGACCTCCATGAGCACAGCCTAGCCTAGACTCCTTGAGGATGAGGAATCATGTGTAGAAAATGATCCAGTTCTCCTGGACACCTTAGCCATTTCATTGGAGGCTCTATATGAGCGAGATATTCCAGCTAAGCACAAGCGCAACTACTGACCTATAAAATGGTAAGCAAATTTTTAAAATGTTGTTTTAGGCCACTAATTTTGAGATGATTTGTCACAAGGCAAAAGATAACTGTTATAAATTTTATAATAGAAGGTATTACACAGTTGAATAAGGTGGTAGAGTAAGAAGCTCAATGATGATTTAGTTAAAATAAAGATTTTTTAAAAATTATAAAAATCAAGTTATATTAATATCTAATTGAAATAAATATTGTCTCTAAAGTAGTTTGGAAATTATCAAGAATGTGATCATTTGAGTTAATGTTCCCACTTAATTTTACACTCACAGGAGATCACTACCCATTGTCAGCCTTACCATAGCATTATTGCAGTTGAAGTGAGTTTCCCTGTTCCATAACTTTGGGCTTGGCTATGTTATTTACTTTGGACAATGAGATGTTAGCAGAACTGAGTGACAAATGCTTAAAACGTGCTTGGTGGTTTGGCTTGTCCCCTTATGCTCTGTCATTGCCATAAAAAGAACTTACTCAGTGTTTCCAGACTGAATCCTAATATGAGACATGTGAGATTTGTCTTAGTCTAAGCCACCTGCTGGCATCCTGAAGCAGATCTGCCCAGGTTGACACCATCCTAGATTACTCTCTTTTTTCTCTCTCTATTACTTAAATAATTCTATATTTAAATTCAAATCGAATAATTTTATTTCGTCTCTAATAAATTTTAGAGTACCAGAGAACCAGATAATATATTTTATATTAGTCTTATTAAAAATAATGAATTAAGAGAAAAGATTTGCAAACTATATATATGATAAAAAATATTATCTAGAATATGTAAAAAACTCTCAAAACTCAATAGATAGCAAACAATCCAAGTATAACATGGACAAAAGACATGAGCAGACACTCCATTAAAGAAGATCTATAGATAATAACAAATAACTACCTTTGTTTAATACATTCAGTCATCAGAAAAATACAAATAAAAACTAGAATGACAAATCATTACATGCCCACTAGAATGATAAAAAAATAAAGATAATACCAAATGCTGGTGAGTATGCAGAGAAATCTCATCATTCAAACATTGCAGTTAGTAATATAGAATGGTACAGATACTTAGGAAAATTGGCAATTTCTTAAAAAGCTAAAGTTATTATACAACCAGCAATTGTACTCTTGTGTCTTTATTCTAGAGAAATAAAACTCGTTCACATGAAACCTGTCTGCAAATACTCATAGCAGGTTTTGTTTTGTTTTGCTTTGCTTTGTTTTGTTTTGTTTTATGTGTGATAGCCAAGTATTTCAAACAATATAGATATTCTTCAACTGATAAATAATTAAACAAATTGTGGCACATAAACACCATAAAATATTATTCAGTAGTAAAAGTGTATGAATACTGACATGTATAACAAAGAATTTCACCGAGTGAAAATAACCAATTCCATAAGTCAATCATACTGTAAAATTTCATTTATATAACATTTTTCAAATAGGCACTGTGGCATATTTAATATAGCTAAAGAACTTTGAGTAAATAACAGTAGCAGGATGGTCACTCTGACCTTCCCTCACCCTGCCCTTTTACTCTGAAAGTGGTCATAAACCCTCATGTGAAATGTACTCTTTCTTTTTGCAGGAAAAAGAGTGTCCTTATCTCTGAAGATGAAGGAATAGCAAGAAAAATCAAAGCAAACAATCAGAACTTGCTGATTTTCCCTCAGTTTACTATATCTACATTGTAGTTTTTGACCTCTCATATTTCTCCATGGCTATCCACTCTTCATCAAACTGTTAAAATAAAAAACAAACAAACAAGTAAACAAACAAGACCAGCTTTAAAGTTTTCCTAAGCAAACAAAACTGGTTTACCTTAATTTACTTAATTTAGCTGAATTACCAATCATTGTGAAGACACTGCTTTCTCATTATATAAGTTG
Source organism: Macroglossus sobrinus (assembly GCA_004027375.1). Classification (NCBI taxonomy): domain Eukaryota; kingdom Metazoa; phylum Chordata; class Mammalia; order Chiroptera; family Pteropodidae; genus Macroglossus; species Macroglossus sobrinus. Next base: position 1,121,491 of record PVKZ01000087.1, read on the forward strand.
CTTTGTAATGGTGTACCCCTAAGCCTTATTCCATGTTTTATTTTGCAGTCTTTTTGGTATGTATACAAATAATTTTTTACCAATTACTACTTTAGTGACTTAATAGTTTTACTTTGGCTATTTCTGAACATTGGACAAAACCTAACATTAAAAATACTCAGGTATATCAACTACTAATTTGTACTTCTTTAATCAATTCCCTCAGTACATCTCCCCATTCCCCCAGTCCCCCAAACCACTTCCCTCTGTTCGTCACCAAATTATCCACTATATTTGTGAATCTGTCTTTGATTAATTTTTTTTTATTCCTTAGATTCCACATATAAATGAAATCATATGGTATTTATCTTTTTCTGTCTGACTTATTTCATTCAGTATAACAACCTCTAGGTCCATCGTGTCATTGCAAATGATAGGCTTTTATTTTTTTAATGGTTGAGTAATATTCCATTATATATATATATATATATATATATATATATATATATATATATATAAACTGAAACTTCTTTATCTAATCATTTGTTGATAGGCATTTAGGTTGTTTCCATATCGTGGCTATTGTAAATTGTTCTGCTATGAATATTGGGGTGCATAGATGGTCACGAGGTTCGGAAGTGTGGCATAGGAAATGCAGTTGGTATCAATATATTGACAAGGTGGAAAACCAGAGGAGAGAAGGAGCAATTAGGGGGATCGTTTTATATAGTCTAACCAATGTACTGTATACTTTAAACTAATTAAAATAAATAAATATATATTTTTAAAAAAGAGTAAAAAATACATTCAGGTTTAACAGTTTCTTCAGGACTTAATTTCCTTATGAGGTCTCCCAAGTCACATAAAATTTATACTAAATAAACTTATATGATTTTCTCTTGTTAACATATCTCTATCAATTTAATTTTTAGACCCAGCCAGGAATCCTAAAGAGGGTTGAAAAACATTTTCCCCCCACTGAAAGTTTTTGAAGTAGATATACTAAGATAAATACAATGTTTGACAATAGAGTCAATAATAAATTGGGAAAGGAGATATTTTAAAAAGTCATCAGGAAATCAGAAAATATGTTTATATTGCAGGTCAAGAAAAAACAAAACAAACAAGCAAAAATTCCATTTACAAAGGGAAATTTTCTGCCACAAAACTTAATGATCTTAAATATCAAAAAATTGGACATCTGTGAGCTCAAAAGTTGACTGCTTGATTAAATATAGTTTAGCACTTTTTTTTTTTACCTGTCAGGGTTCATATCTTTAATAAATAACAAAGCTAGTTCTACAGGATGAGCTATATTTACAGGAAATAGACTCTTCTTAAAAAAAGAAATGTTGAGAATTAGTAGATTCTTTAAGTAAATATAATTATAGTGTAAGAATTTCAACAGAAGATGGAAAGAAAAATCCTCTGAAATATGTTTATCAGCAAATGACCTGATCAGCTGTGATCCATCACAAGCAGATCATGGCTCTGTAAATCAGTACATCCCAGGAAACAAGTTTAAATGGATTTGAGATTACTGACACTTTTTTATTAAAGTTCTCTCATAACTCAGGGAAGGAAAATATAATGCCCAAAATGTTGCATCTTTTAAAACTTCATAGGTTATCTTACTTAAAACAGAAACTTTCTTACTTTAGGCTCCTTTATAAACAGCTTAAGCCACTGAGGTTTAAAAGGAGAGCTGACAATTTTTAAAGACTCTTTTTGAGGTTGTATACCATTTTTAGAGTCCTGAATGCTTCCTATCATGGGCTCGATCAGTCCAAGGCAGCTCACTTGGTACTGCCCCGCTACCAGACAAAACCACATGATATACCATCTCAAGACAAGGAGTCAATTAGAATAACAGCCCAAGCACACTCAAAGTGTTTAGAGGGCTCTTACTTTAACATTGGGGAAATAGACATTTGTTTTTTACAGAGTTATTAGCTTGAAAGCCTTTGTCTTTAGGTAAAGCACTTTGAAAATAATTTCTGCTTTGGGAGAAATACTCTAGTGGAGTAGAATTTCCTAATTTGCAAAACTTGATTGACCTCAGTTTTTGAATGACCTTAAATGTGAATCTTTAATATATTGTTTTCAGTTACACTAATTAGTTTTAAGTATTTAAGGACATATGCAAATCTATGTAAATGAGTGGTATCTTTTTTTTAGTATAAAGTCATATAAAAACATGTGCGATAAATTCTTTGAAATAAATACAGTTTCAAAATACAGTTTATTTTAGAGGACATTTCATTTTGGTTGTCTAATAACAACTGAAAAGAAACATCTTTGTTATTTTAGAAACCCTGTAACAATAAATTGTAAGCCCTCAACTGACTTTTGTAGGAGGCATGTTCTGATTTTGCTGCCTTAATTTTAGAATAAAATCTGATCCTCTGTTTTTATTAACTGGCTTTGATAATCTTCCTTGCTAGATTTTCAACAGACAGGATAAAGATATCAAAAAGTTCAGCTAAGATCATTAAATGTAAAGACACTAGTATTTCTTCATTATCAGAAAACTCCAGGTTTCTTTTTTTAATCTCTTTCCATAGTCTATCAACCGCTATTTGTCTTATAGTCTATTAAACAAAATCTCTTCAAGTAATTAAAACAAAATGAATTCAATAAAATTGTACAAAGAAGTATCTCATGAAGCCAATACTAATTTAAACCTAATATTTAAAAGTCGTACTTTATCTAAATTATGGGATAACTTTTTTAAACAAATGTTTTACATTTATCTAAATGTAACATATGACCCACCAAGAGTTATATAAGTATTTTTAGTTCATCATTCTGCTTACTTGAAACTCACAGTCACCATCTAAATCTTGATTGTAATTGGGAGTTAGTTATCCTGCCTTATCCATAACTGGAGAGATTTATAATATCTGATTAGAGCAGAAAACTGTGTAGTGCACACACACATACAGATGTACACAAAGCATGGAATGTCCTATGGGGATTTTCTATGTAATTAGTTCCAATATAAAAATATATAAACTAAATATAATATACAGAATAGATTTGATGATGGCAATAATCTTTATTAGTTAGGAATAATCAGCCACATATAGCTAATGGTCTTACCTGAAAACTTTTATCTTTTTTTGTTACATCTCTGTTAGCATTTGAATGATTATTTACTCGTATCAGGACTTATATGCTAACAGCGAGAAATTTTGATTCTTTCTGCAAAAATAATACTTTTTCATATTTATACATCTCCACCATCTGTATTTGGATAGTTTTATTACAGTTTTCCCAGAAATTACTCACATTTTCCCAATTGTGATTCAACTGTTCTTAACAGCAGGATGTCTTCTCTTACTGTTTTTTTTTTTTTTTTTTTTACTACATTAAGAATATTATACAATACTTGGAAATGAGCAAAAAGAGGATGTGGCATACACTTTTAATGTCATACTGGTTTATTATTTTATAAGCATTCTAGGATTGTTTCATTCGCCAAGAGAATGTACCTGAATTTGATTTTGCTATTTAACTAGAGTCATGTGTTAATTTGTAGATTTTGTATCCAGTAGAAAATATAATTCCAAAAGTTGTGCTTTTATTACCTTATGGAATTTTACTGTTTTGTATGTAGTTTTACAACCTTATTTTAATATCCATATTTAAAAGAATGTCTTTTCTGATGGCTATGTAAATTCAATCCTTAAAGTCTTACCAGCTTTGTTGTGTTATTGGTTGTTTTCATTTATTAATGAGTTTAGTAAAATAGCTGACATGTGTCCATTCTATATTTGTATGAGACTCATCTTTTTAACCTTTGAAACTACTTTAGCAATTCAGTATTTCATTTCTTTCTAAGCTGTGAATGCTTCATTTATATAGGAATTGTCCTTTAAAAAAATATCCTTTAAAAAAATGAAATATTCTAGATAAGCCTAAATCTAAAGCCTTTTTCCTCTTCTCTAAACCTACCTATACTATTAAACCAGATCAATTCCAAGATGTAACTGCTGTTACCAGTTTGGTGTTTCTCCACTGTGACATTTTCCATGCATTTAAACATATTTATATGTGATCATGTTAACTTACATAGTAGGACACTGTGTAGAATAGTCTGTTCTACATGTCTTGAAAGTCTTACTTTTTCATTTTACTTCTCATTCTTAACTGTTGCATAATGTCCTATGAAATTCCATAACCTGTGTAAGTATTTTCATCTATTAAAAGATATTTAGGATGCTTCCAATTCTTTGTGATAAACAATGCTATAATGATCATTCTTATAAATGCTTCCATCTCCATATTTATGAATATATCTCTAGAATAAAGATGAAAAATTTGATTTGCTCAAAAAAGAGCTCTTTTTACATCCACATAAACAGTTAACCTCATTGGCAAATATTTCCAACAAATAAGATATTTTGCCAAACTATTCAATGGGATAGTTCAATGGAGTAAAATAATTTTGGGGGGTTAAATTCTAAAGTCATCAAGAAAGAGGACATTAAAGTAAAGAAATAAAAATTAATTCTAAAAACATATTTGGTTTATATGTACTATTGAATTTTTATCAGTTTCTTTGTTATTCTTAATATAGTTATTATTAAGTATTGTTTAACTCATTTACTCCTTACTGGCAAATCAAGAATAGTACACTTTTTAAAATATTTTTTGTTTTGTTTTCTTACAATAAACTGTGTCAGAAGTATTGTATTTTTTATCTGAGACATAAGTTCAGTGAGTAAGTGATAGGAGCTAAATTTTCTAGTCTATTTTATACAAATGATTTTGAGAAAATTTTGTAGAGTTTTTATAAGTTAAAATTGTTTTATGAGATTCTCTACTATAGTATTTCAACCTTATGAAATATAAATCAGATCACATTTTTCAATCTTTTTACCATGGTATTTATCATCTGTCAGTATACTTTAGGATCCCCTGGGAGAGAACAGTGTGGGAATATAAAACATAGTCAGTAAATATCTGTCAAGGGAATGAATTGTTGTTAATTGAAAGGAATCAGCGAATGGTTAGTATAGCAATGTTCTATTGACGTTTTTAAAAATTGTGAAATCTTTACTTGTTTTGAAATAATACAAATCCACTTACTAGGGTATACAACTCAATTGCTTTATTAAAATATTTGATATGTTTATTTCTTTTTTAGTCTATTTGATCTATGGTTTGTGAGAAAGGTGCAATAAAATATCGTGCTAAAGTTTTAGATTTGTCATTCTAGCAGTTTTAACTTTTTTGAATTATAGTGCAATTTAAAGATTTATTTAGGTACATGAAGATTTGTGACTATGACATTGTTTTGGTGTATTGTTATTTCTATCAATATGAATTATGTCTCTTTATAACATTTAGGGCATTTTGCCTTGAATTCGTTTTGGATTTTTTTGTTTTGTTCTATTTTTTATCTAATCTGAGCAATTTTAGTTTTAAACCATTAAAAATTTTAGTGAGTATGTGTCTTTATCCCAACTGATACCTACATTGTGTTTGCCATTTGCCATGCCTTATCTTATTGTCCTAGTTTTTTTGCTATCTTTTGCCCAGAGTTAAGTGTTCTTTCTACTGATTTTCCATTCTAGTAGTTTGCATAATATATCTTCTTCTTCTAATTTTTTATCATATATTCCTAAATACATAACACACTTAAACATATATTTCAAATATTAAATGTTAATGAGTATCTGTAACTATCTCTTACCAAGACAAGATTTATGGAATTCTTTTACTTACTTTGGGTTTTTTCCATGCCTACCCCACAAACTGCTGTATTTTATACTGTTAGAAATTTTGTTTACTGTCAATACTGATTCATTTCACATCTCTGGGCCTCAATTTTCTTTGAAACTTTGCCTGTTGGATCCACAACTTAGTGTATAAGTTCACTGAGCTAAATCATAAGCATTATTTTAATTGTTATTTTTGTCTATTTTTTATTTTAATGAATATATTTCTTTGATTTTTTAAACTGAATTTGATAAATTCTCAACTTTTCAAATCCAATGAAAATGGGGCTTAAGTGACCATTTAAAGCACTTTAAAATGAAATAGTCAGAGATGTAGGACGGAAAACTACTGAAAAGCAAACTGAGCAATTGAGAATTACAATCTCTATTTAAGAGTTTTGAAGTGCATTTCTAGGTCTATTGCTAGGAAAGTCATAATGGTTTCTTTTCCAAAAACATGTCCCAAATTTTTCATGTACATGTTTTCTATTGTTTGTTTTTGATTTTCCCTAATTCCATCATTAAGTGTTCCAGCAACAAAACAGAAATCTGCTTAGATATTTTAAACGGAAAGAGAACTGGTGTATTAAATTGTTGGAAGGAGGAAAAAGGAGAGTGACATTACTCAGATTAGAAACTATAGGACGCTATCAGTGCCTGTTTGTCTGCATTCCTGTGTCTACCATGACAGGAGCCTGAATTATATTAGATAGGGAGTCAGCATTCAAATTCTAGCCATTTGCATAGCTGGTCTTCATCCTATATTGTGATATTAGTTATTTATAGTTGAGATTCTTCTCAATAATCAAGGGTCTAGGTCATTTGATATGGAAAACCTTATAGTAGATATAGTATATGATTTAAAGTGAAGATAAAAAGTAGGGTTTCCAATTCTCTTTGTTTTCTACTGATCTGAAATAGGTTTACATGAGCTCATTGATGAATGCTCAGCAAGAAGAAAATGACTTTTTTTTTCTTTTCTCTGTCTCAAAACACAAATGAGTTGCTCTATTGACTAGACACATTGAGTGAAATAGATCTATTAGCCTTCAGTATCTCAAATCATGACATTTACAATGCTGTCTAGCATTGATAAGATCTGTAAATGAGTAATATATCAGAAGACGTTCTTCAAATAAAGGTAATTTAGTAGCACACATGCTTTATTGAGTAGTTTATGAAGAAGTGTTACATAAGATGAATGATATGCTTTGTACTCAGAGGACGAATTACCATCAAACTTAACAATTCACTATAGTTCTCCATGATCTATTTTCTCTCTAAAATAAGAAAAACAGTTGATTGAGAATTAAATGAGATAATATACATGATGACATCTTGCAAATTGTCTCACAACTTTGTGTTGCTGTAATTTACTATTTCTATGTGCCAGTCACAGTCAGAAGGATTTTACCATCATTAACTCATTTAATCCTTAAAATAACCTATATTCTAAATTTTATTAAGATTACTATTTTTTAGATATAGAAACAATACTTTGAAAACAAAACTTTTCCAAAGTTCCATTGAACATACATGATTGAGTCATGGAACAACCACAGCTTTCTCTGGAGCAGATATGCTTCATCATTATTCTATATATTAGAGTAAAATTGCTTTATTTGACAATAGTAAGGAGAAAAATTGTAAGTTAGTTAAAACATGAGTTAAAATGGAGAATCATGAAAATAATTTTAACATTCTTAAACATAAAATATATACATATAGAGTTTACCAATCTTTTAATTAGAGTTAATTAATTAGATTTTCTTGCGTGAAATACAAAATATTATTCACCTGCAATTTTCAGTTTTGATTTATTTAATTTAGAGGAAGGAATTAGACAATTGTAGATCCATCTCATTATAGAATCTCTCTTTGGCACTGTCCTATAGAACTTTCTGTGATTATGGAAATGTTCAATATTTGTGCTGTCCAATTTGGTAATCACAAGCTGCATGTGGCTATTGAACACAGAACAACCTAGGTACTAAATTTTAATTTAATTTAATTTTAATTAATTTAAATATGAAGACCTGTATGTGGCTAGTAGCTACTGTATTGATTTATATGTTCCCAACCTTCCTCCCCCACCGCCAAATAGTTTACAAATTTTTGTTCATATCAATTCAAGATCATATGGGAAAAGTATATAAATCATTGTGCTATTCCAAAGTACTCAAGTTTTAATGGACAAAAATACCAAATATTTTATACTCTATTTTTCTAGTTCATGCTGTAGTTCATATGTTTACCTAATTGAATAGCAAGTTCCATTGGTAGAAAGGTTTTAAAACAATGCTTTTCACTCTTGAAAAGCATACAATTCACTGGTATGCTTTTCAACTGGTAGTACATAATACTTGATAATGAACAACTATGTTGCTGGTATGTATTTACTATACTATACTTGTGATTGTTATTTTGGAGTGTGTGCTTTCTAGTTATTAAAAAAATAAAGGTTGCTGTAAAACAGCCTACTGTATTATGCTGGCAGCTGCCTCATGCATCTCATGTTTACTGTGTCTTCTGAATGCATAATTTTCTCCTGTGTTTGATTTAATCTCTTATTGTTTTATACAATAACATGCTATTTAGGCTTGCAGCCTAAAAACAATAGGCTATACCACATAGCCTACCTGTATAGTAGGCTATACCCTCTAAGTTTGTATAGGTGTACTCTGTGATGTTCTCAATATATGAAATTGTCTAACCACACATTTCATAAGATGTCTCCCCACCATTAAGTGGTACATGACTGTAAAGAGATGAATAATGTAAAATGAAATAACATGGTATTGTAAAAGTCATTTACACACAATAAACCAACATGTAAATTCACATGTGACAGCTAATAAAAAAAGATAAAATAGTCAAAATATTACAAAATAATTTAACATATTTTTTAGAAATATCTTTTATAAATTTTTCATTTGAAAAAAAAAAAAAAACATATATGTTCTTCATCTAAGTGATGCCACACTTACAAAAGAGAAAAATTCTACTGATGTGCTTCATGAGAAATCTCCCAAATCTGCCTGCTGGGTTTCTGTAAGAAAATTACTGGCTCAAAATGAATCCCAGATAGCCCCTTTCGTCCATTCTAAAAATGCAGGCTACACCTGCAGAAACAGGTGTAGCCAGGTTATAAAAGGCAACTTGATTGGTTATGTGCCAGATCAAAGTATAGCATATATTTGAAAATAAAAAAAAAAATGTCTTGGAAACAGGAAGCTTAAATGAATGTGGCCCTTGGGGCAGTAACAACAGATGTGCTGATAATTTATGAATATTTTACTGTAAATGCTTTCTTGTTCTCCTATTTAATAAGAAATTACGTAATGCCAGACACCATGCCACAGAGCCTAATGTTTACTTAAAATAACTTGCAAAAACTGGAATTCTCTGAAAAATGACTCAGGAACGTATGCATTTGACTTCAATTGATTTCAATAAGTAACACTGCTGTGTCCACACACAGAGATGCACACATCTACAGCACAGATATATTTATACAGGAAATAGTTAATAAAAATCAATTAATTCACATAGAATGCACACCAGACCCAATTAGAGAGTGTATAAATTGTTTTTGGTGGTCCATCACCTCTATTTTTCACCATTTAATACATTTGATGAAGAATGAGTTTCACAGCTCTGGAGAGAGGTTGCTAACATTTGCTTGGGGCACAACATTTTTCTAAAATGTTAGTTCATTTGTGTTTTTCTTGAAAAGATTGAATGGTTGAAAATTGAGGAGCCAATTTCACAAGGCTGATAATATACAACTGATATTTTATCAAGCAAAATAGCTTTCCAATTTGACTATTATTTGGAGAAATGATAATATTCATGAAGAAAGGGTAACATTTTGATATTAAAGTTACAGCTAGAATTAAAAAACAAAACCAAGATTAAAACTCCACTTTTCCACTGCACCCTTCACCAGAGTGACATGATCCAACTTTAAATAGTCTACTATTACTAGTTTAAATAATTTAAATAGAGATTTAAAACAAATAAACAAAAAAATCTGATTGTCTAGCCAAAAGACAGACTACACAGAAGAGAGATATAAATACCATCAAGAAAAAATTTGGTGTGGTGAACATTAATATGTATTGTAGAAAGAAAATCTTTTTCTTCCATTTCAAATCCTATGCCAAGCCAACCTCAGCACTCTAGAATGTTAAGAATTAATTTTAGAGGTTTATGAGAAATATTGGTATTTTAAAAGAATTTATAAAAATATGTACATATTTTCAACTCTTCCCAATTACTACTTTTCAATTATTTAATCCTCCAAAAAAGTCTAATATGTATAGGTCAGCTTTATAGTTTGTAATAACAATGAAAAAAACACTCAAATTCACATTTTGTTCAAAGAAACTTTCACAAGATTGTAGTTATATTATTAATTTATTTTTTTTATTTTAGTCGTGTTTTGTTTATAATAATATAAGCCTCACAGTTTAATAAATTATATGTCAAAATAAGTTGCTTATTGTTCAAGGGTTTAGAGGTTTATTTAAAAAATAAAAATCTAATGATGCATCCTAGTTACTATATAATTTTATACAGTGATACCAAATAAACATTTGTTAATTTTGTCTTTAAAAAATAAAACAGATTGTCTATTAGAAGTAATTTTCTATGTACTAAAAATCACAAAACTGTACACAGCCCTGAAAGTAAATATTATTTAGGTAAACAAACAAGCTTAGAGTCAAACAAAGAATGTAGCTCTAAACTCTACATTAAGCTTTATTGTTTATTTTTTATCTTTTAAATCAATTAAGCATGCTGTATTGTTAATATTTTTAACATTTCCCCTCAGTATTGTCTTTTAAAATATAATCAATAAATATATCAAACTATATCATAACTGTGTGCGTGAGGGGATTGCAGGAACATAATGTAGAAACTATGTGCTATGATTCTCCTATAATAATGAACTCATGAATAATAAATTTACTAATCTCGGAGATAAATTAAAACAAAACAATGCAAAGCAATTTTTTTAAGGCAAGCTTATTTGAAAAGAAATAATTTGTTTTACGTAAAAAATATTAATTAGTTTCAGGAATGGTTTGAACTTGTCTAATATAATTATTGTAGAGAAAAAACATTATCGTTATGATAATAACTACCACTAAAATAGTGGAAAATATGGATATGAGTGATTTAGTAGGAAACAAACTCATTTATAGCCAAACTGAAATGAAACTAATAAAGTTTTGATGGTTATTATTGAATTACAGGCCATTTATGAAATTGCAGAAATATGTTTCAAAACCTACACAGTGTATTTCTTGTTCTAGCCACATATATAATGATTCCACTTTTTCCTTTATAGCTTTCATTTTGAAGCCTGAGGGGGAAAGTGACAGAGTAGGAACCAGATGCTTCATTGACATTATAGAGTAGGCAAATTGCAGCTTGCAGCAATAGTTTTGGTTGGGCTTATGCAGTTGTCATTTTAATTCAACAAATAGTAGTCTATGTTTTTATGTTTTGTTTATTTGCTTTTTGGTGCCCAATACTGTGCAAGACAAATTCAATTAGAATGGAAAAAGAAACTTTGTAAATAATATATGCACACACCCAAAATCTAGGCTGTCATCTTGGTACAAATTTTATTTGTTAGGATTTTTCTCTTCATGAAGTAGGTCATTTGGTTTCTATTATGATTGGTTCACAGAGGTTGAGTCTGAGATAGCTAGTAATATGACTCAGTTTTATTTAAAGATGTTTACAGACACAGTCTGCTTTACAAGGTTTTGACTAATAATAATAGATTGACATTTCTTATTTCTAACTATACCTGCTATTATTAATTCAAACACCCATTCAATAAATATTTATCTTGAATATGTGAAAGGGATCACACTAGGCACTGACGAGTTCTGAATGAGGTAGACAGATACATTTGAGAGCTATATATTTGTATTTTGTTGGTATCCACATTTATATATCAAAAACCCCTCCTAACTGATTACATTTATATTACTTTAAAATTTCATGTTCATTAAACATATAAACTATAGGTAAGTAAGTCTGCGCCAGAAGACTTCAATTCTGAGATAATTAAGATAAAATTTTTATATTATTTGACCTAAGATGTTTGAGCACATTGTTTTTGCAGTGCATGTATTAGATGTTGTGGAGAATATAGTAATAAAATACTTTTTCTCAGTTTGCAAAACTTCACTTAATCCTACTAACAATTTGCAATTTGTGGATTTAAATATGAAGTCTAATAACAATTTGAATTAAATATCTCATTGTTGTATATACAGGAACTCAGGGAGCATTTGTTTTCCTTGTTTTCTATTTCTATGTTTCTTATTGTTCACCTCCAATCAAAGCCTCTTTTTAAATTCCTCTTTCAGCAGCTCCTTTCTTTCAGCCAGTCCTCAATACTGATGCCCAGGATGCTTGGCTTTGCTGGAATGCAGGGTGTGCTTGCTGGTATCTTTGAAGTTTTGTCTGTTCATCCGTCAGAGGTAATTGTATAAGTACTTCTTGATTTATTGCTCTGTGTGCTCCTCTTCAACTAAACTTAAATGTTAGAATCCTAGTGTACAGTCGTGGAATAAGAATTTATTCCTGATTTCTGAAGGGAAATTGAACATAGGAAAGAAACAGTTTTACCTATCCCCTTTTTGGTTCTGTTCTCTCACACTTCAGTGATACTTAGGTCTGTTCTAGTGACACATCACAGAATGAGAACTGCTTGCAAGTGTCTAATAAACATACTATCTATGCTTGCTATAGATAAAAAGGACTCCTTGTGTTCTTTTAACACTTGATTTTTTATTACATTAAAAAATATACTTAATACTATACTTTATATGCTTTTCAAATGAATTACAATATCTATTGTTCAATAACTTGAATGAATAGCCATCCAGGCTTCATATTCCACTCTACTTTTTGCTATTTTAATGAAAAAATATCCAAAGGAGGGTTTTTGTTTCTAAATGAAACCTTCACTGCCAGTGGCATATATTTTTTAGAAAGTAAACATTCTAGACTTTTAACTCAAGTACATGTTTACCAAGATTTAGAAAAATAAGAAGAGTTGCAAAACAGATATGTTACACATGGGAAAACACCTGCTTAGGAAAGATAAACATTTAATGTTAATATTATGACAATGTTAAGTAGGTCTTACTAAAATGCTCAAGAAAATTTTCAGTAAGTAGCAAAATATTCATTTATGCTTTCAAAATGTATTTAGGACTATTGTTTGTAAAGAACTAAGTATGTGTTTTGTTGTGGACACTAGGACGAAGAAATCTGAGTTCCTGCCCTCTGAGAGCTCACTGTCTAGTGTGAGAATAAGGTTTATATGCAGCATTTTGTCTGCACTTGCGCTGATTTGGGCCTACTCTCAGCCTGGAGTCCTTTTTTTTTGTGAGTCAACATCTTTTGTTTTGCCTGAATAGCATACTTTCTTTCTTCTTGAAGAACACTGTGTTAACGTTCTAGTGGATAATTTCCTTCATCCACTGCCTGCAATCTGTGAGGAATATCTATCAGTTGTTTGGATTTTTTTTTTTTTTTGCCTTGTTTGGTCAAGGAGTAAAGTGTATATATTAGGTAAACATCTGGTAAAGAAAATATAAATGATAGATTATATATGTTTTCTTATAAATGAATAAAGCATTTTTGGAAAGTAAGTATCTTCTATTAGTAACTGCTTCAAGGGAAGAAAACTGGGTGAATGGAGAACAGTGATGAATAAAGGACTTAATTTTTATTATATCATGTTTTGAACCTTTTTGACTTTTCTAAAATACATATGTAAATATAAATATTTATAAGTATTTGACATGTAAATATATTTACTTAGAAAAATATTTAAATAGATATCAAAGCTAAAATAGAAAATAATATCAAAACATCATAAAAGATTGAGAGAACCTAATAGTTTCAAGCCTCTGTAAGAATTAGATAGGACCATACAGAATTGCTAATACTTGATCATTTCCTCTTTAAAGCTGCAATTTCACATGACTCAGTTAAAAACTTTACTTTTTTTTTTTTTTTTTTTTAGTTTCCAGTATATATGAAACAATCCCCCTGATTACTGTATCTTCCCTAAGGCTCTACATATAGCTATTACTTTACTGCTGTCTGAATTCCCTATGCAGTGCTCCCCATCCCTGTGATTCTCTATCAAACTAATTTGTACCTCTTTAAACCTTTAACACTTTTTCCCAGTCCGCTACCTCCACGGCAGTCGCCAGATTGTTCTCTGTATTCTTGGGTTTGTTTTTAATTCCTAAAAACTTTACTTTTATTTGAACAACAGACCCAGGTGGAAAAGGTGCCAGGAGAAAGAATACAGTCAAGGCAATAATTGCTAGTTATTTTTACCAATTACTAGTAGCTCCCTATTATTTTTTGTTTTCGTTTTTGCTTTTGTGTTTCATATTCTATTAAATTCCATCTCTGTTTAACTCTCTGGGTCTTCTGCTTTCAGTCTTAGAGTAAATCTAAATGGTGGTCACTCTAAATAATATGACTAGTAAGTGGCAAAACCAGATTTGAAACCCAGGTACTTCTAACTTTAAAGCACATATTTGTTCAGTTAACCCACTCTGTCTTAGGATCAAGAGTGGAAATGCTGAGGATTTGGATTCCAGACCCTATAACCCACGTCTCCTTTACTGATCTTTGACAAGTCACTGCATCTCATCTACACTTAAGTTTCCTTAGCCTTAAAATGTAAATAATATTTTTTACTCTGGCCACTTCATGATTGTTATAATATTCAGACAAAAACATGTATGTGGAAAGACTTTGTAAACCATAAAATTTACCTAAATGAATACAATTATCACTGATTATGAGCGTCATGATTCTGACTAAGAGAACAGCAGTAACGTTTGGGAATAAACAACAGTGTGATAATGAAAGAATATAATAAGTTAAGTTAGAATGATAATGATGCATTTTATTTTTTTACAAACAATAATAAATACCAAAGAAGAAAAACATCAAATATCTACTATTTATTCTCAAATAAACAAGCCAATAATTATTGAGTTATTTAAAAAAATAATATTTTGTCAGTTCAAAACAATGTGCTTTTATTTTATGGAAAATACTGATTAAAAATGAATATTCTGAGTATAATCAAAGTCTTCACAAATTTTATAAAGTTAATTTGGTAGAGACAAATTTCAGTGAAAGAGCATTAACAAAAGGCTTTTTGCTCTTTCCTCTTACTCCACATTTGGAATGATAAAAAGTGTAAGAAAATGAGTATTACCATTTTAAGATGAAATAAGACTTCTGTCAGCAAAAGAGATGGCTAGTCACTATACTTTCTCGTAGGCACTTTCAACAACAGTACCAAAATGACCAGTGATCAACAGGCCAGAAATCTAGTCCTGGCTTCTGGTACAGGAGCAGCCTCAGCTGCAGCCCTCAGGTTGGTAGGCTCAGGAGTTAGCTGTTATGTTTGCAGCTGCAACACTCGGGGCTATAGACTCAGCTACAAAACCCTTGGGAGAAGCTTGCTCTGTCTGGCCTTGGGCTCAAAAGTATCCTTTCTCGATATTAATCACCCAGCAATCCAGGACAGCAGCAGATGATAAGGTAGCAGGAGCAGGAGCAGTTACCAGACCTACATTAGGACTCAAATATGTATTTCTACCAATGACAATCTGTGACAATCTCTGTCTCCTGTACCCATCATTATCAAAATGACATCAGTGCTAATTAGAATTCCTTCTGTGGAGAATAGTGAAACTTTCTCCTAAATTTGGATGGTAACTTCAGTTATCCAGTGCTTCATTTAAATTCAGTCAAGTTTTTACTAGCAGTGGTGATGCAGAGAAACTTTCTGATTTTACATAACATAAATATGTTCTTTGAGTGCTTTCTGCATACTAGGCTCTGTTATGAGCCCTTTGCATGCAGGACTCATTTAACTATATGACAACCCTATTAAGTAGATATGTTACTATTCTCATTATTCAGATGAAGAAACTGAATGAGGCAGGGGGAGATTAAATCAATTTACCCAAGTTCATGCAGCTAGTAAATTTAGGAACAAAGTTTTAAACTTTTTCATCTGGCTATAGAGTTTGCCACTGTAACCTCTATACCTTAGTTCCACTCTTTATAATTGAAAATGTGGATAACAATAAGAAAATCAATCTTGTTATGTTGACAATGGAGAAATGGCTCCTTGATGGGAATGATATTACATGTACGTGTCTCTTAATGTTGCTCACTCTATATTCTTTCATTATTGAAAGCCTACTAACATAGGCAGCAACACATAATTTTTAAAGAATATGTTGATATATGTTATATATGTTTAAATATTTATTATTTAAAATACATACTTTGTAAGTATCAAGTAGTCACCTTGGCATACCTCAGAACTTTGTTAAACATTTTTGCATTTTATAATTTGGCTATTTTTCTATTTTAAATTATATGGGACATCATCATTTTTTTTTTAGTATTTATGGAGCCTAAATGCCTTAAATAAGATTTGACCACTGTAAAATATAAAATATCAAGCTGAAGTCTCTGATAATTTTTGAGGAGCAATGAGCATATTTGTTTTCTCTCCTTTAAATACCGTCATGTCAGTTTCAAAAGGATACTAGTTTCCCTTCTTATGTTGTAGAATTATTAGGAAAAAAATTTCTATTGTGTATTATTTGTCAACTTTAAGAAAAAATAACATGAAGTGAAAAATTAACTCTATATAATATATTATTACATCTTTGCAGTTTGTGATTTTTCCCCCAATTAGAAAGCTAATTAAGTAAAAATAATGAACATAGAAGGAAATTTCAGGGTTATAATGACTGCTTGGGAAAATCAGAGGGTTTTGCAAAAGCTGAATCCAATAAAGCTGTCAGTAGCAGTCAGTAATCCCCAGGAAATGTCCTTCACTGAAGTCATTACTGCTACTCATAAAAATGCATGCTTTGGGATTTATTTCAAAATTATGGATTTGTTTTTATGCCTTTTTAATTACTACTGTAGAATATTTGTAGAAAATGAATATCAAATACTTTGGTCAAAAACATTAATCAAATTTCCTTCCAAATTTTTTCTGACATAATTATTTACTAAAGTTCTTCTCTAAAATTAAAAAAAAAAAAGTAATTAAATATGCTATTTGTTAACATTCAACCCTCAAAGAACTATTATTTTCTGTTGGAAGAACATAGCCCATTTAGTTGAATTCTACATTTTATTGACTTAAAAACTACTGGAAAGAGCTATTTTCCCCCCAATTTGCACTATTTTTAAAAACCTAATATAGACAGTTAAAAATCTGTTGTAAAATCTTGGAAATCCATTTTAAATATCTGACGTGCTAAAAATTGTTAATGATCCTTTAATTTTTTGAAGTAATATTTTCTCAATCACTAATCAATTTGTTAAAACATCTATTAAAAGTAAATATTTTATACTTTTTATGGTACATTTATTAAGCTACAGAGCAATGCATAATCCAATTAAGAATTCAACTAATTATTCTTTAAAGATCAGCTGGAATAGAAAACCAATACCCTGCTCATACTTTCTCTGCCCCATACATCACTCATTGCCTCATGTTCACAGGGAAATTTTTATATACGCTTTTTATATGTGCCTAGATTTGTTAGACGTTTGAGTTGGTATGTCTGTATGTGAAATGAAAGATAAAGGTTAAATTTGTAGTTTGTATTTTGCTTAATGTGGATCCTGTACCCAATATCATTCCTTGTACATAGTGTATCTTCAAAATATATTTCAGATGAAGGTAACCCTCCTGTTTCACTATATCTGTTTATAATACATGTTAATATTTTCAGTGCACTTTTTACATTTGGGATAGATTAGTAAGAGAAATTGACAAGGCCTTGCAAAATCCTGTTGTATTATTTCAGATCTTCCTCTAACACAGTCATCTGAGGTTGAGATAGTATTTCTGTGTTTTACTTAGCCTCTCAGCTGCTAGTAAACCGTGCAGGAAATACCAACAAGAGATATTTTTGTCAGTCTGTGGAACTAGAATTTTCTATTAAATAGAACCCTGAAATTTTTATACCCTTGTTGATTTTATAGTTTATTCCTAGAGGAAATTACATACTCATTAAGAAAAAAAAGGAGGAATTTACCGAAAATAGAATGTGTTTCTTTAAAATGGTAAGAAATTCATTCAAAAACATCTTCTTTAAAAATGAATAAGTTAAATTCTAATAGGTTTGAATGTCTTAGAAAGAAAATAGATTACATAATAATATAATTTGCATGGTTTTAAGAATCTCAATTTGAGAAAAAAATTAACTTTATAATAAATATATGTATTTCTTTTTCCCCATACTAATAATTTTTGTACATACTGAAAAGAGAATTTAGGGTCAGCTGGGGTAGTAAGAGCACCAGAGAATGAATAAGGAAGAAAACTTAAGTGTGAGAAACAGCTGGAGTGTACATTATGCTGGAGCAGCTCTTTGATGCAATCATTTGGTAAAGACTACAAACCTCCTGAGAGAAAGAACATAGTTTAAATGTATGTAGAAAATATATAGCTCATCTGTCTCCAATCTATTTGTGCCATTGACTATGCATATCTATATATTTGTTGTGAAATTAGGTGTATCTAATGGATAAGAAGAGAGTTAATGATAGTTTTATCCTCAAATTAACTTATTCAAAATATTTTGATGAGATAAAGAAATAATATCTTTATAAATGTATGTAAATTACATTATATCTCTCTAGAATATTTTGACATAGTTATAAGGCATTTATTCAAAGTTCTGTTATTTGTTATTTTTAATTTTTTTCTACAAACCAAAAGAAATAATTAAGAAATTACATATGTGAATAAAATTGCATAAATTTAGTAAAAACAAAAGGAGATAGAAAAAAAAGAAAGAGGGAAGGGGGAAGAAAAAGAAGGAAGCATTTTATGACAGCATACATCCTGATTTTTAACTTTGGTCTTAATTATTATATTCTTAATCATAAACAACATTTAAACTTTTTATGTCAACTTTTACTCATTATAATTACTTGGGTATTTTATATTTAGTATTTACTTTTTGATTCTATAATTCATAATACTTTAGACTTTATTTTTTCTCAATTACATGACTTTTACTACATTCTAGAAAAATCTAGACATATACCATCTATAAGTCACAAAAATACAGTCAAATATTCACTAAGAAACATGTATACATTTGATTCTTTTGAAACTATAAGTACAGGGATATAATTATATATGTTTAACATATACTATAGCTAATATCTAATATAGTATGTGGCATACAGCATATAACCAAAATATATATTCTTACATAGAGTGAAAGAATGGGTTCAAATTTACTAAATTTATTAGCCAACTCCACTCAATCTCTACCACATCACTATCTCAGGACTGCAGCTCATATCTCTTTCCAAGTCTTGAATAGAAAGTTAAAAAAAAATTATCTGGAAGATTTTTTGGAGTCATCAAATGAATTTGTAAATGTCAGCATAATAATAGGAAAAGATTTTACTAATGAGAGCTGCTGTCAAAAAGTTTTGAGTGATTATTCTTATGTGACCCATCAGCCCTCTAAGCTAATTTTCAAAGGGATGTGTATCAATCCTCTGTTGATTTTCCTTTAGCAGTAATGAGAGCTGCTTTTATGAATGAAAAGAGAGCTTGTTCTTAATATGACTCCTTTTTTTCCAGATTCTTTGTTAATCTAGCTGTTTTAAAGCTTCATTTTTGTTGAGTTGCCACTGGCTGCGGTCATAGAATCCTCTGCTTTAGTCAAAGGTGATCCCACAAAAAAGAAAAAAAAAAGTGCCATTTCTTTAGGTCTATACAAATAGAACCCTCTGACAGCTGCCATTCATGAATCCATTTTCTGCAAATGGGGAATGTAGAATTTAAGAGACAATGCAGCCTTTATTATGCATATTTAATTCATTAGGCTCCAGTGGGGAAATAATGATTATATGTTCTTTCCCTTTAATGGCCAATTTTTTAGCATACAGTCACCTCGGGTTGGCTCACAAACAAAGTCCAATTTTGCTGCCTCAGGATAAATGCTCAATTTTCCTAATATTAATTTAGATAGTTGCAGTTTCCCATCTAAATAATTAGTCTCTATATAAAACTTGGGTAATAAACAAAGTTTAAAGTAAATAATAAATGAATCTCTTAAGTCAATAACATTGATCTAGCAGTCCTCTAAAATCAAATTGTGAAACAGCAATTTATTTTGATTAGAATTATAGTGTACAGCTAGAAAACATAATTGACATTTTAGTTTTTTGGTCAGTTATTGAATATAAAACTAATGTTAAGGTTCTGAATATTTTCTACACTTGCTTTAATTTTTATTTAAAGACTATAAAATTTATATCTATTTATGCATTCCAGCAAATACATCAGGTGAACTTACAAAAATCTATATAAATACATATAAAGTTTAAAATATCTTCTTAAAAAGTGATGCATTTCGACTTTTCAGAGACTAAACAATTTGTTAGATTAGAGAGAGTGAAGGCATATTTTCTGTGGCCAGCACCTATAGTCAAAATATATTAAACTTCTAGCTGAGATAACAGAATAACAGTCATTCTTTTCCTTTGTTTCTTTCCCTTGAAAGCACCATTATGACTCCCATCTTATAGATTGTTTCCTATGTAAAATGAGATTAAAATGGGGTATAGGATTACCTACCAGTATCTGATATAGTTCATTCTTTCAGTAACCTGAGTCATTTCTTTTATAATTTTTCTGAGATTTGTGACAGCAGGATTGTGCTTATTAGCATTAAAATGGATCTTTAAGTCTCTATTACCAAAGCAACTTCTGAGATTCAGAACTGTCAAGCCATCTTATATGATGCCAATCCTGATTAATACACCTCCAAGAGTAACCACAGGCCAATTGGGCCTCGAATATGATCAGTAAGAGATGATTAGTAAAGAATAGTTTGCTAAAAGACACTTAGAAAACCTTGTACTATGAGAAAAATTAAGGACCAACATAGGCCACTGTGAGTGTCTGGAAATCCAGGTCATTGCTTTTCACAATTTTTTTGAATATGTAAATAGTTGCAATCTACCCACCTCTTAGATATACCCCCTGGAGCATCTCTGTACCCTGTGACTATCCACCATGCCAGCCTCCTGAAGCTATTGTCCAAGGTTTCTACTAAACATTTTGTCTTTTTTCACCCTTACCCCCTCAGACTCCTTCACTACTAAATAAAAATAGTGACCTTTATCATTTTCCCCTGTATTTTAAAAATCTTCTGTTTCCTGATCTGTGAAATAGGGATAAATTATTTAAAATACAAAGCAAGTCCTATAGGCTCTTTTTTGTCCCAAAGACATCTACTCATCACTCTCATATCATGTTTACCACCTTGTTCTTTTTTATCTCTCCTTCCAGTTCCCATTCTTTTTTAAGGTCTCACTTCACCTCTGAGCTCTGATTTACATGTTCATTACTACCCTGGTCACTTGTAGTTTGTGTCCTTCTTCCAAACTCCTAAAGCTTTTATTCTTTGTACAAATAAATGGTTCTCATTATTTATTATCTTAAATTATTCATAAACACATCTTATCTTTTTTACTAAATTGAAACATTGCTGAGGGAAGGAAATATACCAAATGAATTATCTCTCCTGTATAGCACAGGACATGGTGACTCTTGGAGTCACCACAACTATTTCTGAAAAGTTGACTGTTGGAATTTATATCTTCAGTATATTTCATTGTTTTATTTGTTAAAATTTTGACTGGTCCTCTATCTAAGTTACAAGATCATGTCATAGAACAGGAACCAGGCCTGTCTCTAGCAAAAGTAAAAGGTGAGCTTACTTGGTGTTTACTATTGCTTCTTTGTTTGCACTCTTCCTATGCTCAATGCCTTAATGCTCTTTCATGCCAATAAGATCTGTTTCCACAGATTTTTTTTTACAGTATTTCACACTTCTACTGGTACCTTATTTTGACCAGTTGTCTTTTCTATTATTTTGAATTCAGAGGTTTATCATTTTATTTTATTATTATTTTTGAAAAGCATATTACATTTGCTAAGAATATAAACCATGGAATCATAACTTCTAAGAATTTAGTCTTTGAAACCTGTAGCTCTTTGCCTTTTCACAAGTTATTTATTTCTGGCCTATTTGTATAATTATTATTAAAATGTAGTCACTGACTGTAAGCACTAAATGACAAAATGATCAACCAAGTAACAATGAGCACCCTTAATGTTGATCATGATCTTAAAACACCCTTTTGCAGTAAAAGTAACTTTAGCTTCTTAAAAGATGCCAGCTAATAAATGAAAAAAGAATTCATAGAATTAAAATATCACCTTTTGCAGTCCCAAGTAAACTAATGGATCTAGACATTAACCATCACCACTTGTCAACATCATAGAGAAATGTACAATCACTATATACTTCCTGTTAAAAGAACACAGTGTCATCTAGAATCATGTCAAAGTGTTAGAATCAGTCTTATCAGGCCTCTGGATTCAGCTGCCAATTAGCAGAAAATGATGAGATCAGAGAAACATGGTGAAAGTACGAAGAATACTCAATCAGTAAAATTCAGAATGTCAAAAGGCTTGGGACCATCAGGGGGTAACTAGGTAAATGGTTAACTTGCTGTTATATGCAAAAGCAAAGAAGGAAGAGGATATTTGGATATTGAAACAGACATAACACACATTAAATTATCTTTTAAATTAGCAAGACTAAGATATTGTGTTTAAACGAGACACTTAGAGTAATAAAACTATAAAATAATTCAAGGAAGTGATTACTAGAAAGGTTAGCCATAGCGGTTACTTACAGAAAGGGAAGATTAAGGCAGGCTGGGTTTGGAACCACACACTTGCAGAGGACTTCTGGACTGAGTGGCAAACTTCCATTTCTTGATCTCGCAGTGGAAAAAAAGGTATAATAATGATTCATTAAGCCACATATTTAATTTTTTATATTTCTGTGCCTGCATTTTATTTTGCAATTTTAAAAAGAAGTAGAGGTAGCAGCCAGTGAAAGAAAGAAGATTCGATTGACAGTTGCCCCCCCCAAAAAAAAAATCCCAAATAAATGATTATACATTTAGACATCAGGTCAGCTTTAAACAGTAAATCAGCCAGAACCAATAGTATCCTGAGAATTCCAAAATATTCTGCTCTCATTCTTTTATGAAATGGTTTATATTTCATTATTTAAGATTTTCTTATCAAGCTAATGGGAACTGAGTAGTATGATTTTAGATAATTTAAGTTTTTTATAAAGAGCCAATTAAAAAAATCTCATTGGCATTAAATGACTTTGCATTAGCACATTTTACATGAATATCTATAAATTTATAGAATAATATGTTTATGTTCTGCAAAAAATCCTTTTAGGTTCACATGATGCATTAGATTATCTTAAAAATGAGGAAACACAAACCCACAAGCACGTCTAGACTAATTTCTTGAACCTTTTTTTTTAGCTTCCTTGGAAGCTAGATCACTAGATTTAAGATAATTTTAAAAAATTAAGGTACTTCTTAAGCTGCATAAGATGCTAGGATAGCATCTAGGAATTTGAAGTTGCACATACACATCAAGTGACCCTTTCAGATTTACACTCAGTAAATTCTCTTCATATTATTCCTTAACTAATTATTTTTGTACATATATCTTGGATATTTCAAATTATAATCACATATTCTTTATTTCAGAACACAGAAAAAATAATAAAGAAGTACATGCTATCATTCTAGGGAATGATTATATCTAAGCACATACAGTATCAAAGGCTATTGATAGGTTAAGGAAAAAATGAGATGATAAATGTTCATTGAGTTTAGTAACCTAGAAGTTTCTGGAAACTAGGTAAAGTTGTTTTGTTAAAGTACTAAGTAGAATTCAAATAATAGTATGTTGACTTGTAATTGGGCGATGAGGCAATGAAAACAATGAGCAATGGAAACATTTAAATTTTTGGCAATGGAGAATTAAAAAATAAAATGGTAACTGGAATAGTGCATTCCTCTAGACCTCACCAGATCATAATGAGATATCTTCGAATAATAGAGTGTTTATAAGTGTCATAACATGGGTTATAACATTTATAGTGATGTGAATCACATTAATAGGCAATTTTAATGATATTTATATGTAAAGAGATAGAGATAGTAAATACCTTTTTCATTTTTACAACCCCATTTTTTCCAGCACAGTTACTTGAAGCAAAGTTGGCACACAACAAATAGTAATGTGAATGAATGAAACACAGCATTGGGCTTATGAATCGAAGAATAGATATAACATCTTAAAAATCCCTGTCTTCCAGTAGTTTCAAATTATTTCTGATTGGAAATTATTTTGTCACTATTCTATATGCTTTTTTTTTTACAGTTTTCAAATGATTTCTAAAAACAAAATATTAATTATCACAAATAATCATTGTTATTATTATGTAAAAAGAGAATATCTACAAATTTTAAATTTTGAAAGTGTTTATCATAAGTAAAATATACAATCGCTGGGGACAAAGAAATTTCCAAATGCTTGGGGCTAAGTAACTAAACGAGTATTCATATAATCTATACCATGGTTTAAAACATTCATAAATTTATATTTCCCAATAAATTTGAACTGTATAAATAAACAAAATTATCCTTTTAAAAACATATAAATAAGTATAGCCACATAAAAATATATAAAACTGTTTAATATATAAAAACTGCTTAAATAATCCACAGTATTTACTGGAGAACTCAGAATAGCACCAGAGTGGAATATTTTACTAATATTCCCATACAACATGGAGACTGTTCACAGAACCAGTGCAGAACAAATCAAATATTTCGTGATTCTTGTTAAAGGCATAGTAAATGTAATGAATGGATCTATAGGTTAATATACCGATATAATAAATAACACCTTTAGATCATCCTATAAAGACAAACAAAATACCTAATGCAAACCTTAGTGGAGCTTTTTAAATTTCTTCAGTTTTAGAATGAACTTATTTATAATTACTTGCGTAGAAATGCATGGTATATACTTGTTCATGTTCAGAAAAATGAAAATAATAACAATAGTAGTAATATTAACAATAATTTCCTTAGTTCTTCAAATCAAACACTGATATAGTGTTCTATGTTTATGACAATATGAGTAGTACTTAAAATATATTAAAGAAAATTAAATAAAGCTAAATTTAAAAAAAAAGATCAGAAGTGACATTTCTAAGAAATAAAACTCCAAAGGAAAAGAAGTTATATTTTTGATAAATTTTAGCCAGAAATAAAATTATACTTTTGTACTATATTATATTAAATAATTGTACAAATTATTTTATATCCATGCCTCTTGAGGTTCTTCAAGTATCATGTAATTAATCAATTAGTTAATATTGGTCCAGCATATCTTTTTCTTGTATTATGATAACTAATGATGCTAAAACTACAGACATTTTAAATTTGTTTGATGAATCCTTTACTTGATTTAAGTATCATTTATTAAACTTAACCTGTGCCTGACTATATTTCTGATGCTTTGAAAGATTCTTTTGAATGATACAAGTGGCACTTGCCCTCAAGGACTATCCAAACTTCAGAATAGTAAAGAACTGTATAGAATTGACTATTATAAGAAAACCACATTATGTACTATAAGGTAATAAAAGAAAGATTAATTATTAGTAAATGTCCTATAAAAGAGATATAATTATTGAACATTTACTCTATGCCAGAAACTGGACAGTGGATGTTCAATAGTATTTCATCGGTCTCATCTGTGAAAAACGTGCATTAATAATACAGTTAAAGATGCAGATATGTATTCAATACTGTATAAAAATTCTTGAAATAAAGTGCCTCAATAAATATTTTTAAAGCATAAATACGTTATAGTGAGTAACAATATTAAATTGCTAGTATTATTAATAAAAATATATTTAATCACAATGTAGGTTTCCAATCTTGAGATATAGAAGTCAACATAAAAGCCTAACTTAACTAAATACAGTAATGATTACTCTCTTTAATTAGGTTTACATATTATATAAGACCTACTTAGGTTAACTGGGGAGGAGACAGAATATAATAAGAACATATATTATAAAATAATATCGCTATTTTATAGATTGCTTTTGACAAAGGCTTGGTTTATTTTTTATTTTATATTGAAGAGAGAAGCTTGTAGAAAGGACTTGATACAATCAAGATATAATTAGATATCATCACAGCTAATCATTTCAGATATTGGAGAAGGAATAAAATCACCAAAGGTGAAGAAGCAATGTCTAGGTTGTGTCCACAGAGTTGACCATCAATAACCATTATTCTCTACCCCTCCTAAGACAGCTTAGTCTCCAGATCTCCTTTGACTCGTAAAACATTTCAAAGGAGTGAAATGGGCACCCCAGAAGAGATCAAAGAAATGAGTGTGTATAAATTCTATTGTACTGTTATGAAAATTCACCTGTAGATTTTTTTTTATATTTCTTTTCACTATTTAATTTTATTTTCAATAATTACACTCACACTTGCTTTATGATTCCAGGTCCCTTTGTGCGGTCACCTGCGTGTCTATTATTATTTTAATAAGTACATGTCATAAGGTGATATTTATCACTGGAAGTTGTGGATGATCACCTCCCTCCTCTATTAACTGCTGTACTTCATATTTCTCTTAATACTTTATCTCACATATTGCTGCCCAGGAAGTTTAGAATTGCTTGCCATTTAGAGCCATCTTAACTCTTTCTGGTCACTAGAAAGAAACAATTTATTAAATGGACTCTGGGTGCTTGACAAAAGTTAATGCAGTTTAAAAGAACAGATTTGTTTCTATCTCATTCAAAGAATCAGGTCAAATAGCCTTTCTCCCTTCTATTCTCTACAATTGCTAAGATATAATTTGGACTTCATTTTAAACTAAATCCTTGGATGGGGAGGGATGTGGGTCTGTCTAAATCCAGTCAGTACTGCATTTAGTGCTTGTTTTATGAGGCCCAGGGTTATAACATCCTGCTCCTAGGGTTAAGCTCTCAAGATAGGAGAAAACTTTCTCTATCAGAGACCTGAGACTTTAAATTCTTTCTCCACTCAGAGACACCTTATTCTCGATATAAAAGCATTTAGAAAGAAATGCAGAAGTTATTTTCACACTTAAAAACTTCTCAGTCAGCCAAGGAGGCTAGTCGAAGGTCACCCTTTTTGCTTCACTCTTAGAATTTCACAAAGCTTAAATAGTAAGAAATTTGTCTCCTTTCTCTCATATTTTTTTACTTTTATAGATTTATGTTTCTTTCTTTTTAAGTAACATTGCTAAGTACTAATATCTCCAACAATGAAAAATTAAATTTCTCTGTAATTATACTTTTATGCAATTATAAATTTCACAGTAATCATGATACAATTTTTTTTTATCTTATGTCTAGAGTCATTTATACTGTTTACACTTTTTTTCAGACCTTTTTGTGTAATTAGTACTTTTTCTGGTTTCTCTATTAATTGAATTATTCATCCTCAGTTGTTTTGTATGGTATTGCAGATATTACTAAAAGGTAATATTTTAAATTTTTGAATAACATGCAATGAAATAGGGCCTTGAGTCCAACAGGGAAATGAAGCAGAGCTGGGTTAACTCTACTCAGGACAACTAAAAAATTGGTAGCAGTTTCAGGAGTGGGCTCATATGCCAAAATTCTGTAGGGATCTGTGAGGCAGAGCAAAAAGAAACATGATATCTTATATCTCAGGTCTCAGCCCTGTAACAAGGACTTTTGACAAGTGAGAAGTCTTGTACCAGCCTTATGCAGTTGGAATAAAAAATTCAGAGGAACATAGCAGTTGGAGTGCAAGGAAACACCTAGTGGGAGGGAAGATTGGGCAGATTACAGGTACAGCTTTAGGAATAATTCGATTACACCCAACTTGATGTTACCAACATCGGGGGCTGCCTGCTGGAATCACCTGCACATATAGCTGCCCTCCACCTGAGCCAGGTGTTCTTAATTACCAGTTCTGCCAGGTGAGGCATGCTGGGATTGCTTCTTGTATTCACAGACACTATGTTAAAAACATCTGGATTTATGACTAAAAAAAGGTCAAGTGAACAGACAAAATACTATCTCAGTGATAGAGGTGCTTTCTTATAAGAGGAAGTGGATATCTTTCCTTCCTATCCAACAGCTTCCCACTGATCTACTTTCTGGCCTGCATGATGGATCAATGAGAGTGAGAAATGGGACTGTAGTAAGGTGGTAGGTGGGGCTAAATTTTAGTTCCTACTTGATTGTCTAACTGTGATGATAATAATTAAAATGGCAAGTGTTCCATAATGTGTATCCTGTGCTAAGTAAGCACTGAATTTTATCTCGATTAATCCTCACGACAACCCTAGGTAGACTCATTTTTTTTCCCCTTGGAAATCATGTTTTATGACATAGAAAGGATGGGAGGAAGGAAAAGGTAAACATCAAATTCTGGAGATTGATGCTAGACTCAAAGGAGGGCAGGCACCATTGCCCTAGGCAGACCGAATTCTGAAATCAGTTGTGGTATGAGGATGTGAGACCTAGAGTCAGGGAAGTCAGAGGGGAAAAAAGAGGCTTTTTAAAGTATGATATAGGTAAGCTTTGATTCTCTTGCAGAGATGTTTGATCTCTGCCTGATTTTATAATACCTACTGCCTGTGGGTGGCCCCAGGCTTACTTGTGGCCAGAAGGGGCCCTGAAGCCTTTGGGTAAATCTTTCCTGGAAGAGAGGCCCAGACCAAAGGTGCTGAAAATAATTCACATTTCTGAGATTTTTTTTTTTTTTTGGAACCATCTACCTTGTTCTATATATTCTGAAATTCATCTCTGTGTGGTTCTTCTCTCTCTTTTGCTCCTGGCCTTTCTTTTTTTTTTTTTTTTTTAACTCTATTACCATAAACTGGCTTATAAATTAGAAGTTATCTCGTTATTTTGCTAACTGGTGATAAATATAGTTACTTTTTTGCTAACTAGTGATGACTCTTAGATTCTTATTAAAAGGAGAAAACAATTCTGGGCTGTTTTGATGACTAGCACCAGAGCCCCCCAATATTTACTTATTCTTTCAAAAAGATAGGATTAAACAATATCTGTCCTTTCTATCTAGTTTTAGTTCTGACAATTATATTCCATTACAAAATGATTTCTGGAATAACTTCTGTGATTTATATCCATATCTGCTAATCCATTCACATTGTTCAAATATTCGGTGCTTTGTAATACTTGACATGTAACCTGGTTACCTGGAAAAATAAAAGATTAGAAATGACTTCAATGACTCGACCCTGGCCATGCTTTGTTCTTTGATATTAGGGTCAAATCCTTATGGTCATATCATTATCCCTTTAAGGTCATTGCAACCTAGGGTCCTAGAACTCTCAGGCTGCTCAGATCTTTACCTTTCTTGTCTCAAAGACAGGTTTGTAGATCTTCATCATAGAGCATGAAATTCACCAAAGAGAAGTAAAAACACAAAAATAGAGCCTAGGTCTTTCCATTTTTCTCTTCTTCTTCTCCCAGTCCCATCTTCTACCCATCAAAGAAAACCTATTCATATTGCTGGTCTCCTCCAGCTATCATGTCAAAACGGGAGTGGAAACTCCCTCTTATAATTCATTGGGTTAATTTCTTCTCAAGAAGTTAGTAGAGAAAGAATGTTTCTCTATTGGCTCTAAATGATACTTTATCTACTGGCAATATACTTATGTTTTGTTTCATGATATATTTTAGCCAAATCATACTCACAGAATCCTAATTATATCAAAGCAAAATTTTGCTTCTATCTTAAGTTTAAAAATTCTTATTATATGAGTATCATATTTTCTTTTTTTAAAAAAATTTTCTCCTTTTTTAAAATGGACCTCATAATAGGACACAGAACAAAATGTGCTAACGATTCAAAGAAAACCAAAATAATAATTCATAAAGATTTATGCATTCTGATATTTATGGCAGCACAATTTATAATAACCAAGATATGGAAGCAACCTAAATGCCCATCAACAAACAATTGAAATTACGGTTCATATATACAATGGAATATTACTCAGTCATTAAAAACAATGAAATTCTACCATTTGCAATGACATGGCTAGACCTAGATGTTATTATACTGAGTGAAATAAGTCAGACAGAGAAAGATAAATACCATATAATTTTATTTATATGCGATATCTAAGGAACAAAAAGAACAAACTAATCAAAAACAGAGGGGTTGGGGTTTTTGGGAGAATGGAGTGAAGGGTTAAAAAAGTACAAATTAGTAGTTGATAGTTGGGTACAGGAATGGGGAGCACGGCAGAGGGAGTGCAGTTAGCATTAATATGATTGCTAAGTGGAGGACCAGGGAAGGGAGGAAGCAATTGGGGGTTTCTTTTATAAACAATTTATTTTATAAATAAATTCATTTAAAAAAAAAGATAATAGACAAAAAATGTGCTTGTGAGAATTAAATAAATTTATGCATACAAAATACCTAGAACAGTCTGGCACATAGTCAATTTTAGGAATAATTTCTGTTGTTGTTTTTGTTATTTTCTTGTACCAATGCACAAAGATATATATAAACAAAAGGATCTTTGAGAAATATCTTGAACAGTTCTTGACTTTTTTTTTTCTAAACATTTTTGTAGCTTTTTTCTTAACTGCACAAATTTTGGAGCAAGAAGTACATGGGTTAGTGTCACATATCTGTTACTTACTAGTTAAGAAACCTTCGGCAGGTTATTATGTTCTCTAAACTTCAGGTCCTTGTCTATGAAATCAACATATTTATCCCTAATTTACTGGGTTGTTATAAAGAGTGTATGCAACACTGAGTACGTGTGGTAAGCTCTGAATAAATGGTAGCTTTTATCACACAGAGATTCTTCAGATAAACTGGACCTGTTCCCTGAGTAGTTTGTCTAGAAAGATCTTATTACATGAACAAATACCTGGGACTATAGTGAAGCAGCTTCAGGATATTAGCTCAGGTCTGAAACTATTCCTTTTCTCAGTCAAAAGGTACTTATGCCTTCCATTATAGATCCCTAATGCTCATTTCAATTTCAGAGATAACTCCTTAGTCCTCACAAAAGTCTGTTCATTATAGATTCTGTATATACGTATGAAGTGACAACTATAGAAGTAAACTTGCTTCAATGTGGCATTTAAAAAATTCCACCAAATAGTAAAGTCAGTGGGGTTCCTCTCTCTCTCTCTCTCTCTCTCTCTCTCTCTCTCTCTCTCTCTCCCTCTCTCTCTCTCTCTCTCGCTCTGTCTCCTCTCTATCTCTTACCTCTTTTTTTCTACCCTATCCCACATACAGCCTTAGGTATGCTGCCTATTTTCACTGTGATTTTATAGAAACATGAGATTGCTTTCGATTTTTCACTGCAAAATACATTAAGTTAATATGTAAAGAAGAGATTCATTCAAAGACAGTGAAATATTAGTGATCTGCTAAAAATGACCTCTTTCAGAATAGAGGTGGAAATTTTCAATACTGATAGGAAATAACCCCTTTCTGATTATGATTTGTAATTGTGAATGTATAAAAAATTATGTAAATCTTTGGACATTTTAATAAGAAATTGTAATATTTTGCAAACATTAAGAATAATAGTGACAATTTGCTTTCAGTCATATCTAGAATAAATCTAATTCCAATAAATGTATGCTTTAGAGTTAGTCTATGATATAACTCTAAAATGTCTTTTTGCTTCCTGTGCTAATAGACCCAGGAGGCTTAGTAAGTGGGTTATTTATGCACATATCATAGTAAATGGTACATATTCTTTTAAAACTATTGCTTTTAATATTCAGAAAAAAATGCAAAAAATAATTTTATTTAATATTTTTCTCTGCTTTAAGAAGACTCAGGGTTTTTCAGTGTTTTCTTAAAATTTCTAAGTTTATTTTTTGAATTGGGGGTTACAAATGAAAATCTCTACTCATAGGTAAAAAAGTATAAAAAAATAAAGAAAAAAAGCGTAGAAGAGACAACAAAAATGCAGGTCCTCAAAACCAATTTAAAAGATTTTGTTAAATTCATTACTCTTCCAGAGAAATCAGAGGAAGAGATGAATCTACAAAGATGTGAACTAATAAATGTTTAACATAGTAAAGGGTATAGAAGATGTGAGAGGTTTGTTATATGTTTACTCTCAGAAGTATCCTGCATTCTGGAGCAATTCAATAGAGAAGCAATAGTAAATCAAATTTTAAAAATAAGGCAATTTAGGCATAGAGAATGCTGTTCATTGTGTCACATTGTTTCAAGTATATCTGTCTTTCTATAAAAAAAAGTGTAAAATATCATTATAACTTCATAGAAAGGCATACTTATATAATTAGTCATTCTGTTGCTACTTTTATAATTGCCTCTATGTGTTATCTTCTACACTTACCAGATTTCAAAAAAACAAATGTTTTTGAATAAGTACATGTGAGGAGATCTTTTTAGTACCGTTGTTTATAATACATTTTGTATATCAGCTTGCTTGTTATATCCCACTCTATTAGCTCATTAAAAATTTTTCTGTTTCACTATTCTTTAATTACTTGAATTTTCAGAGATGTAGAGAAAACAGTTGGATTAGGAAAGTCACGCAAACCACAGAATGTGCAATAGAATTGTTGATTGTGTTCAAAGTAAATTTTCTTTAGTTTTCTCTGTGTACTTTATCATCAGTGTTCATTAAAGGGTAATAAAGTTTGATTCCATAATTTTTTTCATTCATTCAAAGTAAATCAAAATGAAGGAATGAAAAAGTTCTTATTGTTGAACTAATACAGTGGTCTCCCAGGAGACTTATGACAATTCTGGAGATATTTTTGTTTGTCACAACCATGAAATGGAAAGGGCCATGTTTCTGGCATCTAGTGGTTAGAGGCCAGGGATATGGCCCCATACCTAAAGAATTAACCGGCCCAAAATGTCAATGTGCCAAGGTTATAAAACCATGCTCTAGTCAAATAAAATTTAATCTGGGGTAGACAAGAAGAAAATTAAGTTGGGCCTAAGAAAAATGGCTACAATCAGGCTTAATATCAGAACTAAGGACATTTTTAGATAGAATGTAACATTGAATCAACATATTCAATTTCATTTTATATAACTTATATCCAGCTCTTTATTATTTGCAATAGAGATTTTAATTATCTTACTACATTTGAATTCCTTTGGCATATCTGTTTCTGTACTAATCTTTTTCATTTTCTTGAATCCCTGTTCAGAAAAAAAATACATTATATGTTTTATATTTTTAAAAAAATCTCAGGAGGATGTTTATGAATTAGTATTATTTTTCTTGTTCAAAAATTATTCTAGAGATACTCTTAATCTTCAATGCATTAGAACAGTGATTAAGAACATGAGCCAGACAGACCTCAAACAAATGTTACCTTTGCCTCTTATCAGCTTTTTGACTTTGGGGAAGCAATTTAACATCCTTGAATTTCAGGTTTTTATCTTTAAAAGTGTGACTAATAATATGCGTATATCTTCTTCATAAGATTACATAAATTGAGTAATATAAAATATATTACATATTGTTTAGAACATAAGCACTCAATAGGTGTTTTTCAGATTTTAGTGTAGTTACACATGTAGTCATCCTCACCCCTTCCCCATTCCATATATGTATTTACTCACCCTTGAATAAATATAGTCTTAACCAAGTTTACCAATTGCTAGTGAATACTATGGGTGAAGTGTCCTTATACACCTTCACTAGACACTTGGGTTGACTGCTTTCTTTTCTCATTTCTAAATCTAAACATGGAGAAGAGCACCCTATCTGCTCAAGTGACATGAATTCCTACTTCAAAACATTGAACTGTATTATTTTTTTCTTCAACCACTTATCTGATGTGAATCAGTAAAATTTTCTGATGTGTTTTAGAAACATGTCAGCTGATAGCTCTGTATAAACCCAGATTGATAATAAATTATCAGAAAATGGAAAGGAATGAAGGATATTTACATTTTGATATGAGAGACAACTTTTTTAAATAGACTTTTCCAGAAAAAAAGATACTTAGACACTAATATGTGTTTTAGAGTTAATAGTTCAAATTAGTACCTTCTTCTTATTTTTTTTCAATTTTAAGCACTGAGATATTTTTAATGTAATTTAGTAGACATACAAAATAAAAATCAAAAAAAATAAATTTATGAGAAAAGAAAGACACTAGTTATATAAAAAAAGTGACACAGAAAAATTGAAATTTTTAAGTTTGCATGATGGCTGTTTTTATTAATGTAAACTGGATTGAATAATTAAATAATCAAATCAAAATAACTTGACCATTAAATCAAATTAGATGGATATTTTAAGAGAAGGTTTATAAAATTGAAATTTTAAGAGAATTAATTAAATTGTATCCATAAGAAAAAAAGCCAAACCAATAAACTAATAATATCTATAAATTCTTATTTTAATAAAAGTTTATCAGATTATTTCATATAAATTAATTTTGATCATATTTTAAACCTTTCCTAAACCCATAATATAGAGTATAAATACCAGCAAAAGAAGGTTTTTTTATGATACTATGAACCAGGGTGATATTTAAAATTTATCAATTGGAACCACATAAACACCAGCCAATAAGACAATGGTTCTGACCAATCAGAAGGGATACTGATGTAGAAAATATAGTAGTGCCATACTTACTGCACGTCAATCTGTGTATATACTTTTAAAATGGGGCTATTCATATGTGTATCCATATTTTGCCTAGACTGTCAGTCTCAAAAATTTACAAGAATATAATAAGATTCATTAGTTTCTGTTGATACATGTTTCACAGAGCCATAAGAAAAAAAGGTTGAATGTCAATGGAATGAAGTTTATTGTATGTAAGGAATGTAGTAAAATTTTAGAGCTTAAACAACAGATTCTTTCTTATCTAATTATCATTATTCTGTTGTAATTAGAAGTTACACAAATGTCAGACATTAAATCTAAGACAAATGTCAAGTGAATCCCACGCCTGTACAGTAACATCTCAGGCATCCACATACATTTTAGCTGATCATTAGCAATTAGTAGCATTTCTCTGTCCATCTAATTGTTCTACTAATCTTTCCCAGGTGATTTTTTTAGTTTCCTCGGTGCATTGGCTTCGAGTTAAAATGCTATTGGCTTTTCATCTTGCAATTATTTCATTAGCGTTTTAGCCTGACTGAACCCATTAAAATCACTGCTGCACACTTGGACTATGTTTACCCATGTGACATACAGTGGAGCACAGGGCAACCATTCATAATTCAGGCCCAAGAAACTCTTGCCTGAAATATTTAAATAGTTGAGATTAAGTGTTTTCTCTTTGTGAATTACAAGAATTACTTCAGATCTCCACTTCAATTGAAGTGAATCAGTCTGAGCTGATTTTAACAGGTTGAATTATCTATTGCAGCCAGAACTGTCTTCTAGAACAGTCATAAAAGGAAGAAACCAGGTAGTTCTTTCTCAGTTATTAGCGCATTTCTGTTTTGAATCTCCCTTGGCCAGACTGTTAGATAAGAAAACGAAGTCCTCCATAGGTTCAGTACCTCATTTTATTAGGATGAGAGAGGGGAGCATCGACCTGGGCAGAATTCTACTTAGGTCCTCCTGATCTCAGAGCCTGTGTTTTTATGAGTATTCTGCACTGACTTTAGGGCCAATACTAAAGATGAGAGAAAAGTGATGGCCTATTACTGTTAGTTCAATATTGCAACAAAAGCATAGTGTACAGGTATAGTGTTGTTGTCCAAGCACATAGCACAGAACAGAAGTTTTTCTATCATGGCCATAAAATGTTGTAGTCAATTACCAGTGATTAGTGCAAAGTATCACAGCAGCATAACAAAGTACCAAGCAGAAACAAATATATAGAACAGGATGCAAACACTTCCTATAAATAATACCCATAAGAAAATTATCAGACAAAATCGATGATATGAAAATGTCTTTAGAACATAACTGCATTATCTTCTATTTATATTTTACCTGGACTGCCTAGACCACAATTATTTTCACTCATGCCTATCTCATCATCGAATCTCCTTGTCAACATCTCTCAAATAGATGCTTTGGGGATGTGACG
Organism: Macroglossus sobrinus; assembly: GCA_004027375.1. Lineage (NCBI taxonomy): Eukaryota > Metazoa > Chordata > Mammalia > Chiroptera > Pteropodidae > Macroglossus > Macroglossus sobrinus. Next base: position 1,157,315 of record PVKZ01000087.1, read on the forward strand.
GTCTTTGTATCAACAGAGTAAATAGCACTGTGTATACTTAAGTGGTAAAATATTAAATTCAGGTTTCTTTTTTCTTTTTTGTTCATCAAAATTTTTACACAAAACTAGAAATAGTTTATAATTTGAGAAGTTAATATATAGAGGCTATTTATGCATGTTAATATTAGGTGATGTTCACCTCATTACCATGTATGTTTGTGTATTCTTTAATTCTGCTAGTATGGTGTGACTTGTGCTGTTGCTCCTCTCTCTCAGGCACTTCCGATGTATCCAGCATTCCTTCCTCATGAACCTGGGCATAATGTTATGCAGCTCTGCAGGGAGCTACTGCTACCATTCATCCAATATTGCAACAAAAACATGTTTACATTGGAGCTACTACTACTAATTAGAATTGGCATGAGATTTGGGGCCCACTTGTCATCCCTATTGAAAAAAAAATAATAATATAATAATAGTAATAGTAATAAACAAATAATAAATTAAAAACCCAACAATGACAATGACAAAATACTTTGAGGAAATAAATTTTAGCCAAGGAAAAGCCACTTGGAGCTGCAAGTTGTTTACTGTTTTACTTTCTAAAAGCTTTAAGTTCGAGTTTCTAATGGGAACTCTACCATCATTTGCCCCTAGACAGGATAACTATTAAATTAAATTTGATATAGGAACACTTGCAAATGTCTGCCTTGTATAAGAATTTTTTTGTTTACTCATCTTTAATCATTAATTGCAAGTATCTTAAAGGCAGAGAACACATTCTTCATAACCATCCTCCTTTATATGTTATCTGTGATTAATAGTCATCTAATAAAAACAATTGAATAAGTGATTCCATAATCACTAACATATCCCTTGATCAGTTTTAGAGAGTTTTATTTTCTATAAATATCTTTGCGGCAATCTAAATAAATATGTGTGGTCATCTGGTTTATAAATAAACTAGTACCAGTAAGGTCTAAAGCTCCCTGAACTTGACCTTACCCCCAATAAGGACATATGCAGCAGATGCCCAATTTTGCTAAATTTAACCTGCTACCAGACAGCCATACTTTCAGTCTTTAGATAGCTCAATCTAGTTTAATTTCAATTTTTCAATTTCTCTTCTACCTTTTATCCTGTGGCTTAATAGTGATTTATATTTTTAATGGTTGAGTTAGTCAAAAAACCTACTTTCAAAAGAAGTTTTATAATAATTTAATGACTGAAATGAAACAGGTTAATGATGGATCCATTTAGTTAAACTATACCAAAACATAATGAATATAACCTAAGATTTCGTTTTGCATTTTTAGCATGTTACCACAATGTGTTCTTATTTTTCTGAGCTCTTTTAGTTTCTTTTAAAAAATGTGTTATACAGATGGAGGCTATTTTATCAGTCTCTAGCAATTCAGCCTCTATCTTCCACATTTTCATAACCTAAAGAACACCAGAGTCCTATCTCAAAATCATTACATTTATCCTTATTTTCTCTCTAAAAACAATCCAAAAATCAGTTATGTCAAGGAAACAAATATGAAGATATCAGTGCTGGTAGAGTTTGTTTTGTAAGCTTGTGATTTTCTTTTTATTTTCTCCTCCTTCTCCTCCTCCTCTCCTCCTTCTTCTCCTCCTCTCCTCCTCCTCCTCCTCCTCCTTCTCCTCCTCCTCTCCTCCTTCTTCTCCTTCTTCTTCTCCTTCTTCTTCTTTTTCTTCTTCTTCTCCTTCTTCTTCTTCTTCTTCTTCTTCTTCTTCTTCTTCTTCTTCTTCTTCTTCTTCTTCTTCTTCTTCTTCTTCTTCATTTAATTTGGGGGGATATTCTTTCTGATATTGAAATGATTATGAAAAAAAAGAATTTAAAAAATCATTATAGTCATCATAAACCTTTGATTAGAGTCTCCCTTCTATTGCCATACATTATTCTTTAAAATCTTTCTCTTCTTGACATGATTATTCCTTCACAAGGCTGTAAAAATTATAAATTCTTTCTGAAAAGAAAAATTATTCTAAGGAAAAAAAAAGAGCTAATGTTTTCCTATACTTTTTAGAGGTTAATGGGATGACTGCCCTCATAGTTCTGGCTGTTGATTGAAATTTTGCAATTAGCACAGCCCTGAATTACAGAATAGTTATGAGTTACTAGACTCACTTCAGAGTAAATTTTCTCTCGACATCAGCTCAACCCTTACCCAGGCCCCCTAGCCTTACAGCTCAGGCTTCATTCAGGTTATGAAAAACAGTAGTGGAGAAAGGAATTGTCTTTTTTTCTCTGTACTCTCTCTACCACTTCTCCTATTTCATCATTTCCTAGGTACAACAGGGGCATATTTTGTAATAGGTGCCATTGTTATCTGGTAATGGAAATTTTGGTGTGGCAGATCCCCAATTATTAGCGTTTTTCCTATAGGAAAAGTTTTGTAAGTTATTTAAATAGTCAGCCCCACTTTCCCCCTTTTGAGGGCTTCTCAATGCTTGATCAACTAAGTGACACAGTTCCTTGATTTATATCTCTTCCCCATTCACCATTTTTCTGGCTTTGTATATCACACACACTACTTAAGGATAGTTTTCTTGTTTTATTTTTTTTAAGTTTTCTCACATGTGCCTATCTTCCTTGGTTTCTATGGTATCCTAGAGGAAACATGTACTCTTTCTGTGTATGTGTAGCTGGCTTTCACTCTCATCCATCTGCCATCACAGGCAAATATTACAACCTTCTCTCCCTTCTAGTATTTTAGTCATGTGTCAGCCATCAGCCATCAGAAGGATGTAAAGAATAACACAGCTCTCTGATTATTTTTTTCATTCTCAGTCTTGTCTCTCCTGATAAATTTGGCCTTCTCCCTTATATAAAGAGAAGCAAGATGAGAAGTTATGGTGACAAATTAGTTTTGGACTATATTGTAAGGTCATAGGGTATAGGGTATAGGGCATAAGAATTCTAGTTGCCCTTTTCTGAATATGTATTTAAAGTTGATTGTCTTCAATTTTAAGACCTGAGCTAAAACACCAACTCAAGAAAAATACCTATTATTTGGCATCTTGTTATTGAACAATAAAGAAGTTTAAAAAGTGTAAAAGTGTTAATATTAATGAGAGTGCTATAGAACAGCACTACCTTTTTGGTTCCAACAACGAATTGGCAAACCATAGTCCAAACTCATTCATAAGAATAAAAAATATTATTAAATCTGGATGGAAAATCGAAGACAACAGATATTTGATCTATATTTATTTTCTAGATCAAGCTTTTACAGTACGGATTTACATTTACTAAATTCAGACACAAAAATATGAAAAAATTAAGTCTAAGTAATTAATCTGAAATCTAAATTTAAATCTTACATTTTGGCTTTTCATTTACTCCAATACAGGTAGAATTCTAATTAGAATCAGCCTTGCATGATAATTATGTGCAACTTGTTCATAATACTAATATGATCCTAATGGGAGCCATAGTTAATTGTATAAAGTATGATCATTTTTAGTAATAATGCATTGATGATAGAGTAATAGAATATTCCTGTATGACTGATTACTAAGGCTTACTGAGAATGCAAGTGAACAGTGGGCATCATGACAATAGGAAATGGGGAAGGTTAGGCTAAAAAGAGAGAACAGGGGCTGTAGCTTTAGCTAAAATAATATCAAGAGTGTTCAAAGATAGTCCATTAAGAAAAAAAATACTTCAGTTCTAAAAAAAAATAGTCCATTAGGGTTTTGGGAATTTAAAGGTAAAATGTTGCTCTAAACACAGCAACTTAGATATTTAAATATTAGAGAACACTTTTGTCATTATTGTATATAGATATAATATGCATGCATATTATATATAGATATATAGATATCTATATATATATAGATATCTATATATCTATATATATCTATATATCTATAGATATAATATAATATAGATATAATATATATATATAGATATAATATGCATGCATATATATATATGTATATATATATATAAATGTTGGTTCATCTTTATTATAGGAAAATTTTATATATACATATATATAAAACTTTTTATCATGGAAATTTCTAGCATATACACATTAAACAGAATAGTATAACACACTTCTCTCTACCCATTGCCTTGCTTTAATAAATTATAAATAATCTGCCAATTTTGTTTCATCTATACCTAGTCATACTCCCCACTTTCAATTATTTTTATATACTTTGAAATACAATGTATCTGAAAAATTGATATATCAATGTAACTCATTTCTTGAATTATAAATCTTTTTAAGAAGATACTTTTGGTATAAATAGTAGTTAATAAACTTTAAACTGGTTTGCAGTTCCATTTTAATTTTAATTTCTGTGGGTAAATCAAGAAAATTATTTGATGTTTGGACAATAAATTTAATAAAACTTATTGTTTGCAGGCAATTTTGAATGTTGACTGAGGCTGTCAGAAATAACAAATAATCTTCTTTATATAGCTCAGTGCTGAGTAGACTTAAACAGCCTCTGCCTCTAGAATGCAATGCAATTATAAGACATGATTACAACTGATTATAATCAATCAGCATAGTCTTAAGTGTAATTTATATTACTGCAGCTGTGGTTAGATTAAATCATCACATAAGATACAGTTTCTACTAGCTATGTGAAATTATTTGAACAAACCCAAATACAGTAAACTCATAACACCATAAATGCATAGTAAATTTTGTCAATTGCATAAGACCCTGGGACTCTGTGTATCACAAAGTAAGTTTCCCCCTACAGAGTTTAGTCTTGATTTGAAAGACAATTGTTTCACCAAGTTTGGTAGATGTTACTTCTGGTTCTGCATGTGCTAATATTTTATGTTGTATGAGGTAGTGTGATTGTTATTATGTTTGAAAAGAATACTCTACCAAATTTATGGAGTTAGTTTTTTTAGTTTTTTTTTTCCAAGTAAAGATGAAACAGTAAAGAAGAATTTTCATTTAAAATTTCTATAATAAGATTATTTTCATCTTGACCTAAAAGTTGAAACTCAGATTCACCAAACATGTATTGGGTTGAGAATAGACTTGATAAATTAGGTACAGTCCTTGCTGTCAATATGTTACAAGTGGAACTTTTAGAAAGTAAAGAACATAAATGTAGAGACTTTAGACTCACAATAATTATAAAACTGAAAGTGGCTTCTAGAGTACTAGGCAGAGCCCATTTTATTTCTTACATTTATTATCTATTGGCATTTGCTTATAAAGTTGATTTCTTTGAACTTTAATCACTTTATAGATAAAAGAGGGGAAATACTTGTCCTTTTTTCTAGTATAGGGTCACTATCAAGATCAAATAATATAATTAATTATAATTCTTTGAAATGACTTAAAAACTAACAATGCTATTCTTAAATCATCTATTATTTTGTTATAATTGATTTCATTTTGTTTTTGAGTTAAATATTGTTGGGAAAATAAATAGTATATTAAAATTGTTACAAAAATTTGTCTCTATGTAATTTTTTTCTGAGAATAATATAATTTTCATTATATTTTATATAATAATATAATTACCATTATCCTATCCACTTTTTAATTACTCTGTGGAAAGGATTTATACACACGCACACACACACACACACACACACACACTATATATATACACACACACACATATATGTATATAGTAATTTAATCAAATAACATGAAAATATACAAAGAGTTACTGTGGCGGCCTATAGGTGTATCTGTATCGCTAGAACAGAAGTTTATAACCAAATAAAAAAACACATTTTAATGACTTAAAATCTGAAAAAAATTTAGCTTTCAAAGCTATAATTCTGCAGTATTTTGTGCATACTCACAAAAAGTTACTAAATTAAAATACCTTTTTTAAAAAAATTTTTGTCATTAAAAATTAACTTTCAAAATTAATAAGGGTATTGTATAGATATTTCTTTAGCATTAATAGTTTCTAAGTGTATTTAAGATATTTGTGTTTTTTTAATGTTCAATAGGAATAGCTTTTCTTCTAGACCAATAAAGCTTCAACTTTCTCTGAATATAAAAACTTAGTCTTTGAAAATAATAGAGATATTGATTTGGGGTACTAATTACATTTTTAAAAGCAAAAAAATAAGCCTCACTGTGCCACAATAGAGAAATTCTTATTTAAAGTCAAACTCATGAACTATTGATATACTACCAGGTAAACATTAAGTTTATATGAAATGAAGAAGATTGGTGGGAGGAGAACACAGATAGTAATTATAGAATCTACAGAGGCCATCTATCAGTAGATGTTAAAAAAAATACCTGCATTTTTATAAATATTTATTTTTGTCTACTTTATAGAACTATTATGTTCTTCAAATAAAGAATACAACATAATTCCACTCAGTTTAGACTATTTTATAAAAGTGAAACTACATATAAATTATCTTTCATTATCTATTATTAGTTTCTTGCCTAATATTTTTCTCTGAAATGTAGGAGTATAAAAATCCTGGATTCTAGCATTTTTTTTTACTGGTTATAGGTATGAAGGAGAAGCCCACTGTCGGACTGGGTAAGCAGGAGGTGATAGCCAGAAATAGCTAGGTCTGACTTCAGCTGCCATGGGTGCCAAGTACTTTTACAAGTGGTGCTCCTTACATCACTAGAACATTTGTTGAAAATAGAGGCAGACATTCAAATGCAGACACAAGTGGAAACTGTGTTTAAATTCAAGGTAATGTATGCGTGCCCCTCTCCCCCATCACTATTTGATCCTCATAAACCCTAAACACTATCACGAGGAGGATAAGTAGAAAGAAGTAGAATATGAATGATTAAACATTTTCTTGGAATAAATCGAGTCATCTAGAGAGGGAAATGAGATATCAAGAATTGTCAAGTCTCTGTTCTCCATCACCTGGAGATGAAAGACAAAATTGAGAACACTTATAAAAAATAACAGAGAGATACTTTTATACATTTCTGATCAAATATTTTACATTGCCCTAAGGTATTATGACTTGCTAACATGTTTATTTGCCTGCTTTCAAAACAATAATATTGTACTATCTACCTATCCTCTCCAACTTCTTTACTCCACCCTTTCCCTAACTACCTCTTTAATTCCTCCTCTATCACTTTTTTCATCCCACTCTCAATTCCATCCTTCCTTCTGCCATCTAAATTGTTGACTTCATTACTTTAGGGTTGCCAGATTAAGCAAACAAAAAATCAGATGCTAGTTAAATTTGAATTTTATTTAAAACAAGTAATCATTTTTTAGTATATGTTCTAAATATTGCCAGGACATATTTATAATAAAAATTATTCATTGTTTATCTGAAATTCAAATTTAACTGGGTGCCTTTTATTTATCTGGCAAACCTATACTATTTTTTATTTATACTATTTGATACTTTTTTCCTCTTTAAATTTTCCAAGCAATTAAAAAAATATATCTTTCTTTGTGGAATACACATTGTTTTAGTTTCATTTTAAATTATCTCAATAAGACAATATAAAAGTTCTCTAAATATGTTAACCTCTGGATTCAAACACAAGCAAGGAAGTTCTCAATGCCTCTGATTTTCCCTCTGATTTTCCATACAAAAGCTAGGTCAGTAGGTCTCCCCGTGGCTATTTTGCAAATATAATACTAACTCAATTTCAATTAAGATAAAGATAATTTTTTGATAGAAATTTAGGTTAAATTTTAAAAGACTCAAAATCTATTATGTGCTTCATCACTCTTACTTGAGGTGAACAAAAAAGTCACTTGTGGCAACCCCAATGCTCATCTCATTTCAGTTCTGCCGAATTATCACCTTAACATCAAACTCAAGCTAAGTTAATAATATAATACTTTGGTTGTCTTTTCCTGCATAGCAAACCACCCTAAAACTTAGTGGTTAAAAAACTAACTGTTTTATTTGTTTATAATCCCACGATCAGGGCTAGATTTAACTGAGTGGTTGTTTTGCTGGCCAGCTTGCTAGAAGTCTATTGGATAGATGTGTTTAGAGACAAGGCATAGCTAGGAGCCTGGAACAGCCAAACTTCTATCTCTTCATGTGACTATGGACTTCACTCACTTTATATAGCCTCTCTATATAATTAATTGTTCAATGTGGTAGCCCCAGGAGAACAGCTGACCTTCTTCATTTATCAGAGTTCTCAAGCATGAAGAATTGAAAGCTACCAGGCTTTTATAAAGCAATAGGTCAGAAATTTTTACTTAGGCCAATATCAGCTCCACTACATTTTGTTGGTTAAAGCAAGTCACAGTCTCATCCCAAATCAAAAGCATTTGTAGAGGTATGGTTCATTTGAGACTAACAGTGCAACAGACAACTGCGTAGAGTTAAGTGTTGGTTAAGTGATGGTGCCTTAAAAATGTATACATATGCAAATTTAATCAAGTTTTGATTATTACAATTAATGAAATAGTTTATGTCATTTTTTATTTCAGTATTTTTAAAATAAATATCTAAGAATAAGAAAGGGACAAAGAAGCTTCAGTGTCTTGTGAACCAAAGTTCTTTTATTGGTTGTAGACTTCTAAATAAGTCAATCAATTAAAGTTACTGAATTGTGTTTTCCACATCATCAATATTTTTACTAATTTATTAATTTTTCCTGCTTTTTCTATATAATATTTTGAGAGATATGTTACAATGTCCAACTATGTTTGTGTTTTTATCTTTATTGCCTCATAGTTCCATCAACTTTTACATTATAAATATTGAGGCTATGTTATTAGGTTAATACACATGGTTTTGGGGAGCTTAAGCTGCTTTTTCATTGAATTCTTTATTCTCACTTTTTCTATTTGATAACTATAGTGTTAGGAAAAGAGATGTGGAAAAAAAATTTTGTGTTGGCATAATAAACATAGTAATCACCTGGACTATTTTATTTTATTAAATTAAAATAGCAGACCTTTTTTTATTCAGTTAGAGTATAGGATGACAAATACTAAATGTAGTTGTTAAAATTTCAAAATTAAAAAAATATATATTGCAATTTTCTAATTTTTGATTATTTTTCTTTGTACACTTGCAACTAAACTTATGCATTGATCACAGGTACTCTATATCATTTTTTTTATCTAAATGAGTTTATATTAGCAGTTTACAGCTTATTTAAAAGCCATTTTACACATTCCTCAGTTTCCTTAAGTGAGTAGATGCCTCAATTACTACAGCATTCAGTTCAAGTGGAAGATGCTTTTTAAGGAGAAAAATTACACCCAGTAATATGGTTTATTTGTAGACTTCCCTTACACTTTTCTGATCATGGTGCTGTTAAGTATTCCATCTGATTATCCTCTTGGAAATAATAACATACACCCTACTGGAGAGATTAGAGCTTTTTCCTGTCATTTACCTTACAAATGTCCAGAGATGTTAATACTTTAGGTTATATAACAATAATTGCCTTCAATAAAAATATACAATTGATATTTTTTATTATTTTTTCCTATCTTTACTTCTGTTCTCCCAAGGTTTTTCTATAAAACATTTCACAATAAGTTGAATAAGACTGTTGTGAAATGCCAAATGATTTTCTGAAAAAAATAATTTAATTTGAGCAAAGTCAGAAAAGGATTGAATTCATTTATTTTATTTTATTTTATTAGTTTTAAGTATATGGTACATTTGTTAGACATTTATATAATTTGTAAAATGATCTCCATAATTGCTCTTTCTCTCTGGCTCTCTACCTAGCCATTACATTAATGCAAACTGCGCTCCTTACGCCATGCTCTTCATCCCCATGACCATCTATTTGCTACTAATTTATACTTCTTTAACCCTTCACCCCATTCTCTCAGCCCTCCAAACCTCCTCCCCTCTGGACGTCACCAGATTGTCCTCTATACTGTGAGTCTGTTTTGGATTAATTTGTTCTTTTTGTTCTTTGGATTCTACATGTAAGTTAAATCATATGGTATTTATCTTTCTCTGTCTGAATTATTTTATTCAGCTTAATAACCTCTAAGTCCGTTCATGTCATTGCAAATGATAGGATTTCATTTTTTAATGGCTGAGTAATATTCCATTGTATATATGAACCATAACTTCTTTATCCAGTCATCTGCTGATTGGCATTTAGGTGGCTTCCATACCTTGGCTACTGTAAATTGTGCTACTGAACATATGGATAATAGATCTTTACAAATTACAGAACCACTCAAAAAAAGTAGTCAGTTTTTTGTTCAATTTTAGAGTATATATATATAATAGATAGATATAGATAGATATAGATATAAATATGTTTAGAAAATGTTTATATATATAGAGAATATATATATATATATATATATTTGTATACACACATATATACACAACCTGTGTAATGCCATTAATGTAATATTATCAAACAACTTATTTATGTGAACTCATACAAAATACATATATGTGTGTGTGTGTGTGTGTGTGTGTGTGTGTGTGTGTGTGTGTAGTTTAATATCATTTCCATCAAAACTGCATGGAATGTATTTTTTTAGAAGTATTCATTAAAATTACATAAAATGATAAAGAGTTAATTATGGCAAATCTCAATTGTATGTCATATTGATAATTAAAATTTGTTATTTTTGAGAGGCTTAAAATATAAAAACTTCAAAATACAATATGATGAACATATAGCAAATTTTTAAGATGAGAAATTATATATTTATATTTTAAATGATATATTTTATGATCTAATTAAAGTATAGTAATTTAGTGAGTATTTTGATAAATTTTAATTATAAATTTTATCCATGAAAAAAAATGGGAGTTAGGTTATATAAATTACAGTTATACCTTTGCCATTATTTAACTAGCCAACAGGAGGAATAAGATTATCACGTAAATTCCATGGACATCTGTGAAATAGGGAGACTAGGACAAGTTGATATTTTGGTAATTATAATAATAAAAATTTATCAGGAGAACCACAGAGAAAAAAATACTAATAAGGAAAATGTAATAAAATTGAAATGTATCTGACCAGGAGAAAATGTTGATTTTCTTTTTTCTTTTTCTTTCTTTTTATTTTTTTGCAAAAATGTAAAAAAAAAAATTATGAGAAAAACATTAAAGAAAAATTGAGGGTATTTTAAAATGTTAATTTAACTATATTTATGCATAGTTTAATATATAAGATGTAAGACAAGAACAACAATTGATTCTCTAGTGAGAGAATCATGGATTAAAATGTACTTACATGAACTGAGTTAATTAACTGGTTCTATGAAAACTGATAAAGGTTAAATATAAGAAAAAGGTAACTAATAATTTAAAATTTATTCACTCACTTATTCTTTCTGGTTCTATGAAGTGAAATGATATATAGATGGAGAAAAAATAGGCTGCCAAAAAAGAAAATAAAATATTTTCTCTTGTGTCCTCACTGACAACGATAATCTGGCTTCTGCCTGGCATTTGGAGGGAGACATTTCTCAAAGAGTTGTAAGTATTAAGTAGGAGTTAGTGGATCATGACATTGCAGTGACTACATCGGCATAGTGCAATGTAGGATAAGAGGGAGCCCAAGACCAGTTTGCCCCACTGGTCCTTCTGTTGTTCAGTTCTGCTTGTGTCCAGAGTCCAGATTTCTGTGAGGACTGAGAGATGTTTTCTGAATGCTATAAAAGGAGAGAGAAACATTTAGATATGTTTGTGTCTTTTTGAAAGACAAACTTAAACCATTCTAATTAGTACCAAGTAAATCCTTTTTTTGTTGTTGTTTAAATAGTGGATTTTACATATAACACAACTTGCATGATAGTGAGATTTCAGTTTATTTGAACATTTTATTGAACACCTCTTGTTATTGTGGATATGCTTCATGTGCTCATATAAAAGGAATCAAATATGACTTTGATATTCAATTTTTTATAATGTAGCATGGCATCTAATTGCTTATATTCCTTTTTTGTATGACTTCTCTCACGTAGACATCTCTCCTAAAAAGGTGAGTAGATCCATTAAAATAACTTAATTTTCTTTTGTACAAACATGTACGTTATTGATCAAAATAATCATAGTTAAGCAACTACTATATTTTTGACCCTCAGCTTGTTCATATGAAAGAAAATTTTATACATTTTTCAAAATGATCTCCAGGTTATATATGGTATTTGTTTTAGACCTATTTCAGAGCTTTGTATTTTTCTGTCTACATGCCAATATAGAGAAATATAAATTTAATTGTTTTTTTTTCTGTATTTTATTGTTTTGTTTTGATTTTGGGTAACAAAATTGACCAAACTAGTTTTATTGAAAATAATTAGTCAAACAAAATTCTAATTTGCATCCAAGGAGAGCACTGTATCATGTCCATGAAATATATGACATGGATGAAACTCATGAGGCAGGTTTCTTCATCAGCAAGTAGGGCAAGCTCAATGAGATTATTTCTAAAGTCCACTCAAATTCAGTATCCTCTTTTCTGCTGAGTCACATTTAACCAGCATATTCTCTTAGTGAACAACAAGCATGTTTCCAGGCTTTTACACAGTAGATATAATTAAATGAGGTGTGCAGTAAGGCTGAGGGAGCACTTGCCTTTAACTGCGTTTGTACAGGAAACACAACTTAAATTTCACAGAGATTGAGAGAAATTGATGTTGATGAAAAGCGAAAACCCCTCATAACCATTTTTTGGCACTGATAGTATAAAACTAAATAATTCATTTTATTATATATTTTTATGCTTCTGAATAAAAAAACCATACTTTTATTTTATAATAATCTGTAAATATTAATGTGTTACTAAAATGAAAAGAGGAGTGTCAAGAAAGCAACTTTCAGCCCAAATCTAGCAATGATTTATTAGGTAATACAAAGTCATTTAATCCCATTCTCCTCAATTTTCACACTATAAAATTGTACAGACAAATCTCTAAAGAGTTGAAATTCTATAGTCATATATATGTATGTGTATATATGTATATACACACATAAATACATGTATATATGTATATACACATAGGTGTGTATATAACTTATACTGTTCATTGTTTTAGTAATATATGGATAATTTTATATTTAACAAAAGTTAATTAAATATTAGAAATTTTCTTATATTTTCTAAATGAGGAAGCAATGCATTATACGATACATTATTATATTGCCTGTGAAAGAATTGATCATTCTTTCAAAGTGATTCTTTGGTATACAACGTATAATATAGTGGTATTAAATGGGAAGTTTTCTATAGACCATAATTCTATAGAGATTTTTCTTAGACTAAAGCTAAATCTTGATTTTCTCATTATTGGAACTATATTGTTATCTGACATCTGCACCATAACAGATCTGTAAGTGTTTATTTATAAGAATATAGCTTCATATCCCAGGGCCTTATGATTGAATAAAATATGGTTGTGGCTAAAGAGATGTTGCATATCCTAAAGAAATAATCCTCTGCATGTAGAGCTTAAACAGGGAGTAAAGCACACTATTTTCAATTGCATATTTTCTTTATTGACCCTGAAAAGCACGTAGCACCTTGAAAACAACAATAGTAAGATAATATCCTGTTTAATTAAAACAAAAGAAAGAGCTTCCCCCCTCACTTTTGTTTTCTTACAACTCATGTGAGTGTAGCATTAATATTTAACTTGTCACTGAAGATATTTGACAAAATAATCATATTAATTGATCTTAGGCAGTAATGAAAAGATATGCCTGACATATTTGTTCATAAAATTTGACTTATTAAAAATCAAAGTTATATTATATTAGCAATAATCTACATGTTGCCATAAACACAAAAGCTTGGCCATTTCTAGTTGTAATTACCAGTGATAAACTTGCTCAAATGTAAAGCTAAATAAGCTAGATAATACGATCAGAATCAATTTTATAAATACTTTTAGAAAACATTGAAGAAAATTTCATATTCAAAAATCCCTTAAAATAGGTAAATTTTTCTACATATCAAAATGTTTTAGGTAGATAGACAGATAAAAATTACATTTTTTATAAAATAATAGTTTATTGGTTATAGTCTCCGGTAACATAAAGTAGTTAAGTCATTTTGTAGGATGGCTATTTAAAAACATATCTTTGTATATTTATTATGACTCTTTAAATATGCCTTGTTAGAGGTATGTGAAATGTAAATCTCAGAATCATTCCTTCATAATTCCCCTATGGTAAATTCTGTTCTTAAGTACTACTATGTGAAAACTGTTCCATGCATTGTGGGCAGCTGAATTAAAGCTCAATGATTGGATATAAGCTACAAGTTAAACACTGTAACTGTATTAGTAAATGAGATAGACATCTTCTGATATGCTGTTTGGAACTCAGGGATGAGTAAATTAATGGTAAATGTGGGGTAAGAGCTAACACTTTTTATTCAGATTTAAAAATTATATTCAACCATCATTTCGGTAAGGAAGCCTTATAAGAAACACCAGACGAAGACAGTGCTCTTTGTTATATCTAATGGTAGTTAGTTCTCCATGTGTGTATATCTATAGCTATATATGCATATATGTCTCTCTCTCTCTCTCTCTCTCTCTCTCTCTCTCTCTCTCTATATATATATATATATATATATATATATATATTTATATATATGTATGTGTGTGTGTATATACATATATATATATATATATATATATATAATCTAAATTGTAATTAAATTATTAGAGTATTTGATGTTTAATGTCTATTTTCTGGTTAGAATATAAGACCTGTAAAGAAGGAAATTGTATCTTTTATGTGCTTTATCCTCAATGTCTAGACATTTATTTGCTCAAAAGTTAATGAATATGATTCCATTCATTCTACCAAGAATGTCCTGATATTAGCAGACTCAAACAAGTTAATGTAACCACCCCAAATTTTTTGGCTGACAGCTTTTTTCTTTCAACGTTTTGAAACATTATCTCACTGCCTTCTGGCTTCTATTGCTTTACTCCATGAGAAAGCAGCTGTTAATCTTTATTCCCTGTACATTATATTAATTGAGTATAATAACTGAGCTGTTAATTGAGAATCTCTTGTATGTGATGAGTTACTTCTTTCTTGAAACTTTCTATATTGTCTGTTTTTGTCTTTTCACAGTTTAATTGTGATGTGTCTAGGCGTGAATCTCTGCTTTAGTCAGCTGATCCTAAACCTGTTCACTCTGCCTTGTTCATTTCTTCCCACAGAAACCATAATAAATGTTCTTGCCCATATATTCATCTCACTTTGTCTTCTGAGGAATTTTGAGGGTTCCCTGTGTGATCCTATATGGCTTTCTGTGCCTTCTCCTCTTGCAATTGTGACTCACAAAATATCTTTCAATGACAATCCTCTCCTGATTTGTTGGCCTCATCATATCTCAATAATAATAAGTCCTAAAGTTTAAAACAAAGGCTACCATAGAAATTGGGGAAAGGGCATGGAGAAAACAGTTATATTTTAAAAAGCATTAGTAAACAATTACATTTTTTGTTTGTTCATTGTCTGGCTACTTTTAACATTTTCTCTTTCTCTGTTTTTTAGCAGTTTGTGAATGAAGTGCTGAAGAATGGTTTTCTTGGATTATAAATCAATGTTTCTTTCACTGAATTAGAAAAATTGTCATTTGTCATTTCTTTACATTTTTCTTAATTATATATTTTTTCCACTTGAGACTAAAATTACACATGTATTAAGTTACTTGATTTTGTCCTTCATGTTACTTGTAGCTCTCTTCATATTTTTTTTTTATTTTTTTTCTCCTCTGCTCTTCAGATGTGATTATTCTTATTGGTCTGTCTTCATATAAAATAATTTCTATTGAATGTCTTTCTATTGATCTACTGATCCTTCCTGCTTGACTGTCCAAAATGCTGTCCAAAATTCTATCCAGTGAGGTCTTCAATTTATATATTGAACATTTTTCAATTTTAGAATTTTTATTTAGGTCTTTTTTATGGTTATCATTTCTCTAATAAAATTTTCCATTTCTTCACACACTATGTCAATCTTTTAAGGTTTTGGTATATTTATAATTGCTTTAAGTTCTTTACTATTAATTTCAAAATTTGGGCTATCTATAATCCTGAATTGACTTTTTTTAAAAATTATAGGTCACATTTTTCTGCTTATTCTTATATCTAGGAATATCAATTATATATAGAATATTTTGAATGATACATTTTATTAAGTTTGGGTTATGTTGTATTTTCATAAAGGGTATTGAATTGTATTCTGGCCTGTGACTAAATTGCTGGCAGATTGTCTTTATTCTTTCAGATTTAATTTTATTCTTTGCTAAGAAAGGTTTGTTTTTGTTATTTATTCCAAGACATGAGTCTTACCCATGTAATCTCCAGCTGAGTCTCAGCCAGTCTCAGTAAATATTTATGTCTCTTAGAATCTTGCTCTGTGCATACACAACCTTGTTCGCAGCCAACAACTCATATGGAGCCCCAGCATAGACTTCTGAGCCTCTCCTGTCTACATAGTTCTCTGCTCTCTGGTACTTTATCTGCAAACACAACTTCTTCTAGAGTCTTCAACACTCTTCTCAGCTCAGCAGTACCCTCATGGTTTCCTCAGGTTCTAACACTCTACACATGAAGAATGGCCCCGTCAAAGAACCAGAGAGAAATGTGGCTCACTCCCTATGTTTTCTTCTCTCAAGAATCGCAATGCTGTAATACCATTTCCTTATAATAGTTGCCTCATATATTTCAACCAGTTCTATAGTTGTTTAGGGTAGAAAGAAAAGTAGAATGTCAATTACTCATTGTAGCCTTGTCTATTCACTTTTTTAAAAAATTAGAAGTTTTAAAAAAAGACAAAGCTACTAAAATAACTCTTTTTCTCAATATACATATACACACATGCAGAAATGCATATTAATATATGTACACATATATACAAATATATATATACTAGATATCACATATAATTTAATCTTATTTTATGCAATAATAGTGTTTAATATATAAGTATATATTAGGTTATATAATTTGATTTCATTAATTTAATAAGAATATTATATATATGTTTATGTATATGATACATACATCTGTACTAGTAGTAGTACATAGGTAAGATAATGGTGCAATTCTACTGTTACCTATAAATGCCTTATCATTTTAGCACTATGTTTATTACATTTAGCAAAAATGGGACTGAGGAAATAACTTACTGACATTGTATGGTTCTCTTTTTTCATCGTATTAACTTTCAATAATCAAATTGTGCATTCTATTCTTGTACATGTTACATATTAAATCCCTTCAAATTGCACATTAATTAATTAATTAATTAATTAATTTACTGCTGTAAATTCATGTCTATGTTCCCGTAACTATTCAAATTTCAGCCTTTAAAATGAAGCCATTGTTAATTATATTTTAATAATTCTGCAATATTGCTTTCTGTTTGTTGTGTCACAAGTTTTAAAGGGGTATCTCTTTCCTAATTCAATATATCTGCAGCAACTGAATCATGGAAATGTTTTTATACATCTCTCTGTATTTGGAAAAGAAGAGAACAACTTAAATTGTATTCTTACCTAAGAAAAACATCCCTAATCCTCTACTTCCAGTACTTAGAAGCTTACTATATTTCAACAGCTGTTTTCAATTTACACCCTAAAAATGTTCACCCTCCCTTTGTCTCATTCCCAGTTGCTCCTGCCAGTTTTCTTATAAATTGACTGTTTGCTAGACTTCCTGAAGTGTATTTTAATTCTCATTATATAAGCAGTGAGGGTGACTGAGGAACAATGTCCCCAGACTTAGACAGAGTTAACAGTTTACAAATTATTTTTCAACAAATTTTTATGACCCACTATGGCCCAATCATGATTTTAGGTACTGGAGATATAGTGATGAATAAGGTTTCTGCTTGTAAGGGATTTGCATTCTTGGTGAGGTGATGACAGTAATGAAGATAATGAATAAATGATCTAAGTCAATTGCAAGTAAGTCCTATAAAAAGCTATTCAAAAGAATAATCTTATAAATACTGAGAATGAAGATAGCTGTTTGAGATAGCTATCACAAAGTTTCTCTAATAAGCTTTTTACCTTGGGGAGGCAGCTGTAATAAGAGAGCTTTGGCCCTGGGAATCAGATCACCTGTAACAAAGCTTAGTTCTGCCTCATATTAACTGTGTCACTTATAGCATGTATTTAACCTTTTAAATCATCCATTTCTTCTGCAAGCAGTTTCTTTTCTCTGCAGCACATCCTCTTTTCTCCAGATTTTATCTTCTTAATTTTGTCATCTTTATATTTCTCGGTGTTTCTTTAATATTCCCTACTGGCTTCTAGGAGAGTTTTTCCTCGTTTGTTTTCTGTTGAAACTATCTGTATTAGTTTCCTATTACTGCTGTAAAAAAATACCATAAACTTAGTGGTTTAAAATAAGACAAATATATTATCTCACAGTATTGGAAGTCAGAAGTTTGAAATGGGTTCACTGAGTTGAAAAAAAAAGGTGTTGGCAGAGTTGTCTACTTTCTGGAAGCTCCAACGTAGATTTTTCCCTTGATTTTCCCAGAGTTTAGAGATTGTCCACATTCCTCAGCTCATGGCTCCATCCCCAACCCTCCATATTTACAGAGAGCAACATTGGAATAGTCTTTTTCACTTGGACATCCCTTCATTCTTCCCCATTACCTGCTTCTTTCACTTTTAAGGGTCTTTGTGATTACATTGGATTCCTTAGATAATCTAGAATAATCTTATTTTAAGGTCAGCTGATTAGTAGCCTCAGTGACCCTTTGCCATATAACCTAACATATTCACAGAGTCTGAAGGTTAGAAGGTAGACATATTTGGAGGAGGTGCATTATTCCATCCACCTCCTTCTTCTATTCATCCTACCTATTTCTAGCTTTAAATATGTAAATGTGTATGAATTTCACTTGGTTTTTATTTATAAATTTTTTATCTTGTTTTATACTGATAGAACCATACTAGGCTATCATCAACCAGAATATGTTTCTTATGGATTCACTTTATTACACTGTTCTGTCTTGTTCAGATGAGGTCCCACTATAAATAATTTATTTGTCATATAAATATTAAACTATAAAAATATAGCAAGTGTCCGTCTGTACATTACAAAAGAAGTCTGACTTTCATTTTAAATTTTCTATCATTGTAAATAAACCAGGAGTGTTAATAAACAATTTTAATTATTCTATGGAAAGGTATATACATAGGACATGATACTCCCATAAAATATTATGTGATAGTCAATTATAACTGTCTTTTAGGTTAAGAGTCAATCTTTTTTATCTATATCTTCTTCTCTCTTATCAAAGTTCTGGCATATAGTAAGCACTAGATGAATAGTTATTGAACAAGTGTACAAATTGATTAATTTTACATTAAGCCCCAATTAATGCAATGGGATGAGAAAAAAAAACATGTTTTTTTAAGTGTCTTTACAATTCACAGTTTTCAAAATAGTATGATAAAATATGAAACATGTCAAGATTTATAACGTTATCATAATGTATTTATCATAATTGATTAATTTGAAGATTTGTATTAGAAACTATCAAAGTCATTTAAAATTCTTTTTGTGGTGCTAATTTTCTTTTGTAAATTGATTTTGTTCTTGACATTTTGACATTATGTAAGCATTGGTGGCTGCTGCTTCTTCTTCTTCTTCTTCTTCTTCTTCTTCTTCTTCTTCTTCTTCTTCTTGTTTTTGGTCATCCATGTTGACTTTTTTTTTTTTTTTGCCAGGAAAGGCATGGAACCCCTTTAGTTGAAGAACTGGGAACAGCTGTCCTATACAGTGCTAGTGCCAACTTGAATCTTTTTAGCCAATGACACTCTAGGCAACTCATATTCCAAAGTAGAAGAGTTTATTGATGTCTATATTAATAATTTTTAAGAAAAATGCATTACTCACATAAAGTCTTTATTTAGAAGCCAACTGAAAATTTACAATGAGGGAGAGATTACTCTCAGAAAAAATGTATTTTATTTGTGCCAGACTACTGGAGCTATTTCTCCACAGCAGTTTTCTCTTTTGAAGCTGAACAGCAGCAAGGTGAGTAATTATTAGAAGCACAGCATGTTGCTGGATGTAGCCTGTTTGGAGAAAATCTCCTTCTAAGGCATTATATTGCATGGACAGAGCAAAAAGCATTTCCAAATCAAGCATATATCTTTGAAGAGTTTTTACCCCTAAAGTGATCTCAAAGCAACAAATTTAGTTCTATTTGGAAAGTACAATATGGCCAGCACCAGATATATGATGTTATATTAGGCATTTATTTAAAGGGATGGTTACCTATAAAGATTCAGGTTCCAGACAGAATTAAAATGGTTTTCTAGTTATACACAGATCATTAGGTTGAGCTAGAGCTATAATCAGAACTTCATTTATGGATTACAGTTAAAAGCAAATTTTATTTTTTAAAAAAAGCATGCACCATTTACACAGAACTTTTCTGAACTTTTATTAAAAAGCATTTACCGATTCATTAAATTTTCTCTTTTTCTCCCTATCTTGGCCCTGTGTGGCCAACTCTCAGCTGTGCACTGATGGAAAGGCAATCTTAAAAGGAGAGTGTTATGGAGAGAATGATTTTTTTTTTAGTGTACAGTATTGTACAAGAAGACTGGAAATTTCGGGTTATAAAGACCAAACCATATTTGCTCTCAAGCATTTAGGTTATAGAACTGTTTATTGTAACTACCAACAAGAAACTGAACCATAAAGGGCACTGTGCTTTCTACAATGACTACTGGTGGGCAGGGTGATTTATTTACTTTTACTTTATATTTACCTTTCAGATGCTTTAATCACAGAGGTGCTTATACTTTTTCCAGGTCAAGGGTTTTAATTGCCATTTACACCTAAGCATTAGCACATAATTTTATACTGTTTGTTTTTTTGCATCACACATGACCTTCAGGATATAAATGAATGTCTTTTGAAGCTTTTGAATGCCTACATAAAATGTACATTTTTATGTATATATAACTCAAGGACATAGCTTGAAAAATATTGTTACCAAGACTAAAAAGATATACAAAGACACACATGACATTATACTTTTCTGTTATCATCAGTCTTTATTTCATAATTTCATTTTCTAATCTACTGCCTCACTGTCTTCTCCTGGGAGTAGAGATGGAAAGTCAAATGAGTGATTTGTTTGCACTATAATGTTGAACTTTGGAAGATAATTTTAGACTGTCAGTGGACTGAAGATGAGTTATTCAGTGGAATATAGAATATTTTATAGAGAGATAGAATAATACAAGCAAAAACATTAACTTTTGCCTCAAACTACATTCTAGAATCATCCAGACCAAGACAAGAAAAATGCAAAAAAAAAAATATGTTGTGGAACCTCTGTTCTGTATAAATGATGTGGAATATGTGTGTATGTGTTCACTTCTAGGTGTGTATTTCTATCAATACCAACAATACTACTGAGATTCACTTAGCTACCTACTGGATGTCAGTATTATTTCACTATTAAAATAAATAAACAAAATATTGAGTTTGAAATTTCTTAACAAAAAAAATTGTATTGAATTTTGCATTTACAGAATGCATTAAATAAAGGCTCATTAAAATAACTTTTATCTACCTTGCTTATTTTATTTATTTTTTATTAATATAATTAGTTTAGTTTAATCTATTCGAGGCTTAAAGAATTAATAAGCTTTTAAGATATATTCTCTTGAGATATTTTAATTCTCATGTCGAAAAAAATAGTGAAACTAGGCAAGGAGAGATAAAATAATGCCTTTAAATTACTAACTATCTATCTATCTATCTATCTATCTATCTACCTTTGTACATATTTTAACATTGTTTTATGTATGTTTTTGTTGTTAGAAAGAGATATGAAATTAGCTTACTTAAAAACAAAACAAAAGAAAACAAAACAAAACATCTGAGATATGTCATGGCAAATACTCCAAAGCAAATCTTAATATTTATGTGTTTCATGCTTCACATGCAGATATTTTGCTTTTAAATATTACTTTTTCTATAGTTAAAAATCTTTGATGTACTCTATGGCAGTATTTCTCAATTATTATTATTATTATTATCATCTCTAATAAATTGTCACAATGCTAACATAAGACATTATATACTAAGAAATAAAAATTTATCTGTAGATTTGAACTCTGGAAGAACAGAAACTATTGTAATATGTAAACATTTTTTTGCTGTCCCAGGCCAATTTTCTCCCTGTGAAGGTCAATTTAATATCACCTCCATTGAAAATTATACACTGATTATATGTCCATTGCATCATAACAATTATTTTTTTTCTCAAGGTTTGCATTTTCTTTTGGATTAAAAATGACTATAATCAATTAGCACACAATTACTTTTGTGACTTTTGTTTCAAAAGCTAATCTAGTATAATAATTAAAAAATTAAAAATGAGTCATTTATTACTTAATGATCATTTTTCAGACTATTTTCAAAATATTTTTTTGGTTTAGCCATCTTAAATCACCCATGAAATAAAGACATACTTATATACAAATATAAAAACATTACAAATTTTAAAAATAAAGCTTTTTCTTTGCTGAACTACTTCCTCCCCTTCCAAATTCCCTTTCTTTAAATTGTGTAAATAGATGGTCTGGAAGTTACACATTACATATTCTTGTCAATGAGTATTTTCAGAGTTTATTTCTGTGTCTCTATTAGCATTTATTTCCTTTTCTAACACAAACCATTTCAAAAAAGGGAAATTCATTATATTTCAAATAAATTGCATTTGTAAATGAAATAAAAATCCTTAGAGAGATTTGATTTTAAAGTATTCAAAGGCCAAAAATGGTTATTAGACTATTAGTTATATTTTAAAAATAATAAATAATTGCTACATATACAAATATTTAAAAACATATATTTTACAAAGATCCAACTTGTTGAATCTGCCTTCATACAGCAAATCATTTTTATAACTGCCTTCTGGTGAAAATACGAGAAAATTCATAGTTCTTAATAATTTTCAAATAACTAGCCAATAAACTTTTCTTTTTATCTCTTATCATTAGAGAATTTCCAACCATTAAATTAGTATGAAGAGGAAGAAAATATGTAAAAGTAAAACTAGCTCTTAATTTGGGACATACCACTTATGATATACTCCCAATAAGTAATATTGTTTAGTTAATTTCAGAATGACAGCTGATGCCTGAATTTATTCTACTTAGTTGCTTTTTATGAGAAATAATAGTATAATTATCCAAAAACAAATGCAACTGCGCAGCTATGTAAGTAGCTTTAAGCATTTATAATTTTATCTATTTGAGAACTAGAATTGAAATAGTTAACTCTTTGAGTCATTTAGCTAAATAGCACTACTAATCCAAGATGGAACTCAGAAACTTAATGCATGAATTATTGGTATCAAACTTATACCAACAATTTTAAAGAGGGTTTAAGCAACAAAACACATTTCAAATCTGTGTTATATCTCACCTCATATAAAGAAACTTTACACATAGTAGAACCTCAGTAAATGTCTGTTCAGTAGGGAATTGAATTGTAGGCCTTATGTTGAATGTCACAGTGAATACTAGAATAATTAGACAATGTCATGCTCTTAAATAGCTTATGGTTTGGTAGAGGAAAAATGCCAGATACATCAGGTCCTCAAGAGAAATCACTTATTGTTGAGATCAGATTTCATGGAGGAAGTGGCACTTAAACTGGTCTCAAAGTGGTTAGTAGAACTTCATTGCAAGTGAGAGATAAAGAGCCCCAGAAGGTACAAGGCCTTGAAATAATAAAGGTCAAGGACAGCTCCAGGAAGTAAAAAGTCCGTGGAAAAGAGCCTGAAGGAGAGTAGTGCCATAGCATGGCTGTCTTTTCCCAAAATGGGAGATTGAATTAAGAGCTGAAATTACCTACTTTTATGTTTTTAACCTTAATAATAATCTTCATCATTTTCACTCTCTTGAATCTTCCAGACATTAGCGATAATTTCAAACTTTTGGTTGACAATGACCAACTTTAATATCACAGAAAAACATTACAATCTTTGACCTTTTTGGGTCAAAGTCTTTCAAAGCTGGAACAGAGTTTTACAACTATAGATATAAGCAGAACTTTGCATCTTTAGGTTTATTGTTTTTATTGTTGTTGTTGTTGTTTCTAGTTTGTCATGATATGAAATTCAGGATCCTTAGATATCAATAATTATAAAAATTTGGGGATTTATTTTACTTAATGTCACATTGATAAGATTCATTCTTAAGTTGCTTGTTATGTGGTTTGCTTTGACTGCTCTCTAATCTCCATTGTGTAGAGAGATGCTCAATAAAATGAAATGTTGGTTCTTTGAAACAAACTAAAAAAAAATCAATAAAGCTCTGACAAGATCGATGAGAAGATACAAATAAAGGCAATTATAAAAGTAAAGAAGGCCGAACTACAGATCAATTTGAAATTTAAAAAAAATATTTGAATACTATAAAAAATATATGCTTATTCTTTGGACAAATATCTAGGAAATATAATATATTAAAAATAATGAAAGAAAGTGGAGAGATAGCAAACCTGTACCTCTTAAATAAAAGCAGTGATTAAAATCTGTCCACAAAGAAAACACTAGGTCTGGATGTTTTATGCATAAATTCTACCAAATTTTCAAAGAACGGGTTCTCCCTATTTTATACAAACTCAAACACTGAAAGAAGGGAGAAAACGCCACAAATCATTCTATGTGACCATCATCCCTAATACCAAAAGTAGATGATATTCTCAAAAGGGAAAATCACAGGCCAATTTCTTTTATGAATATAGATGCAAAAATACTAACTAAAATTTTAGTAAGTAGAATTAATAAGATGCTTAAAAGATATTAGATTTTGAGTATGTTGACTTGTACGAGGATTGTTTTAATGTCAGAAATTCTTTTTATATAATTAATTTCTTTAATAGATTAAAGAGAAAACCATTTGATCAACTCAATAGATGCAGAAAAATATTTATAAAAGTCATTAGTCATTTGTTTTTAAAAGTCTTAGTAAGTTAAGAAGATGAGAATTTCCTTAACTTGGTAAAGAGTAACTGAAAGCAAATGTCCTAAATAAACAAACATTGGAATCATTCTTTTAAAAATCAGAAACAAGACATTCAACACTCTTTTGTTCAATATTATATTAGAAATTCTAACCAATGTAAGACAAGAAAAAAAGTTGAAATAGAAAGAGTGGAAACTAGAAACAAAGCTATAATCATTTGCAGATAACAAGATTATATACATTAAAAAATCTGCATGTTATTACAAATAACAAGAGAGTTTAGCAAAATATGTAAATAGAAAAATAATATATAAAACTCTGTTGCATTGCTATGCATCAACCAGAAACAACTAGTAAGGATATTGCTTAAAACAGTATCAAAGATGTCAAGTATCAAGGAATAAAATGAACAAAAATGTTCAGTACAATATAGAGAAAATTACATAACTTTATGAGGAGAAATGTAAAAATCATCTAATTTCATGGATAAAATACCACATTCATGTAGAGCAGGGATCAGCAAACTTTTTCTGTAAAGGGCCACATATGAAATATTTTTGGTTTTGTGAGCTTAAGGTCTCACCACTGCTACCCAAGTCTGCCATGTAACATGGCTGCAGCCATAGACAAGATGTAAAGAAATAGCTATGGCTGTGTACTAATAAAACTTTATTGAAGTGGAGAGGGAGATCACTCACAGAAGCCTTGATGGTCTGGTTAGTAGAATGAGTTAGTGTACATAAATGTGGTTTACCAGAGTCATAAAAACATGTATTTAGAAAAGTGAGATATTTAGAATCACTGTAGGATCAATCAATAGTGTTTGAGAATTTGGGACCTTTGGAAGACTGAATGGCTCTAGCACTAGCTAAGCAAAATAAATGCAGGAGGCAGAATAGGAGAAACCTTGATGTGCCGATCATTAACCTTTTGATTACTAGATAGTCTGGAAGTCCTAGAGTAAAGAACTGAGTAAAACAGTTCACAAGAGGATACTTGGAAGCTCAGGACAACAGATAAAGTACCTCAATATTTTGACTAATGAAACCATCTTGCCAGTATATAATGAATGTGTTTCAGTACTGCCTTTTTCTATTATTCGGTGGATTTATTTATTTATATTCACTTATATCTACCTCCTCCCAAACTAGAATGTGAATTCCATAGGATTTTGTAAAATACTGTACCCCAAATATGTCAAATGCGTGCCTTATAATTTGTTCTTAATATATATTTGTTGAAAGAATGAATTGGTGGATGCTTCCTTGAGAAATGTTATTTAAGACTCGAAAATGAAAAAATAAATGTCAGCAGAAAAAATAAATGGAGATGAGTGACTAACTGAAAAGAGAATACTATATGTGAAGGTTCAGAAGTAGAAAACACATAACGTATTTCAGGACTTGAAAGAAATATGTGTGTGTAGAGTTTAAGTGACAAGAGTGAGAGGTCAGTAGTTAACAGACCATGGGAGTATTGTAAACCATGTAAAATATATTGGATTTTATTACATAGTTAAGTAGAAGCAATAAAAGAATTGTAATGATGAAATGACATGATCAAATCTCTAGCTAAAACAATCTTCATGTGAACAGTGTGAAGAATGGATTAGAAATGAGTGAAGGAAGAGAAAGAATTCAGTTCATGATTTCTTGGCTAGGGTAGTAGAATTGATGATGGAGAAAATTGAATAGTTTTGACAGTTATTTTAGAAGTAAAAAGTGGGGAGGGGATAAGAAAACATCCTTGATGATTAGATGCAGATGTAGGTATAAGTGAGGAAGTAAATATATTAGCAACTGCATGGAAGTTGATGTCATTAAGTGATAAAGAGGACACCAAATATTGCATATGTATGAGGAATAAATTTAACTAAGTTATAGACATTTTGAGGCTCAGATTACTTTCAGACAATAAAGCAGTGAAGAATGAAGATAGCTATTTGGATACATTGCTCATAAGAGAACTAGAGTGGAAATTTATATTTGAAAGTCACCAGCATATAAGAGATAAAGGTCTATAAATGATTAAAATTCCTGAAGGACTGTAAAGAGAATGAGAAGATAAGAAAGACTACATGGAGCCCTAAAAGAGGATTTTTTTTAAATTTCCAAACTTATTTTAATGAAACAATTATCATAACAATTTAGTATTGACATAAAGATGAACAAATAGATCAATAGAACAGAACAGAAAGTCCAAATATAATGAATATATAGTCAACTTATTTTTCCGCTGTTTAAATATAATATGTCTAGTGGTGAATGTGTATATGTATATGCATATATACAAATTTTTACTTATCCTGACTAATAATATTTTTGGATCTGTGGTTAGTGTCTGTCATTAATTTGAGAAAATTTTTAACTGTCACTTTTTTTCTTCAGTTTTATTGAGGTACAATTGAGAAATAAAAATTATGTAGATTTTATTATATAATAAAATGGTATCTTTCTTTAAATCGTACATTGTAATTTATTATACATATATTGTGAAATGATTGCTATAATCAAGTTAATTAACACTTAAGGTATATTCTTTTAGCAGATTTCAAGATAACAATATTATTACCTATAATCACCATGTTGTACATTAATTTCCTAGAATTTATTCATCCTATAATTAAAAGTTTGTTTCCTCTGACCAATATTTTACTATTTCCACCTCCCTGTACCCCTGACATTCACCATTCTGTTCTGTTTCTATAGATTTGACTTTTTAGATTTCACACATTTGTGAGAACATACAAAATTAATCTTTCTGTGTCTGGCTTACTTCACTTAGCATGAAGTCCTCCAGATTCATCCATGTTGTTGCAAATGGTAGCATTTCCTTATGTTTTATAGTTGAATAATATTTTGGGGTGTGTGTGTGTGTGTGTGTGTGTGTGTGTGTGTGTGTGTGTGTGTGTCACATTTTCTTTCTCAATTCATTCACTGATGAACACTTAAGTTGCTTCTATGCCTTGGCTATTATTCATGCTGCAGAGACGGTTTGAAAGAAGAGTGGGAGTCTGGAAATGAGTAACTTACATGGATAAAGGAGAGTACAATGGACAAGGCTAGCCATCCCACCTGTATCTCCACGGCCTTTTATTAAGTTTTACAACAATGTTAGCTTTGTAATTTAACAATAGGTAATCCCAAATCAGTAGATACAAGCTACAGCCACTCCCAGATTCAGCCTCAAAGCCACCTCCCTGTTCTCAGCTACTTCCTCTCAAATATCTTTTTCTTATCTTCTTAAGTATCTTTTCCTCATCCCTAGAGCAAGAAATCTGGGAATCCCTCAGGCGTAGGCACCCTCCCTGCAATGTGTCTTTGTGTGCAAGTACACATTTGCTTCCATTGTTCTTGTTGCTCCAAGCACCAGACATCCTGCCAGGAACATCCTGCACTGCAGGCATCTCCTACACATATAAATCACGCTTCAATGTAGGGAGGTTCTTCAAAAATTAAAAATAGACTTGCCATATGATCCAACAATTTCACATCTGGGTATTTATACAAACAAAACAAAACAAAACAAAACAAAAACATTAACAAAAAAGATATATGCACATGCACTCTCATGGCCATTACAGCATTATTGACAATAGCAAAGATATGGAAACAACCTAAGTGTCCATAGATGGATAAATGGACAAAGAATGGTGGTATATACATGCAGTGGAATATTATTCAGCTATAAAAAAGAATGAAATTTTGCCATTTGCAATAACCTGGATAGACTTTGAAGGTATTATGCTAAGTGAAATAAGTCAGACAGAGAAAGACAAATAGATGAATACTGTAAGACCTCTCTTAAATGTTGTATCAAGAAAAATAAAAACAAGTTTATAGATAAAGAGAACATATTGGTATATTGATAGTTGTCAGAGTCAGAGGCAGGGTGGGAGGAATACATGAACTAATTTTTTGTTGTTGTTGTTTAGTTTAAATAAGTTGAAAAATAAAAAAAATTTAAAGGGCAAAGAACTTGAATAGACATTTTTCCAAAAAAGACATAAAGATCCTAATAGGTACTTAAAAAGGTTCTCAACATCACTTATAATCAGAGGACTACAAATCAATATCACAATGAGATATCACCTCACACCCATTAGGCTGGCTATTATCAGAAAAACAAGAAATAACAAGTGTTGGTGAATATGTATATAAAAGAGAACCCTTGTGCATTGTTGGTGAGAAAATAAAAATTGGGACAACTATTATGGAAAACAGCATGTATATTTCTCAAAATTAAGAATAAAACTACCTTATGATCCAGCAATTGCACTTCTGGGTATATACCAGAGAAAATGCAATTTCTACCTTAAAAAAGATATCTGTACCTTCAAGAAAAATAATATTTAAGAGATGGACAAATACAAGTATATAGGTTAATATAGTTTATGAAATATCATATTAAAGGAGTTTAATAAATATGAAGTTTATTAATAAATGGAGTTGGGATAACTAGTTAGCCATATGGAAAAATGAAAAATCTAAAACTACAGATCACACCAAACACCAAGGTAAATCCCAAATGCACCTGAGGTCTAAATGTAAAGAAAAAAAAAATTTAAATCTTTCAGGTACAAATAATCTTTTTGTCTAAATCTAATCTATGCTTGAAAACATGCTAGATGGAAAATTGTCAGTTAGAGGGAGCCTCTATTCCACTATATTAAATGAGAATAATAATAATATAATTGGCCCATTCAAAAACTCCAGCTAATTTTCCCAGATGCCAATAAACACTCTAAAACAACAATAAAAAAATTCTTCAAGGAGTTTTGCGTAACATAAAGCATTTAAAACATCAATTACCTAATAATTTAACACTTCATGAACTTATTAGTTGGTATGTTTGAGTTCAGTATGTAGTGGTTTTCTATGGTATTCGATACAAATTATGCTTTATTTCTATACTGAAATAAATATAGGCTGTCATGTAAATAAACCTCATTGAATATTTTGTTTCAAACACATAAAAATCCAAACAAGACTTAGCAAAATAACACAAATGACAAAAAACAAATCAAACAAGCAAACAAAAAAGTGGTGATTTACAACTTGAAGAAATGTTCAAGTGAGATTTTATGAGAAAAATGAATCTACAGACCCTATTGCATCAATGATGGGTTAAATATTAGTGATGGAAGATATAAACCTTCCTGGTGGAAGGTATACTCCTGTGGGGACAACAGCTGAGGCATGAAGACAATACTCTCCACATTCTCTAAACAATTCTCATCAGTTACTTAAATGTTTTTGCTATGACACATATGGCACAAATTCATCATAGTGGATTTCGATTCAGATAATTTGAGGTAAAAAATTAAACTGTCAAATTTGTGTACCTTAAATTAAAAATAATCTTTCATGGAAAAACAAAACTAAACAACAAAAAACAACAGAACCTTAAAGAAAGTAAAAACAGAACTGAAAATAACTGGGTTAATTTTCTTAATAGAGAAAGAGCCTTCAAGTAATTGTTAAGAAGAAGACAAAAAAAAAAATAGAAAAGTGACAAAAGACACAAGTAGTTCATAAGAAAAAAACACATATATTCTTTCAACACAGGAAAAGATGTTTTGTTTCCCTTATATAAAATAAATACAAATTAAAACTATACTGAGATATAACATTCTTCACATATCAAATTGGCTAAAATCGAAAAATTTGCTGATAAAACTTAAGAATACACTTTCATACATTGTTGTTACTATAAAACTATGTGCAAGAATATTTGCTATATCAACTAAAATTGCTAACACACCCTTTAATACCGTAAACCCATTTGAAGAATCTGATTGAGACACTAAAGAAATATGAAGTTATTATTTATTGTGGCATCATTTATACTAGCAAACTTTGGAAGCAACCCACACATACAGCATAAAGAGTGGTTGATTTATGATGGCAGATCTACATAATGAGCTACTATGAAACCTTAAAAATATTATGTACTAATCTGAAGAGAACTCCCGCATATATTTCAAACTTAAGAAAGCAAAGTACAGAATAGTATGTATCATATACTAATTTTTGGATAAGAAAGGGAAAAATGTATACATTATTTTGTTTAAATTAACAAATTATACGCACACACAAACACATCATAAGGATCATCAATAATCTAATAAAAATAAAGTAAAAAAAATTTGGTAGACAGCAATTAAAACATTTCTCTCTATAAATCCTTGTACAAAGATTTAACTTTAATCATAAATATACATTGATCATTTTGAAATCCCATAGATGAAATTAAAAGAAACAAATAAACCTGAGACATATCAAATCAGTATTACATGCATTAAAAAAAAAATTTATTTCAAGCAATGTTAGAGCATAATATATTGAATGACTTTATTAGTGGAATGAATTCTAAGTAAATTAAATAACTAAATAAATCCCAAATTTTATTTTCTAAGATAAAACAAATAAAAAGAGATAAAATTACAAACTGAAGATACTAAATAAAAACTATGAAGTATTAAAATTTAATTTAAAATATAAACTTATAATTTAATCATTATAAATATTTTTGCAACTTTAGTGAATTTGCCTGACTATGAACATCCCTAGCAGAATGTCTTCTCTAATTCTACTCCATATTGAAAAAAAAAAAAAAAACAGAATATCTTAAGAAATAACTAACTCTCTTTTGCAGATAGAGAAGGTATATGGCAATCCTAGGACATCATTTTATATAAGAAAATCAGATAGCCTTTTTATATTTTAAGGCTGTCATGTCAAAAATTATGTGGGAGTCACCTAGGTTCTCACACTCAAGGGATAATAATTGATAATCAAAAACAATAAATTTGGAGTATTAAAAGACATCAAATCCACCAAAAAATTGTGTGTTCAAAGTCAAACTTTGTTTTCTTTGTTTCCATCACTAACCATTCTAGAAATGCTAAATACTTACTTTTGCAGCCTGCCTACAGTTAAGGATTTAATGTCAAACTCATGAATTATGTAAGTGGATAATTTCTTGGGGTGGGTTGAGTTTTTCTATCCTACTAATTTCCACTCTTTGTTTTCTTAAAAGAGGACATTATCATAACCACAATAACTACTGCTATCATAAAGACCAGAGCAGAAAAATACCAGATATTCCTTCTGATCCTAACATTATTGACTCATGAAACCCACACTAGTATTTGCTCAGAGCTAGGATTCTTGTTATATTAAAGAAATAGATTGTTATTACCATTGTGAGTTTTATTTTCTGTTGCTAACAGCTAAAACATGCATTGTTCTCTTACATTCAATGCAATATCTTATTCATGTGACTAGTACTGAGTGAACAGTGTTTACAGAATGAAAGAGTTAATGATAAACTTTTATACTTAGTCAATGGGTTTATAGTATTAATTAAAGTGATTATAGGGTTTGTAGGCTAAATTACATTACAGTATTTTGTCCTTAGAAATCCGGAAATTTTTTTTCTTTAATGACCACAATAAAGTAGGTTTGATTAAAACGTAACTTGACTGTACTTCCAAAAATATATGGGTTAATGGATGAACTAGTTAATTGATTGATTTATATATATTTTTATATTTGCCAATCAACTGAACATATACTTTTTGATTATTTCCATTTACCTTCTTACTAACTCATAAATTATTTTTTTAAAAGGGACTCCTCGGAATAATTTACCTTATGATAGAGGTGAAGTTCATACTACTACTGAGTAAGATCCAAAAAATTTAGCATGGCATAAGAAAATACTTTTTTTTAACTTAAAAAGTGTATTTAATATCCAGAGCCATTTAAAAAAAGTAGATTGCATGTGTTATAGATCATCAAAAGCACAATAATTATGCCAAAAATGATTATTAAAACAACATTGGATCCAGTACTTACTAAATTCAAGAGTAAGAACAATACATCAACCATATATACACATACTAGAAAATTATACATGAGCATGGTGTGTGTATTACATAGTACAGACATTGTCACGTTTCAATGATCCCACATATGTCATTTTTTGACCCTATATTTCTCAATATTAATGAGAGGGTTTTTGTTGTTGTTGTTGTTACTAAGATCTAAAATATTAATTCTGGTTTCATTATTAATTTAATAAATGTTTTCTGGAAAAAAATAATGTTTTCTAAGAAAATAATACAAGTGTTTTTCACACGTAATTCTTTTGTCTTCGAAACTGTAGCATAGCTATCGAAAATTATGTTGGATCTTCAAATCATTTTATTCATTTCACTCTTTTATGAAGGATATGTAATGAAAATCTTTAACAGTTCTTCAGTTGAGATTATAAAATAATTTTTTTAAAACAGTGCCCAGAAAATATGCAACAAAAACAACATAACTGTTTTTATTTAAACTTAATGTTATTTATATAAAGAGACTATGTCATTTAATTCTCAAATAATTTCTGCATTTGCTTATTTTTGAGAGACTGATGATTAGGTTTTGTTAAAAGAAAGTCAATTTATTTTTAATAAAAAAAAATTCTGACATTTTGAGTAGAAGTAGACTTTTCCAATTAATTAACAATGATAGAACCAGAATATTTTTATTTAAAAACATCCTTAAATTCATGTAGTCTAATATAAAAGGAAGAGAAGAAGTTACACTGATTTGACTTTAGGTGACTCTGAGACTGTTCGTTCCTGTCTCAATTAAGATCTCTTATTTGGTGGCTCTTTTGATACTTTTCAAATAAGTTTTATCAGGTCCTGCTTTGGAGGCAACATTCTGCTTTATGTTTAACATATGAATAAGATACTGAATAGGAAAGTGACTTTATAAATCTTTACCAAAATATGGTTTCTCATTCTAATTATTTCAAATAATTAGAATATTTTAAATAAAAGTCTCATTTAGTACTTTATATAATTCCTGAAAATGTTAATATTCTAACAAGTCAACTTCAGTTATATAATCTGTTAAAAGCAGCACATTTTATTAATTTTGAAAACAAAGAAAAATGGTCTTAATAGCTGTACCAGAGTCCAATGTATCATTCTTCTATTGATTTATTCAAATATTTGTTAAATACCCACTTTGCACAAGGAGCTTTATTATGAAAACAAAATGCTCAAAGTTTCTGTACTTGTGGAATATATACTCCTTAAGAGGAGACACGTAACAAATAGATATGTAAATACATCTATAACGTATCTGCTGGTGGTAAGAATTGCAAGAATAATGTATCAGGATAATAAGACAGAGAATAAATATGTGGGGAGGCACTGCTATATGTGATAGGGTATTTAGCTTGAAGCTGTCTGTTAAAATGGCATTAAAAGAGTAAGTAAATAAAGTAAAGGAGCACAGCTGTGCAGGTATCTGAGGAATGAGTGTGGTTAAAGGCCCTTCGGCAAGAGTATTTCTAGAATATTTGCCAGTCCTCAAGTGGCCAAAGTTGTTGGACCCCTATGAGTTGGCTAAGGTGCTGGGAATTGAGATCAGAGCTTTCGCTTGGGACCATATCAACCAGTGCCTTCCAAGACATGGTACAAAGTTCAAATTGTTTATTTCTGGTTCGATACATCAAAGATTTACCTATTTTGATATAAATACAGCATTATAAAATTGCAAAATACAAATGCTTTTAAAGTTTCTGTCAGAAGCAAATGAAATTACAAAATAGAATAAGCAGAGACGTATAAGCTGAGTCATTTTATTTTTTTTTCTTAAAAGTCTACTACTTTTCTGAAGGCTAACTGTGGTAAATTCCAACCCAGGCAATTTCAGTACAATGACTTTAGTTAATGAAGAAAATTACTTCCCAATACACAATTTATTTATTGTTTACTTATCCATTAGTTCATGTAAATTTACAAGGGAAAAAACATATCTGTATAGTCTATTCCTACCCAGGGAAACTCCTAAACTGTGCTAGAAAA
Source organism: Macroglossus sobrinus (assembly GCA_004027375.1). Classification (NCBI taxonomy): domain Eukaryota; kingdom Metazoa; phylum Chordata; class Mammalia; order Chiroptera; family Pteropodidae; genus Macroglossus; species Macroglossus sobrinus. The sequence continues at coordinate 1,192,085 of PVKZ01000087.1, forward strand.
TTGCTTTAGGACTAGGCTCATTTTACTAATCTAGGCAATAGATTTTGAACTCACCAAGGAATCTACAAGTAAAATCTCACAGCAGGTGCAGCTGCAGGTGGCGGTGAAGCTTTCCAAATAGCCACTGAATCTGCCAGTATAGAAGATCTTATGTCATCTGGCAAGTATCTCTAATGAACAGGAATCACTTAGGGGCAAAAAATTCCCTTTTATGTAGAGTCAGAAAGAATGCTATTAAGTTTATTTTTCTTTAGTTCCAAAAATTGGCAGATAGATTTTTTTTTAATCCTTGTGAAAGAAGTCTAATGATATTAAAAAAAAATAAATTTAGTGCTATCTGATGACTTATGCTAAAATTGATCTGCATTAAATTTGTAATCACGGATAATTTATATGTAAAATGATTCAAATAATTGCCATTAATTTAATAGCATGTGTTTTGAAAGTGTATCATCTAACCTGAGACATTATGTGCTTTACAATTTCTCCCAAGACATAAAACATCTTTTTCAAACAACTGAAAGTATCAGGAAAAAGACAAACATGGAGAGAAAAGCCTTTCAAAGATGTATATAGGTAAAAGAGAGAAATGTTGTGAAATTTTGCTGCTTGAGAAGAAAAAATTTCTTCCGGACCAGTCATTGACTTTAACCTGTGGGTTTTGGTGTTTGTAAAACAAGGTTCTAAGATAAAGGTCATGCATGCCCCTAGAATTTCTGCAGATTAAAAAAGTAACATTCCTGAGGGTGTGCTATGAACTTTTCCTTCTGCCCTTTTTAGATTCACACATTTGAATGATCATGGTCTGTTACAATTTGAATACCACTGGCTTCATGCTATCCTTTTACTCTTGGACTACATAGAAGTCATTATTAGTGCGAAGATTTGAGAAGGAACAGAGAAATATGGTTTCCCAGCTCCTGCTCTTCCTCATTATTTACTCTGGGTCTTCGGGGTCCATTTCAATATAGGACACCCACAGCACCAGAAGAGGAAGTTGTTTAATTTATACAAGTAATTGAAGAACTTATTTCTATCAAGTATATTATCATGAAACTATTTTAATGATTAGAGAAACACAAATCTTTAATGTAGTTATTAAATCTAAAACATTGAAACACATTTCTAGAGAGTTGGCAGTAATGATGGTAGTAAACCACAAGGCAAAATAGTTCAATATGAATTAGAGTTATGAGGAAAATCTGCCTAAACACAAAACCACCTTTTTTTTTTATCTTTTCAAAGTGGTAAAGTAGAAAGGGAAAAATACTATAAATTTAGAAACCTAATGAAGACAATTTAAAATAGAAGTGATCAATGCTGGGAATTTCAAGAAAGGAATGTGTTTATGTTCTTGGAATCTTAAATTGAGTTCTCATGTCTTCTGTGCCCTAAGAATCCACCAAATTTTCTGGGAATGAGTCCTACTAGGTAAAATAACAACCCATTGTATTAATTATTTGTTCATAGAATTTATAAAGAGAATCCAGAATATTTTAATCTCCTGAAAGTGTTTAAATTGAAAACTTGTTAGGTTCTAGAAGATATTTATTATTCTGTTTATAAAGTTATAAAAGGAGTTCAAATTTGGTCCATTAATTTTTATATCTCAAAGGATAGTATCATTCAGCATCACATAAAAAGAATGTTAGGAGTACCTTCAGGTATATAGCATGAGCCTTAGTAAATAAATTAAAATAGAAAATGGAAAAAATAGGTCACTGAGGCTTAGTGTAGAACTGAGAGTAAAATCAATTTTATTATGATTAAAGAAGCATAAGATAAAGATAAGAAAGGTGATAATGGAGATAGAATGGTCTAGATAAGAAAAAAAGACTTTAACTTATAAAACTATATTCTCTATGAGCAGAAATATTGGCAGCTGGAAACATACACACACACACACACACACACACACACACACACATTTTGACTGTTACTGCAATCCAGGTGCTAGTGATTTTCTCTCTAAAAATTCACCCCATATGGGTAATGGTTTATCCTATGCAATAGCCAAGGACGTTTCTCAAAAAAGGAAAAAATAACACTATTTAAGTTGCACATACTTGATTCAAATAAACCATTCTTATTTACCATAAAGAATATTTTAAATGCTTAATTTTGCTTTCTGAAAAAGACAAGATTTTTATGATTATTATATTTTTCTAACATTCTAATCACATGAAACCTGTTCACAACAGTTAAATTCTTTGAAGAACTCAGAGTAAGAGACATCTGCCTGTTACATGTGCAATGAGGGTTTAAGTTAGCAACAGTCTATGAAAGTCATCTAACTCTAGCATCTGTAAAAGTTAAGATTATTCTCTGATTCTTTTTATCTATATTATGATAATAAATTCTACATATAAATTAGATTATATATATATATATATATATATATATATATATATATATATATATATATATATATAATGAAGCCACCACTGAGGTCAAGAATTAGAACATTACCAAAATTTTGCAACTACCTCTGTTCAACTATTCCAGAATTAATCATCATCCTGAACTTTGTGTATTTAGTTCCCCTATTACTTTTGAAAATGATGACAGGTGGACAAAGAACTTAGTTCAATCAAATGACTCACTCATCTTTTATTTCTTATTGATTTCAATGTCTGACATAAGCAGCAATACTTTATAGCCTCTGAAGAGGTATATATATATATATATATATATATATATATATATATATATATATATATATATATACCTTTTTTTTTTTTCCTTTTAACTATCTGATCTGCCTTGGGGAGATGAAATTCTCTTGGTAGTGAAAAGAGCCAGCAGAGCATTTTCCCATTTCACACAACTAAGAGAGAGCCTACAAACATGACTAGGGATTATTCAAAGATAAGGAAATACTATAACATAGTTTTAAAGCCAAACCTTATATCTTTTTTTTACCTTATTCAGGACACTGATGGACAAATTATCCCCTGAACTTTCTTATGAATATCATATCAGAACAATTAAGTATAATATGTAAACAAAATTGGTTTTCAACTCGAGACCTATAGGGCAACATACTCTTTTCTTTTCCTGCAGATTATGCAGTCAAGCTTTTACCAGAGTCTCAGAAATATAGTGTGTTCTGTGTGAGAACAATAGCCCCATTCTATTAATTTCATCTGTTTCAAATGAGAACAAGTCATTGCTAGATGTTACTGGGGGAGATTTCAGCTCTAAATAGAAGATTTTCCTAAATCTTTATAGAAAATTAAAAAAAAACACAACTGCTCATTGATATCACCCCAAAACAAAAGCAAAATCAAAATGTACTTGAAGAGAGTCAAGTACATACAAGAAGCAAGTAAATAAACATTTAGATAGAAGCTTCATACGTTGAAGTACAAAAAAATTTTGCCTTATAGGTTGCTTGAACCTACAAAAAGTTTTTTTGCAGAAAGTGGTATGTGAGGATTATTTTGATAATTTTCAAGTAAGTGAAAGTTGTATTGGATATAAAATCAGTATAGTACAATAATATTATGGCAAACAAGTGTCTTAAGTACACTTGGAATTTTTTTTCTAATTTTCAAAAATATACCATATGGGATACTAGTAATCCTGTGTATAGAGCACTCTTTTGTGAATGTTCATATATATTACCTCTACTTTTAATCACTAAAATTACCAAATGAAGTTGGTACTATTATAGCTAATTTTTAGGCCAAGTTAAGAGAGGAATTATATAATTTACCCAAAATCTCAGAAAAAGTAAAGAATAGTATAACATTTATTTTTAAGCACTAGTGTATTAGCATGTGTTTAATAATCAGCTCTTTTGCTGTTTGGAGTGGGAGAAATAAGTGGTCAAATTGTGATGACAATTTTTATGTTGTAAATACTTCTACCATTGTAGATTTTAAACTACCTATGTTACATCACTTAATGAGGAATTTGGAATTGTGGTTCAGTAGCACACCGTTATATGATACTTTTATCATAATGTAATGGACACAAATAGTTTCAGGGATATAGAAAATAGTAAAATGTAGCAAAAAAATAGTGGTGACTTTTAAGTGTTACATTTTTTTCCTAATATAACCAATTAATTGTAAGTGTTTATAGTTTAATTTTTAATTATGCATGTGTTTAAAAACCAGGTACCAAAATTCCTGAAAATTTAATAAATCAGCTTTCATAAGCTGGTATGAGTTGGCTCCAGAATGCCCAGATCTCTTTACAGATCCCAGCTCCTTTCATGATGTGATGGTTGGCTTCAATATAAATGTATTGTGTTAGAGCATAATGTAGAGAAAAGACTTTGGGATTAACAGACTTGACTTGGACCTGGCTCCACCACCAGCAAATTTGTGATAGAGCAAATTATGTCACTTCTCTGGCTTCAGTTTCCAGCTTTTAAATAAGCAGGTTGACGTCTTTGGTTACAAAAGTTTGTAGTCATGTAAAACTTCTTTATTCCCTGTCCTCAAAATATTCCCTTTGTCTCATTAGGAAAAGTATTTTAGTTAAAGTGAAAAGTGGGATTGGGACAGTTTTCCATATGCTTCCTAAAATATTCCAAAGAACTCTTAATTTCTAAAGTTTTTCTTGTTGTAATAGTCTATGATTATGTTTGGTCAAAACAGTTACAGACTGTGTTAGGTATTATACTATTAAATCTCTTTCAAATAACCTTCAAGGAAAAGTACTTATGATTTACTTTCCTGACTTTCTTGCCTTTAGCCTTTTAAACCAAACTCAAACAATGAAAGTTAACATTTCCAGTCAGAACACCTGATTTTTGCTCCAAACTTCTTCTCTCTCCTGATCTCCATCTCAGTGATGGAGTCACTATTCACTCTGTTTCGAAGATTAAAATCTTTAAAATCATCCTTGACTCCTTTGTTATTCTCACATTTGACCTGTAATTCCACCTGCAACTTGAATTAATGTTATCCTCAGTTTCACATTTACTTATTAAAAAAAAAAAAGTATTTGGCTAACATCGACGTGCCAGGTATAGTTCTAGGTTTTACCAATAAATAATGAATAAAACAAAAATCTACTTTCAGGAAACTTATTCTGGTATATGGAGACAGAAAATAAACAGTAACCAAACTAAGCATTTTTAACAGTGTGTTATGTGCTATTAATTCTGTGAAGCAAAGTAAAATGTGGTCATTTGGTAGAAGCTCTCTCTGATGAGGTGAAATGAAAACAGACACCTGAATGGAAAGGAGGAAGATGCTATTTTGTAATATCTGAGTAAAACTTGCTCCAAGGCTAAGTGTCAAGGCTTTGAGGTGGGACCATGTTTGATACTTTGGGGAAGCAGTGAGGAAACCAATGAGCTTAGACCAGAGTGCATGTAGAGGAGCTCAACAGGAGATAAGGACTTTTTTTTTTAGGCCAAAAGCTTTTCAGTTCTTTTATTGGTGAACACGCCAATTATGGTGAACACATGATGCAATATATTAACGATGTATTATTGAATTGTACACTTGAAACCTATATCATTTTATTAACCAATGTTATACCCCCAAAATATACAACCACATATCACACATTGTTTTTAAGAAGAAGTATCTGTAATTTAACACAGATTCATATTATTTAAATTTTGAACACTATATACTTTAAGTAATTCTTTTTCAAATTAAGTTTATTGGGATAACATTGGTTAATACAATTATAATTTTCAGGTGTACATTATAATTTGACAACTGTATATTCTATTGTGTGTTTACCACACAAAGTCCAGTTTCCTTCAGTTACCATATATTTGATGCTCTTTACCCACATCAACCTCCCCCTATCCCACATATTTGATCCTCTTTGAACCATCTACATCTCCCCTCCTCGTCCCCCCCGCATACCCTCTGGTAACCACTAGTCCACTGTCTATGTCCATGAGTCTATGTTTGTCCTGTTCATTTGTTGCTTTAAGTTTAGATCCCACATATAAGTAATATTATATAATTTTCTACTTTTTCTGTCTGGCTTATTTTGCTTAGCATGGTTATCTCGAGATCCCTCCATGTTGTTGCAAATGGAAGTATTTCATCTCTTCTTGTGGCTTAGTAATATGCTATTGTATATATGTACCATAGCTTCTTTAGCCAATCATCTATCGTAGGACACTTTGGTTGCTTTCATATCCTGGCCACTGTGAATAATGCTGCTATGAACATTGGTGTGCAAATATCTTTATAGATATGAGTTTTCCAGTCTTTGGGGTAAATACCCAGTAGAGGGATTGCTGGATCATATGGTAGATCAATTCTTAGTTTTTTGAGAAATCTTCATACTGTTTTCTATAGTATCTGTATCAATTTGCAGTCCCACCAGCAGTGTATGAGGGTTCCTTTTCCTCCATATCCTCTCCAGCATTTGTTATTACTTGTCCTGTTGATTATAGCTATTCTAACAGGTATAAGATGGTATCTCATTATGGTTTTGATGTGCGTTTCCCTAATGGCTAGTGATATTGAACATCTTTTCATATATTTGTTGGCTATTTATATGTCTTCTAGGGAGAAGTGTCTGATCAGGTCCTCTGCTCATTTTTTGATTAAACCGTTTGCTTTTTGTTGTTTTTGAGTCATATGAGTTCTTTGTATATTTTAGATATTAGGCTCATATCGGAGGCATTGCTTGCAAATATATTTTCCCATTCAGATGGTTGTTTTTTTACCTTGCTGACTATTTCTTTTGATGAGCAAAAGCTTTCTAATTTGATGTAGTCTCATTCATTTATTTTAGTTTTTACTTCCCTTGTCTTTGAGATCAAATTCATAAAATTCTCTTTGAGTCCAAGGTTCCTGAGTTTAGTTCCGATGTTTTCTTCTATGCATTTTATTGTTTCAGGTCTTGTATTCAATTCCTTAATCCATTCTGAGTTAATTTTGGTGTGTGGTGATAGACAAAAGTCTAGCTTCATTCTTTTGCAGGTGGCTTTCCAGTTTTCCCAGAACCATTTATTAAAGAGACTTTGTTTTCTTCACTATACGTTTTTAATTTTTTTGTCAAAAATCATTTGCCCATATAAATATGAGTTTACTTCTGGACTCTAGATTCTGTTCCACTGGCCCATGTGTCTGTTTTGCTGCCAATATCATGCCATTTTGATTACTGTCATAAATCAAAAATTGTAGTATAATTTGTAGTCAGTCAGGCAGAGTAATGCTTCCAGCCTCATTCTTTTTTTTTTTTCAGGATGACTTGGCATTTCAGTGTCTTTTGTGCTTCCATATAAATCTAATGATTTTTGGTTCTATTTCTTTAAAAAACGCTGATGGGATTTTGATGGGGATTTCATTAGATTTGTATAATGCTTTAGGTAACATGGTCATTTTAATTATGTTGATTCTTCCGAACCAAGAACACAAAATATTTTTCCATTTCTTTGTATCTTCTTCAATTTCTTCTAATAGGGACTTACAGTTTTCATTACATAGGTCCTTCACATGTTACGTTAAACTTATTACTATGTTTTTTATTATTTTTGTTGCAATTGCAAAAGAAAGTATTTTTTCAACTTCTCTTTTTGACACTTCATTATTAGAGTATAGAAATGCTATGAATTTTTGAACATTGATTTTTAATCCAGAAACTTTGCTGTATTTGTTTATTGTTTTTAGTAGTGTTCTTGTGGAATCTTTAGGGTTTTCTATATAGAGAATAATGTTATCTGCAAATAGTGAGTTTGACTTCTTTGTTTTCTGTATAGATGCCTTTTATATCCTTCTTCTGTCTGATTGTACTTGCTAGTATCTCCAATGTAATATTGAATAAGAGTGGCAATAGTTGACAGCCTTGCCTTGTTTTTTTTATCTTAGAGGAAAGGTTTTTAGCTTTCCATCATTAAGCATAATGTTGACTGAGGGCTTGTCATAGAATGCCTTTATTATGTTAAGGTACTTTTTCTTCTGTACTGATTTTGTTAAGTGTTTTGATCATAAATGGATACTGTGTCTTATTGAAGTCTTTTTATGCATCTATTGATATAATCATATGATTCTTATTTTTTAATTTGTTTTATGTGGTGTATCACATTAATCAATTTGTATATGTTGAACATTTCCTGTGCCCCTGGGATGACACCCACTTGATTGTGATGTATAATCTTTTTAATATGTTGCTATATTTGGTTTGCTAGTATCATATTTAGGATTTTTGAATCTGTGCTTATAAGAAATATTGGTCTATGGTTTTCTTTTGTGTATGTGTTATTTTTACTAGGTTTTGTTATCAGGGTGATATTGGCCTCAAAAAATGAGTTGGGAAGTATTGCCTCCTCTTAAATTTTTTGGAAGAGTCTGAGGAGAAAAGGTATTAAATCTTCTTTGAATATTTGATAGAATTCCCTGGTAAAGCCATGTGGTCCTAAACTTTCACTTTTTGGTAGGTTTTTGATCATTGTTTAAATTTCCATACTGCTGATCGGTCTATTTAGATTTTCCCGATCTTGATTCAGTCTAGGAAGATTATATTTTTCTAAATACTGAAGGAGATAAGGACATTTTTCAAATATTTCTCTAGTAAAGAGAAATATCCTATCTAAAAAACCAGCCACCATCATTCTTTTTCTCTCATTCTACTTTAACTTTCCAACACATTACTTAATATCACTATTTCAAATATATTATGTATTTATTTTATGTTGTGGGTCTCCCATACTCCATGACAATTTCTTTTGTTCACAACTGTCAAAACCAAATCTGAATTTCAAAAACATTTTGTCATTTCCACATTTATAATCCTAAATCATTACATATTTCCTAAAGTTGTGATTGTCATACGGCACTGATAAATATAATGACCAAGTCCTGGTAAGCAACACCATCCAGTCACTCAGTTTCTTCTATCAGTCAGTTCTCAAATTTCAAGAAAGGACAAAAGTTCTGAATAAATCTACTTTTTGGCACAGTTAGACCCTGAGATAATATTCTTCAAGTGTTTTCATTTCAGTATGTATTTTCACAGAGCCAGCTCCTTGTTTTCAACCCAATTTGCCTAGATTTCACCTTGCTATTCTAGGCATAATGATGCAAAGAATGAAACAGATTGACAAGAGCTAAATTATTTCAATTGTGCTTGGCTTCTGCATGAAGGGAAGTATTGTGTACACACGAGGAGTCAGTATTAAAAAATGTTTGCTCTTTGAGCTTTTATGCTAGGGGGATTTGAGGTGCACTTAGCTCAGTTGATTTTGTCCACATAAAGCACTTTTGTTAAAAATCTGCTTTTCTACTACTTTTTATTATTAACCAAGCAGCCTGCTTTTGTCAAAATTATAAAGTCATTGCTGTTCCTTTTTCCTCTCTCAATTCTCATTATATTTCCTGGAGTCTTTTACCTTCCTTTTTTTTTCATAATGAACCCACCTCACTTTTGACCACAATAAATATCAACTCCTGTTTCATTTTTTATATGCATTTTAGTTCCTGGTAAATTAGGCAGAAAATAATATAAATAAATGAATTATATTAAGTAGTGATAAACTGACAGTACATCCTAACTCCACTCCCTCATAGCATGAGCATTCACTTTTTCCAAGTCATTTTCTGATTAAGCTTTGACTTCAGGCAATGTGAAGAATTAAGGTTTTGTTCTGTGTCACTTTAACTTAGGGTACACTCTTTAAGGGAGCAAGGAAGAGAGATAATGGAGGCTAATTAGGCCACATTCATGAAGCCTTCTTTTACTTAGAAGGGAAAGGTGAAAGAATCTGATCTCAGGCCCCTTTAAAGATTCTTGGTATTTGTCCAATAAAACATTTAGCATTTGAGAACTTCGAATGTGGCTACTGCAAATGAGGGAATTAATTTTTAACTGTTTTCAATTTTAATTTATTTACATTTAAATCACCACATGTGGCCAGTGATTACAGCATTGGACAGCACCACATTAAGGAATAGGGGACTGACCTAATGAAGTCAGAAAAAAAAATGCATAATTTCTGTTTTTTTTTTATTTTAGGAGATAGAATTGCAAGGAATAGATACCATCTTTGTACTTTCCCAATAGTTCCTTACTTTAAGCTCACACTAAACACTGATAAATATTTAGAAAAGTCTCCTAAATAGGAAAATTTAAGCTAGCATATGCCCTGTATGCTTGAGAACCTCCAGATATATCTTGTCACAAGAAAACATAATGTTACTTGGCAAATGCTAACAGTGTTTCCTTGGAATATGGCTTAAAGACAACTTCTTGTTTTATGCTGTTTCCATTTTCTTTTCCTTGACTATTCTAAAAAATGTTTGATTTAAAACAAATAGGCAAACAACCCATTAATGAATGGTTATGGTAATCAGTAGCAATGCTCACTTATGGTTATCATTTACTTTTGCTGAAATTATTTTTCTGGATTTCTATACTAATCCTTCATGTATATTCATTCTACAGACCTGACTTGTTAACATAATAATAAAAAGTGACGTAAAACACTGACTGTGCTTACCAGGTAGGGCTTACAATAAGTGCTCTGTATCTAAATTTCTTTTATCCACTGAAATACATATAGATATTATGTTCATCATACAGATCGAAAAATAATATGCTCTTTTACTTATAACTTTATAATTTCAGGACATATTGTTTAAATATATAAGAAATATTCCAACATTTAAATTCAACATTAAAATATAAATTAATCTAATAAAAATTCAATTTTTTAAAATTTAATTATCCAGTGTATTTAGTCTCCTATGTGCATTTCAAGCTTTAGTTAGGAAAGTGATTGGACAAAAGCTCATTAATTCTTTAGAATTTTCAGGAAAATTTGTGCCTAACAGTTTATAAGGCGAGTAGGAGAGACACCTCAGTAATTTCACGTGAGCTAGGTCACACAATTTTTATGAACTATATGCTTTACTCTAGTTGCTAAAAACTGACTTTACTTTATTACTTCCTTAATAATTTTATTCATTGACTTATATTTTCCTCCATTTACTGTTTATACAATGTGTGTCCATTATACATTGTGTAAGGTCCTGAAAACCTATAAAAGACCATGACTTTGTAATATTTATAATCTATTAGAAGCAATGTACACAATAAAACCATTTACTTAAAAAATATTTTTAGACTAAAACAAAATAAAATGCTTAAAGTACATTTTATAAAAATCCATAATAATCACATCACTTTATAATATTGCTACAGTCAAATATTCTAATTCATAATCTTATAGATTTAACTTTCTGAGCCAAATAATCTATATTCACTATGCTAAACTCAGGGAGGGTAGATAGCACAAATAAGACTTTAATAGTCTGTGGTACTATTTCTCAAAACTGCTGGCTGTAAATATGTGTTCTCTGAGTTTACGTTAGGCAATTATCCATGGAAGTCAAATATCCTCAAGTAACTGGGTGAAATTGCCTTTTGATTAAGCATTTTCTATAAAGGCAGAACAACAACAGTCTATTTAATTTTTAAATTATAATTACATTTTGCACCTTGATTCTTTCATTGAATTACTATCAAATATCTCTTTTTTATATCAACTTAAAGAGTTTGTATTTAAATATCAGTTTTCTCATATTATTATCATAAAAATTATTGACCTGACAAGAGACAATATAGTTTTTTTTATAAACTGATTATATGCCAAACATCCTAATCAGTAATTGTTAGGTCTTACTTTATTTAAATTAGTTGAGGTTACATAAATAGGTAATTGATATTTAAAGCAATAGAGTTCTCTAAAGTATGAGCTCTGAATCACCAAAAATGTACATTCGTCCATCTCTGCCCCTTTTTTCTTCGTTCCTCATTTACATTAAGCATTTCTTTTGGTCATCTCTTGAGCACCCCTATTAGAAGTCAAGTCACAAAACATAGTTCTTAAAAAATAAATAAACTCACAAAGTAAGCAAAAGATTGACCATGAATTTCTCTATGAATGTTTTATAGAAAAAAAATTGTTGTTAGGTTTACCAGTATTGAACTCTATTCAGATAAATTTATGTATTTAATATCAATAGAAACTCATAAAGAGATTTTCCTCACCCATAAAACTGTTCCTCAAATTTGCAAATAAAACATAGGACACATCATTAAATTTGAATACTGACACTGGAAAAAATTAGCTACTGTTTATCTAAAATTCAAAGTAAACTGAGCATGCTGCATTTTACCTGGCAATCCAAGAAAAAAAGTCTTTCAGAAGATTCAAGCTATCATGACTACATATTTTAAAGGAGAAAAAAATATATAGTCAATATGACCTTTCATGATCAACAGTGCAAAACATTATGCTGTTTTTCACACATCAGAAACTTTCTGTGAACTGACGGAGTCTAAGACCTGATGACATTTTACAAGCCAAGGAGATATGTGGACACCTTTAGGCTCTGTAAGGATACCAGCAGTGAAAGCTCCACATTGTGTGTTATATGTCAGATTTCATACTAATAACCCAAGGGTAGCTGGTCCCCCAAGAGATTTTAGACAGAAGGTAATGGAGGAATCCAAGCCTGCAAATTTAGGTCAGCATTTTATGAGTTCATGATTAGTCTGGTGCCAGGTTTCTACACTGTAAAATATGATTTACATAATTCAGAATGTTTTTAATATTTTAGATAAACGTTTTCTTGAATTAAGTATATATTTTCCTACTTCTGACTCACATATGATCTTTATTATTTGGTTCCCTCATCCTGAGCAATGACTGAGTAACTAAGCCAGCTCTCTTTTCTCTGGGCCCTTTGAAGAACTTTCCAATTTGTTTTCCTGAAATCAAATCATTTTTGCTGATTGCAAATTTCTAGTGTCTCTTGACAGCCTGAAAACTTTCTGCCTCTGTGTAATCTGCCTCCTAATTCTTTTCCTATCCCCCAGAAGTTTTACCCAGAGGCAGACACAATTTATTCTTCGATGCTTATTCAAGAAGACTTCCCATATCCTTGCCAAAAAGCAAGCCTTTGCCAAATGGAATTCCTGCATGGAATTCTTTAAAAATCATGTCTCCCAAACAGAGGTACAGCCAAAGAACAATCTGGACAGCCACATTAGCTGTCATACTTTTCATAGTGGCTGGCAGGCAGCCGAGAGCACACTCTGCCAAAACCTCCACTTTCATTTTAACCAGAGCACAGGTCTTCAAGGACGTTCTCTCAATTCTCATAGCCACTTAGAAATGGCTCCAGAGGCTCTGCCAGTTTCCTGACTGAATATAAGTTTCTGCTGCTTTGAAAAAGTTTGCTAAAGGGAAACATCTGCTTCTCCATGAGTTTTATTCAGTTTCCATTAAGGCAGTGAGGTTTTTTTTTTTTTTGTCTTTTATGATATGTTAGCAATTTCGACATCCATGTTTTTAGCAGCTTCCCATATTTCAGCCTTTAAACATAAATATGTTGGTATTTTATGGTGTTTTTTTGGAAGCATGGGAGGTTGATCTTTTGAAAATCAGATCATCAGTGTGATATTTATTGCAGTCTAATATATATTATATCTTCTCCATTGTTTAATTGCTTCCCTCTCCCATGATCCCCATTAGCTTTACACCATAGACATAGCTCTATGTAGAGATGTTTAATTAAAGGATAAACATATTTGCCATTACTCATCTTAACTAAATACTTTCTTTATAATGTATTTTGGAATGGTTTACTCATTGGCATAAACATCTAGTCCTTTGCTCTTTCATCTAAAACTTGAAACCTTGAGACTAGCAGGGACCTCAAATGTCTCTTGTACCATTTGGGTACCTGAAATTTCTTTCTCAATAATATTGCAAAAGTATTTTCTCTATAATTTGTTTGAAAAACTTTTACTCCATAAAGCAGTAAATTAACAAGTAACAGTAAAAGAATATCTGTGGAATATAATTAGATTTAAATGATGAGCTTTAGAAACTAGTTATCCTTTAATAATGAAATCAAATATGTTTTTTTTTTTATCTTAAATTTGTTATTAGCTGGGTGTGTGTGTTAGGTCAATCATACCTAAATTTAATTATTTGCTATGTCACCTTATTTCCTTATTCACTCTATTTCTGTAGTAAGTATTAATATTCAAATAATTTCCAGAACTACAGCTGTTCTCTCTCTTAGGCACATCTACCTCTCTATTGGACATTTCTACTAAAATGTTCCATGGGAAACTTGAACTAAATGTCTTAAAATATGAAAAAAAATTCACTCATCATTTTCTTCCTTGATTATTTCTAGTCTCTTTTCTGTCACTGGAAGTGGTACTGCCATTCTCTAAATAATTCATGCCAGAAATCTCCACATTGTCCTTGACTTTTTTTTCTTACTTTCAGCATCTAAACAATCACCAAATCCTATTAATTCTACCTTTTAAATCTCTCCTCAATCTGTCTTTTTGTTTACATCCTATCACTTCTCCAATTTATGCTCTGGTAGTATCACTGCCAAGTCTTCAGCTGGTCCTTCATACTCTAGTCAGCAAGCCTGAATGTTGCTTCTATAAAATAAATATTAGTGTGACACCCCTTTGCTTTAAAATGTTAAATTCAAAGACATTTATAATTTGACCTCTGTTTATGTCTTCTACTTCTTTGTCACTCTGACTTCTTTTTTGCCAGATATATCAAACTACTTCCAGTCTGAGGACTTTCTTCTTGGAGCTTTTTCGTGTGCTGTTCTCTGGAATACACTCATTCCACATATGTATTACTAGTTCACATCTATACTTATCCTTCTCCAGCTTGCTTTGTATCCTAGGAAGGTTAATTTTGAGATACAGCTATACCTTTTATATTTTCCAGCTTCTTGTAATGCTCATCCAACAGGAGACATCGACAAAAGTTGAAGGGAGGAGAATTAACCTAAATAGCCATGCATTTGGCTCCCTCTCTTCAGGGTTCTCATAGGTTGACTGCCTCCCTTTACCTCCCATGAACTAAGATCATGGTTTCTATAAAGCTGCCCTTTCCACTTAGCTTCTGTGTCTCCACGGTTTGTAATCTGTTCCTTTTCTTTTCCCTTCAACTCTAAGACAGTGCCCTGCTTTCTCCCTTGTGGTGTCCTTATACCATACTCAAGTCATTGAAATTGCCCCTTGATTAATTTGTTCCCAAACAATTTAAAAATAGTGTTCCATCTGTCTCCTACAGGAACCTGCCTGATACAGTGATCTTCATATTCATATTTGGACACACCAGTCTGGAGTTCAAAGGAAAGGTTAAAGCTAAAGATATAAATTTTGAAATTGTTAATAATATAAAAAGTGCAAGCAGATTTTATGTCACAAGGTTAGAGGAGTCTCTTAGGGAGAAAAGTATAGATTAAAAAAAAAAAAGTTACCAATGACTGATCCCTGAATCCTTCTGATGCTAATATATTTAACAGAGGATGACTGGGAGAGAGAAGCTGTGAAGAATGAGTTCAGTGAAAACTCAGAGAAGACACTAAGAAAACAGTCCTTCTCCAGTTTGTTTAATGTCTTTTTGATATTTCCTAGGGTAACTTATATTAATGTACATCTTCCCTCAGACTGCACATTCTACAGTGAAAAGCCAAAATGACTATCCAACAGTGTTGTGGATAATTGTGCAAGCAAGGACACATAAGTACACATTGGCATTTATCTGAGTAACTATTTGAAAAAAAAATTGCATATTTTGCACCTATTCGTGCACACATACACACACACAGACACACAGACACACACACACACACACGCACGCACGCACGCACGCACATATACTCACTCACTTACATGCATCTTGACCAAGGGGAAAACCCATAATGTGATTAATTGTTTTTAAGAAACATTTCCTGAAGAATACATGAACTGAAGATACATCTCACTCCCTGTTTTATTTTAACACTTAACAGAGCAACTAAGTTCATTTGGTTCACATTTCCCAAACTCTGTATTTTACCATAAGGTCTTTGCTATTGTTTTGCCTAATTAAAATACTTCATCTATTGAACTCCAGAGATTCCTATAATCATTATTTTTTTAATAAGGTGACTATTCTTGCCACAAAATATTTTTTTAAAAAAGCAATAAATCTCAACGAAGCTTTGAAATCATTGTTTTTCCAAGGTGTCAAATACAAGTGTACTTTGTCAAACCACGTTATCCATTATATTATATGGGCTCCCATTTTGCTAAAGATCTGTGCTAGATAAATGTTTCCAAGCATTTGAAATAATTTGTAGATATGATCATTGTTCTGAGGGACGTAGAAATGCCATATTTTCTTTTTATAGCTAACAGCAGGGCTAATTAACTTTTCTCTATTATAACTATCACTGAAACAACAGAAAAGAAATTCAATGATTACTTTATTTCTGATTTGTTGGGAAGCACACACTAATGAAAAGCTAGCAGGTCAATTAGAAAATAAAGTAGATAGTTAATTGAAAGATATTCAGCAAATTATGATTAGGGCAGTGGAAAATGAAAAAAGAAATAAGTTCATACCTAGTTAACAGGATAAAAAGATAATATTCATAACCACAATTGCATTTTTAGAAAGAATATCCTGTTTATGATAGGTCAGTTCTTTGTTTTTGTTTTTTGTTTTTGTTTTTGATTTTACTAAGTTATTTGATGGATTTGGGAGCTTGGGTTATAAAGGAAGGGATTTGATGCAGGAAAAAAAAGAGGAAGTAGAGAAATTGTTAGAACCCATAAAATATCAGAAGGTTTTCTCTATTTGGGATAGCCTTTCTTTAACTCAAGAATCTTTAATAAATTAAATAGAATATATAAAATGCATGGTATGAGTGGATTTTTACCTTAGTTTGTGTATGTAAACGTATAAAAAAAGAGGAGTTTACCATTCAGAGCAAAATAAAAGATTTTAATGACAATTTAGTTGTTAGAAACAATGAAAACCATGAAGAATTAAACCCCTAAGAATTTCTAAAGGTCATGGAATATTGTTTTAAATATCACAAGCAATGGTATTGGCAATTTAGAATCAGTGCTTAAGCCAAGTTAGTCTAGATTTCTTAGTGACAAGTAAATCCAAGTGAATAACAAGGTAAAAAATATATATAAAATATATTTAAAATATATATAAAAATATATAAGAGAAAGTTTTGGGGCTATTGAAAATGTTGAGAAGGTATAACAGCTTTTCATAAATAACAATAAAAATGATTGGTGGTGCAATTTGGTTAATTCAACTAATCTGTAGTAATCATTCTGACAGGTACAGTATAGCGGTTGAAAACATTAATGCTTGGGTCAGATCCCCACTTTGAGTACTCTCTAAACATCTGATTTGAAGGCATGTCTTAAAATCTACTCTATTTCAACTTTCTCATATTTAAAATAGGAGTAATAATAATAATATCGACCTTCTAGAACTGATGATAAATTTAATATTATTGTTTGAGTCAGCCTTAGCAAATCCATATTAAGTATTAACTATTATTAATCATAAAATAGTCAAATAACCCATCAGCTATCTAACCTATACCTTATTCAGAAATAAGTAAAATCAGAGAAGTCTTTTTTAAGAAGTAAAAATGTGCTAATGTAATTTAATGAATAGAAGTTATGAGTCCAGATCATATCTTCAAATAAAAATGTTTAAAACAATCAAAATTAACCCCCAATTCAGAAATCACGTGTTTCATGTTTGTTAATATTTTGTAAGAGAACAGTAGTTTTTTACCATGGCTATGAATTAAAATGATCTGAGGATATTGTAAAAATAGACTTACTAAATGATATAATACATAGATGGTCCCTGTGCACGTCTCTTGTAATATAGAACTACTATTGGCTGAGAAATGATGTTGCTGAGTTAATTTCTGCACTGAATGTGGGTTTGTATCAGTTTATTATTAGTGTTTCCATGATTAAGATAATATGAATCTGATATTGTTGCACTTCATAGCATTATTTCTTTCAACTTCTTCACCTTGCTCTTTGCTCTCTTATTTATATGAATGTTAGAATAATTCTAGAACTTTCTTTTATTTAAAGAGATGAAAAATCGTAGGAAGAATTTGTTACTTTAACCTTAGATTTTCAGCCATATTCACTTAAAACCAAGAATTTAAAAGGTTGATTTGTTTTGTCAGTCTCTTGACTATGAATGAGTTTTGTAGGACATGATGTTTTTTGAAATAATTACATTTAGAGTAAGTACCTCAATTTATTTTTAAATTAAGAAACTTAGAATCATGGCATTCAGAATATACACCCTGATTGATTACTGAAATGTGCTATATGCATTGCCTAAGATTTAATCAGCATATTGTTGAGAAAGATTTCATAAATATTTTAAAAATTCATATTTTTGCTGCATTTTATATCTCAAATTATATTTTTCATTCGACTATCCTATCAAACCTAATACATATTTGTAAATCTTAATTCAGACTCAATGGGTATGGATCCATACAAGCTTAAATTGCAATTTCGCACAACTGTAGTTTTAAATTACAAATCATAAATGCATTTAATGTGATCTGCTGTCTGGAAAGTGGCTTCGAGAGCTACGTGCATAAGAGGTGGCACACAACACTTTAGGGCAAGGTGAAAATATTTGCTATCCTTTCGCTACTCATTAATAATCACTCTTAATCCCACTTTCTTATATCCTACCTCATAACATTCTTTCCTAAACAAATATATTTTTTTTATTTTCTGATGTTTATGCTCCAAATAAAAAAAAATGTATAAATGTGTGGGAAACTAACCTCTGACAAATGCAATTATAATATTATATTATTAAAACTTACTGCCATCTTAGTAATGGTATTGCTCAGAACTGACCTGTGTATCAGTATATATCCATCACTCATGTATTTTTTGATGAGTAGACATTTATTCCAGTAGGGGCACTCAGTATGTAAAATTCATTTCCTTTAGTGACCAAACAATATATCTACATTTGACTCTGTTTTATCTTCAATACTAATCTTCTGAAATTATTAAGTTCTCTTTTTTTTTATTAATAGTAGAGTTATCTTTCTAAAACATATTGCAACAAGTTGTCCCAACCTTAAGAACTTGTAAAGACTCCCCATTGCTAAAGAAGACTAAACAACTCCCTAAAATGCCCTTCAAAGTCTTGTTTGCTCTCTTTGAATTACAGTTTCTTCTCATTCACAACATTCCACTTTTTGTTCTCTCCTCACTGTTCTGTCAGGCATATCCCCAGCTCTGTGACTTTGTTCAGAATTTTCAATCATTTTCAAATGTACTTTCTTTTCTTATCTGTTTTTTCCCCATTTGCCAATGCCTCTGTCAGGTACTTTCATTTAGAAATTAAAACTTTCTGGACCCGTTGTTTCTGAGGTTTGCTTCTTTCTCCTCATCCCCACACATCACTTAGATCTTTAATATTTTATTTTGTTTGTCTCATCAATCTAATTTTCTTGTCCTCAATACACTTTAAAGTCTTTAAAAAGAGGATTCATGTCCTGTTTATCTTCGTATTTGTAGGACCTAGTACAATGTGTTTACAAATGATGTTCGAAATCGATGGAGTTATATTTTATGTTAAATGAAAATAAAAATAAAATGAGTAAGGGATTATTTCTCATTATTTCCTTTTGGAATGCTACAGTTTGTTCAAACTGACATGCTAAATGAAAGCCTACTAATAGGTCATTGATAAGTGTTTGTGTGCAAGTAAAGATATTATTCTGAGTGCATTGTATATAATTTCGCATATCATTACATAGTCTGTGATTCTTTAAATACTCAATTATCTCAGAATTTTAAGATATTTTCTGAAAATATTAGAAATATAATTAATTTTTATTTAATATAGTACTCTCTTAAATTGATGTTGAAAATATTTTCAAACTCAAATGTCTGTTTTTATATATTTTGATCAAATCTATGACATTTAATTATTATAGGCATGAGCAATTTTGTCAAATTTAATAGATACCATTGTTAAATGGAAGAAAATGTTTGTTTTATCTTATTCTTTAAGTTATATTTAAACATATCAGAGGCTTAATTCTATTCTATTAATAAAGAAAATGTTATAACTCTAATCTTCAAATATCATTAAAAAATTAAAGTAGAAGAATCAAGAAAAGCACATAAACATTGCCACAGAAAATAAAAGAACTGTTTTTATAGTATATATTTAGATATTTGATTAGTAACACAGATTTTGAAATGTAATCCCATTAGTTGTGAACAGTTTCAAATCAAAACTTTTTTTTGTTTTATTTATTTATTTATTTTCTTAATATAAACTGGTAAAAAGGGATTTCCAGGAAGGTTCTCTGCCAGGAAAATTATAAATACTATTTTTTCAAAGTTGGTACTGTGATAAACTTTAGATAAAAGATAAATGGTTATAATTTTCTTTTCTATCTATGAAATATTTTCAGGCCCTATTGTGTACTCTATTCCTTAAAGCAGCCCTAAAACTCCATAGACATAGAAAAGTTCTACATATGATGTGTAAAAACAGTAGGTAAAGAATGAACAGGTCTCTGTCATGGAGATTGTCAGCAAGGGAGTTACGTACAACAAAATCTATCTTTTGTTTCTATGTCAGAGATAAAAGAAGATTGATACTAAATCAATTGTACTATTTCAAATAAGAAGGAAAAGCATGGTCTTCACAATGAAAGATCAGCCTATGATCAAAAAACTGTAAATCAATGTCCAGAATGTTACTAGATAAGGGCAATTTCTGTAAAACAGAATTAGTTGTATAGTTCTGAAAGAATTTACCAGTTATTATCTGGTTGTGAATGTAAAATAGATATAAATCTTATTATTTTGATCCTCCACATATTAAGTTTTTTTTTTTATAATAAGAAAAACAGTCACTTTTATGAATATGACCTACTGTTATTTTCAGAATAATTGTATACTTTTCAAAATATTAACCCAAATCTGCATCACTGAGTATGTTTATACATATACATGTACATATATATATATATATATATTCAATATATATGTGTTTTTATAGAGTATGACCAAAATATTATAAAACAGTAGAAAAATCAAAAGGAAAAATTGCAATGGCTTATGTATGAACTTTGAACATTTGTATTCAAATAAATTAGTTCTTCTCTACTACTGCATAAAGGTCTTTCAGATAAAACGGATAGTAAAATGAGCAAAAGATGGGACAGATTAAGATAAGCAGGATAAATGCCAAGGAAATAACAAGAAATAAATGTGGCAAGAGCCAAGATTGAGATATTTTACTTGGATAAAGTTTTTATTAATTCTCTTAAAAGGAGGATTTGGAACCTAATACAAAATTCAGTATATATTATCTATGTATTATCTATAATAATATATAAAGTATTTTAGATGTTATTATATAGTTCTTCAATTTCATTATATATATTAAGCAATCTCAATTATCTGTGTTTTCTTTATAAAATCTGAGTCAAAAAAACTCTAGGCATATTATTAAATCATACTCTAGACCAAGTGGATTTTATGTTAATACTTCAGCACTTATATTTTTACTCAAATTTGGGAGTCCATTATAAAATCTTACCTTAAAAAATTTATCACTTTCTGACATTCTAAATTTCTGGACTGTGCCAAATAAATTTAAGTTATTTTTATATAACAAGCATGAAAAATATTCTCCATAAAAAAAAAACAACAACTATTCTTTTGTGTTGAATTTAATTTGCTTACATCTTGCCAAATAAAAGATAGCTTAAGAGTCAACAAATGAATTTAAAGACATAATCTCTGAAAAGTGATCAGAGCTGGTAAACTAAGATAACAGATAACTATAACTATTCTCAATAAATGAATCATGCTAGAACATCAGCTATATAAATTTCTAGAATTCAGATACAACTTCTAATACTTATCAATTTACAGTTTATTATAAAGTTAATCCCAATGTGGTAATAATTCGGTTCTTTTAAGCACCAAGTAAGGTGCTTAAAAAAAATACATGTTGAAGTATCTATATACCCTATTAGAGTTTCATTTTTTTAAAATAAAATTTGATAAGGAAACAATTGGAACACAATCAGTAATTAAAAGGAAACATAGAGAAGCTTTAGTCATTTGCCAACATGTTTTCCAATGAAAAAAAAGAAATTTTAATTTTAAAAAAGTTAAATAGTTTTATAACATCTTTCCAAGAGAAATGGGTTTGTTTTAAAATAAAACTTTTAAATTCAAAGATAAGGAGAGGTGTGTTTTTTAATCATCTAGGTCTTTAGATAAACCATCAAATGGAGAAGGAGGAAGAGAAAGAAAACAGAAGGTTAGCCAAGTTCATATAGTGGACAGAGTCTCTATTTTTCTCTTACCATTCTGTCAGCACAGGTGTAATGCTAGAGTTCATCTAAATGTGTCTGCAGTTCTCTGCACCTGTAGATCACCATCAGGCCAATAACAAAAATGCCTTCTGCACAGTTTTACTTGAAGATGTTGCAATTTATTCAGGCTTAATTGAGGTAAAAGAGAAAAGCCTCTGGGATATTCTGCTCCTAAAAATCAAATTTTTTTTCACCTCAACAATTAACTTCTTTTGTTATTGATATAAAAGAAAGTGTAAGATTTTAGGACTCATGGGTGCACTTATTTAGCCGAAATAACATCTGAGTTCTATAAGCAGGTTAAATAACAGTTAAGTTGATTAAAAATATGTTGTTTTCCAATCACAATGCTATCACTCTATATCTGTGATACCCAGATGCAGGAAATAAAATATTCTTAGTTGGTGTTATGTAAAATGCTGCAGTTATAAAGTGGTTGAATAAATCTCATCATTATGCAAAAGAATAGAATTAGAGTAAAAGAACTTAGAGATTATGTTTGAGACATATGACACTAAAATAGTGTAAAAAGTCATGAGAGGCTTATCGACGATATAATACTAAGACAAAATACACCTTGTTAATATCAAAGTTACATCTCTGAATATTCATTATAAATAACACACTATGATTCTCTATTTTCTCTGTGGAAGATTAAAAGTTTAGATCTATATCTTATAAAGAAGATTGACAAGCATTAAAGAGAGTGCCAAAATAATATTTACTGGATTACAAAATGATATATTTTATAGAAATTTTTCAGCTGTAGAATTTATTGTAACATATTTTTGCCTGTAATGAGCAAAAGCCATGATTATACCATGGTTTAAATTAGGGGTAATAGCAAAATGATATGTGGGCAGCAGCAAAATTTATCCTAGTATTGAAAACATATATTGAAGATGTCATAATTAAAAGAAGGTGACTTATAATAACTCTGCTTGGCCAATAGTGTTAAAATTACATGATACATATATATATATATATATATATATATATATATATATATATATATATATATATGATATATGTATGGATACCCATTTACTGTATATGTTATAGACAAACATACATAATGCATATAACATATAAGTATTTTTACATTTATAAATTACATATATATACATATACTTGTGTATATATACATACACACACACATATAAATACTCAGAGAAGCATACTTATTTCTAATATGCATGCCTTTTCATAGACTGTAAATATTTGTAAAGCTTAAACCATATTCATTCACCCTGCAACAGAATATTTAAGGCTTACGAAGAGTTCCATAAACATGTGACCAATTACACTATTTATTAACTATTAAATAAACATCTACTACATGCCAGGCACGGGTAATACAATGGTGAGCAAAATAGACTTGGCTTAAGAATGATACTAATCTATGGCTATACTACCCTGAACAAGCCCGATCCCATCTAATCTCAGAAGCTAAGCAGGGTCGGGCCTGGTTAGTACTTGGATGGGAGGCCATCAAGTAAGACCAGGTGCTGTAGATGTAAAAGATAAAAAATAAGGAATTGTAAGCTGACAAGGTCCTTGCAATCTGTGAGGTCAACCAAGGGTTGTATTACCTAAAAAAATTAAAAAAAATAAAAAAGATACTAAAATGTTTAAGAATCCATAAAAGCAAAATATCTGACTCTGGTGGTCATTCAAAAAAGTCTTCCCCAAGGAAGTGAGTTTTGAGTTACCAAATCAATTTTACATAAAATTTAATTTTGTAAAAATTGTGGGAGCATGTCAAAAAGCCTTGAAATAAAAAAAAATGGCCTCCTTGAGTACCTATGACTGTAACAGATTTAAATCCATTTTACAAAATAAACATTGCATTAGATTAGCTCAACATAAAGCCTTTCTTCTACTAGTTTGCAATACTAAAAATATGTATTAGTTTGTGCAATGCATATACAAAGAGATTGTTTTTTACTTTTAGTATAGAGCTATTTTAGTTTCTAAAAAGTACATGTAGACATATTGTGGATATGTTCACTCACAAATGAGAGGCCAACTGCTTGCATTTGTCTCTGTCTAGTGTTAAGGGTCTAAGCTGAAGTTACTCTTGTTTACCTTCTAACAGCATTTCTTCTCCTTAACTTGCATGGGGCCTTTCCTTCTCAGGTCACCACAGAGCAATCACTTTGGGGTCCTACTATTATACTTTCTACTCACGTGTCCAGTTCAGAACTTTGAGAGGCAGTAAGCATAGTTTAATATTGGTAGACTGGCTGCATTCCAAAAACATATCTTCTCGTTTGATCAAAAGAATGGTAAAAGATGAGAATAAAATGATACAATTAAAGTGTTAAGATAATCTGTGTGCACCATGTAATTTAATAGCTGGCATAGAATCAACATTAAAATAAAGCATTAATTTTATTATCAAATAAAACAGTAAAAAGTCTTATAAAATACAATTGCTCTATAACTTTTCTTGTAATTCCAAAATATACTAACAAAACACTTAGTGTAGAGCTCTTTGATTAACGAATATGTTGTAAGTCAGTAATTGACAATCCACAAAAATGCATGCATATTCATAAAATAAATTCACCAAACATAAGATTCTGACTGTCTCATCACTGTCTACTTTTTCTGTAACACTTTTAAAGATTATAAGCAATTATTCATGTCTTTTTTTATATATGTTTTTCCTCCAACCTATAAGTACCATGAAGACAGCAAACTTATCCTGTATTAACTCAGTGCTGGAAAATAGTAACAATGATGATAATTATTGCCATGTATCAAGTCCTAACTGTATTTTAAGTACATTGTAAGAATTTTTTATGTATTAACACATTATTCTTTAATGTGCTATGAACTTGATTACAGGTCCAAGTAAGATGGAGTAAGCACAGTCCACACTGTCTTCTGACTAAATGCAGCTCTGAAGCCTGAACAGAATTCATGAGCTCTTTGAGGAATTATAAAAAAATGAATATTAACAGTCAGAGAAGGCGAGAAGACCAAAATTGGAGTAAAAACTAAAATTGTGGTGACTTTATCATATTTTACCCCTTTGCATCTCATGGCTTGGAATCAACACAGATTGACTGAAATGCTCTAAACACAGATGTGAGCATGATTATTGTTGCAGTCGATTGAGAAAAAAAATTGACAATAGTCAACCTTCATTTATGATAAAAACTGGTAAACTGAGTAAACTTGGAATAGAAACTTCTTCAATTTAAATAAAGGCATTTACAAAAAAAACCCTACAACTAACATATATAAAAGTAAATTTTTCCCTAGAAAATTAGGAACAATTCAAGGATATTTAATTTCTCTTATTCAAAAACATACTAGCAATCATAGTCAGTGAAAGAAAAAAAGTCAAAAAACTTAGAAAAAAATTAAAATATTTCTATGCATAGATGACTTGATGTCTACATAGAAAATCTCATGTAATAATAATAATAAAACACCCCTAAAACTAATAAGTCAATTCAGTAAGTTTCAGGACTCAAGTTCAACATTAAACAACAGTTGTATTTTTATATACTATCAATAAACTATGTATTATATACTAATATATGTTATGTTATTAATTAATTGGAAACTAAAAACTAATAAATAATAGCATTTACTGTAACTCCAGAAATAAGATACTTAGGTGTAAATCTAACAGGGCATTTATATTATTTGTATTCTGTAAGATACAAAAGCTATTAAAAAATACTGAAATAAATAAAGAGATATACTATGTTCATGAATTGCAAGATTCAATATAGTAAAATATTAATTAATTAAAATTAAGCCACTGAAGAGTTTTCCTTTTATCTATGGACAAGCTTATTCTAAAATTTACATAGAAAAACAAAGGATCTAGCATACCTAAAATATTTGAAAAGAAGAAGAAAAAAGAAAGTGGGCAGATTATCATCACTTGATTTTATAAAATTGCATTTATTAAGACAGTATGTTTTTAAGATAGTGTGGTCTTGACATATAGATCAATAGAACAGAATAAAGACTCCAGAAATCAACTTATACAAATATGACTTATCTCTATTTTGACGAAAGTGTCAAGAATATATAGTAAAAAAAAAGTATAGTCTTTCAAAAAATAATATGGCAATAACTAAAATTGATATGCAAAATTATAAGCCTCAACTTAATTCTTACAAAGTCTTATAACCTATAAAAATTAAATCTAAAAAAATCACATATCTGAATGTAAAATGTAAAACTCTAAATGTTCGTAGAAAATATAAAAGTCTATACATGACATTATAAACATAATCCATAAAAGTAAATATTGATAAATAAATTTTATCAAAATTAAAATTTTACTCTGAGAAAGGCATTATTGAAAGAATGAAAAGACAAGTTACAGCATGGGAGAAAAACATTTATAAATTGCTTAATAAAAATGAACCAGTATTTGAATATATAACAACTCTCAAAAATCTACACTAATTTATAAACTAATTTTAAAATTAATATGGTGATGAAAAAGACTCAGAATAACCAATTCAATATTGAAGGTTAAAAATGAAGTTGAAGATCAGACACTATTTGGCTTCAAGACCCACTATAAAATAATAAGAATCAAGACAGTGTGGTATTGGTGAAGGAGTATACAAATAGATCAATGAAATAGAGAATAAAGAACTAATAGAAATTTAGTTAACTGATGTTTGACAAATGAGCAATAGCAATACAATGGAGAAAAGACAGTCTTTTTACAAATAGTGCTAAAATAACTGGATATCCACATGCAAGAAGAAGAAAAAGAAGAAGAGGAGGAGGAGAAAAGAAAAGAAAGAAAGAATCTAGACACAAACCTTATTCTCCACAAGAATTAACGTAGAATGGATCACTGACCTAAATGTATAATGCAAAAAATAAAATTCCTAGATGATAATAGAAGAAAACCTAGGTGATCTTGAGTATGGAAATAACTTTAGATAATAACTTTTATATAAAATATCAAAACACAATTTATGAAAGAAATAATTGAAAAGTTGCACTTCATTAAAACTAAAAAGAAATCTCTTATGTAAAAGACAATGTCAAGAGAATGAGAAGACAAATCACAGATTGGGAAAAACTGTTTGCAAAAGACAGATCTAATAAAAGACTGCTAACCAAAATACACAAAGAAATCTCAAAACTCAACAATAAGAAAAAAAAACTCAATTTAAAAAAATGGGTGAAAGATACAAATAGACACCCAATCAAAGAAGATTTACAGATGACAATGAACATATGAAAATATGTTCAATATCATATGCCATTTGAAAATTGCAACTTAAAACAACAATAAGATACTACTACGCACCTATTAGAATGGACAAAATCCAAAACACTGATAACATCAAATGCTAGAGAGAGGATGTGGAGAAATAGGATATGATGTAGCCACTTTGGAAGACATTCTGGTGGGAATATGATATGATACAGCCACTTTGAAAGACAGTCTGGCAGTTTATTTCAAAAATGAACATACTCTTAACATAAAATTTAGTAATCGTGTTTCTTGGTAATTACTCAAATGAATTGAAAACTTATGTCCATACAAAAACCATACAAAAACCTACACATGAATATTTATAGCAACTTTAAACATACTATTCATAACTTGGAAACAACAGAATTATCTTTCAGTAGTTAATTGGGTACATAAACCGGTTGGTTCATCCAAACAATGGAATTTGTATAATTCAGCACTGTAAAGAAAGAAGCTATCAAGATATGAAAAGACATGGGGGAAATTTAAATAGATATTATTAAGTGAAAGAAATCAGTCTGTAAAGGCTATATACTGGATGGTTCTAACATTATGGCATTCTGGAAAAGAAAAACTATGGAATCATTAGAAGATTAGTGGTTGTCAGAGATTAGTGGAGAGAAAAGAATGAATAGATGAAACACAGATTTTCAGGGCAGTGAAAATATTCTGTCTAATATCACAATGATGGATACATGTCATTATACACTTGTCAAAACCCATAGAATGTGCAACATAATGTGCAAAATAAATCCTAAGGTTATTGGACTATGAGTAACAATGCTTTGTCTATGTAGATTCACTGATTGTAATAAATGTACACTGAGGTGGGGGATGTTAACAGTGGGAGAGGTTGTGTGTTTGTGGATGTGTGTGAGAGGACATGTGGTATATGTGAATTCTCTGTAGTTTATATCCAATTTTTCTGTGAACCTCAAATTGTTCTAAAAATAGTTTATTAAAAAAATCAGCAATAAAAAAATGGAACAACTCAACTAAAAATAACCAATAAACTTGAATAGACACTTCACCAAAGGGAATATATGGATAATAAATAAGTGCATAAAAAGATATTAAACATCATTAGTGACTAGATCAATGCCAATTAAACCATGATGAGATATCACTATACCTATTAAAATGGCAAATTTATATATATATATATATATATATATATATATATATATATATATATATATATATATATAATTATACACAATACCAAATATCAACAAGAGTGAAAAGCAACTTTCTCATAGATTGCAAAATGACACAGCCTCTCTGGAAAGCAGTATTCTAGTTCTAATAATCATGCTATATAATCCATCCTTCTCACTCTCAGATGTATTTATCCTGCAGAAATAAAACATAAAACTAAGAACATGTTTATTAAAAAATCTAAAAATCACCTAAAGATAGAAATAAGTAAAATGTCCTTCAATAACCTAATAGATTTGAGAAAGATTATGGTACATTTAAACTATGGAAAACTACTTATTCATTTTTAAAAATGATCTTTTGAGGCACCCAACTTATATAAAACTCAAAGGCTATATGCTAAGTGAAAATGTATCAAAAGTTTATATTTTGTATTAGTCTATTTGCATAATGTCCTCAAAAATATAGGTTTAGAAAAAAGATTAATGATTGCTAGGTGTTCGTCGTGGAGGAAAGGTATAAAAACAAAGGGATAATACAGAGGGTGTGTTTTGGAGTTATGGAACTGAACTACATACAGGTTTTCATGGTGGTTGTATGTGTATTAAAATTTCTAGAACTATATACCAAAAAGGTATAGTTTATCATGTCAGTTTAAAAGTCAAATAAAGTAAAAGTCTATAAATTTGATGAAATTATTATCCTCATTTTGTGATTTAGAAACAAACCCAATAAAGTTAGGTAATTTTCCCAAGGGCACAGAACTCATACACTTTCAGGTCAGGAATCAATCTGAGACAGTCAGACTCCAAGGCTTATATTCATATGGTAGAAGGAAGTTACATAAATTTTTGTTGAATTAGTGCATCAGTCAATGAAGGAAGTGATGAATCAGAAGTCTAATTACTTTGGAATTTCTTGCCAGCGTGTTTATTTAGCTGGCAGAAACTCTCTCAAGGACCTCAGTTAAATAAGTCAATAGATTCAGGTCAAGCAAGACCTTTGGTCATTTCTAAAACCTCAAATTCTGACACAATAGCAATAATAATACTAGTAAAAGGAGAGAGAGTTTGGAGATACCCAAACTTATCTTGTGACTCCTACAGGCACTTCAAGCCCCCTTAAGCTCTGCCTGGGGGGATGAAGGAATGTGCCACTAGAGCTCATACCTGTCAATCATTCAGTCAGTAGTCAATGAAATCTGTGAATTTAAATATGGAAGCTGCACACAGATAGTTTTATGAGATAGTGTTTTCAAATTTACATATATATATATATATAATACATATATAATCCTATTCTATATGATTTGTTCTAGATCACAAAAAGGAGTTTCAAAAGACTTCATAAATATAGAATTATTTAGATTATTCTTAAAAAGGTAATATAGCATTAATGCATTACATTTCAATCCCTCTTTTAAAAATAGATTTTTAATCTATAAATAAAATAATGAGATTCAAATTGAGGAATGTATTAAAATAATTTAAATTTAAAAAAATTTATGGATATCACCACATTTATTAGGCAAAAGGTGAAAACAAATAGATAATGACAATGATACAAAATAAAGTTTTTAATATAATTTTTAAGCTAATCAAGCATTCAGCTATCTTAGTTAAAATACTCTTTCAATGTTAGCTATAGAAAGAATTCTTACAATATGATTAAGAATATCTTAAAAATAGTATGTCAGCGCCAAGCTGATCAAGAAGGGAAGGCTTCCGTGGTGACATGCCCAGTTGAAAAAATGCACGAGGAGCCAACATGAGAATGAAACGGTAGATACCAACTTTATGGCAGGAAGCGCGAGATTCTGCACTAGGAGACCACATGGGCTTTATATATGTCAGAGAACACAGTGACATTCTACCACACATGCATGATAAACAATAAGCCAAGTCATACTTGCACAAGGTACGTGCATTCCCTTTACTACATTAATGTAACATTTTATATCCAGAGTCCTATCATTAGTTGCAAACCTGGATCACAGCCAGACCTGGGACCCACATAGCATATGTCATACATTGCTCCATAAACTCTGGTTTCCATTTCTGTTTTCTAGTACTTCAGTCTTATTCCTGATTCAAAGCCTTTGCATTTATTTCTTCTATTTGTTTCTAATTTCTACATGACTGTCTTTTTTTACATCCAAGTTAGAGCTCAAGTGCCAGCGAATAATGAGCATTTACCTTTTTTTATTTTATTTTATTTTTTTTGTCTGGCAATATTTGATCTTTCAATTTGGAAAAAAATCTCATATTGTATAAATTTTGATTAGTGACTAGGTTCTAAGGCATACAATGTGGGAGGGGGGGGAGTGAGAAATGCCAAATATTCCTTCTCGCTTCGTGATAACCAGTGGATGGACACTGAACTTAAACTGCAACAACCAGATGCTTTCATCTAAAACTCTTGAGTCTGAAGGTGTTTCATAAGATGCAGGAATAATTAGATATTATTTACTGCAGTGTCAGTGGTGCAGAGATGGAAAAAGCATCCAGCAGTACCTACCAGCCATAGATAGTCATGCAGGTGTGATTTGAGCAATGTTTCCTGCTTTCTAGTCCATTTCATTTTATCATTCTTCAAAACTGGTTCTTTAGAATTCTTATTAATTCTCTTAGCTTTCCAAATGCATTACTTTTTTTTTTTTTGGATAAATTTCTCCAAAGCTGGTTACTGCTGCTAGGTTTCTAGAATTCTCGAAGATGCAGCCATCACCAAAGAAGCACTTCTGATTATTCTATTGAAAAAATTCACTTTCCCATAATATTGTTCAGAGGCTGCTTCTTCTTCCTTCTTTTCCTCCCCTTCTATTCCTCCTCTTCCTTCTTCTAAATTTGTCTCTATGGAATGATCTTATTTATATAATTGTTATGGATAAACTCAAAATAATATTTAATGAAGGAATAGATACTATTTGTAAACTATTTTTTCACATACCTTGTGCATAAAAATTATTTATGAATTATAATAAAATTATTAAAGAAGACAAGAATAAGTGACAAAAATATAAGCTTCCTCAGTGTGAGGACTTAAAATTTTCTAATTATCCTAATACATGAATTCTTAGGTTTAATTCCCAAATAATTAAAAATGATAAAATTAGGAAAATAGTAACTAAATTAATAATAAAGAGAAAAAATATGCAAGAACTTTCTTTTTGCCCTGTCAGATTAATAGCAATAGTCAAAACAGCAATAATCAAAACAATGTTCTCCTTGAACAATAATAGATGAATAAGATAATAGAATGAAATCTAAAGAAAACACATATATAATGATTTTAATTTTTGATAAAAGAAAAATTCTACATGATGGTGAAATACTAAACTAGATTTTTAGAAAAATAAAATTCAGCTGTATTAGACTCAAAAGTATATAAAAATAAAATTATAAAAGAAACATAAAGAAACATCAATTGATGTTCATCTGATCTCAGGAAAACCAAGTGCTTTCTAAACAGAAAAGGAGAAAAAAAATATGAGGTAAGTGAATGGTAGATTTGACTAGAATAAAAAAAAATACATCCCATGTAAAAATGATAAGAGCAACCAAAGATACAGAAAAATAACACAGTTGTGAAATGTTTATTATTATAATAAAAGTAATAGTAATATCTAGTGCTTTCAAGTTAAAAAAAATAATTTGATGAAATTATTTAGTAAGAATCTATTCATAAACATAAGTTGATTATAGATAAATATGAATATATTTGGCGTCTCTAGTCTTCGAAGAAGTAAATGAGGTATTGTATGTGTTATATTTAACAAAGTTAGAAAATCATACAATGTTATTGGATTGAACCATGCTAACTGCCTTTGATGTGAGTTAAAATTTGTTTTGAAACTGGGATCTTTATATGTTCCAAACTCTTTCCACCATGCATTGTCAATTCCCCTTTCTGAAAAAAAATGTGAAAAAAATTAAAATCAATATTTTTGAATAACATTTAAGTATTATAAGAAATGATCAGAGATCTACACAAATCATGTACAATTATACCACTTGTATCCATTTTAGTATTACACCATTACTTAGTAAAAAATTAACTAAAATATTTTTATAGAAAGAAATATGAAGCCACTAAAGTATCTCACATTTTAAAACACTTTTATTCTGAAAGGATATATTATTAAGTGCGAATATACAAGTTAAAAAATATATTCATTAGTATTAAAAATAAGTAAGTATATTAAGTAGGTAGAAAAGAATTAATAAATATTAATATAATTAATTAATTAATTAAATTATAATAATAAAATTATAATTATAATAATAAAAAAGGCTATTAATGAGAGAGATGGAACTTGAAGAAACATACTAAAGCTAATATCATACATTAAACTGATTTTGTTTAATATGGGTATTGATCACAGTTACATATTCTGCTTGATGTATATTTTATACTTTCTAATGAATAAAAATTGATTTTTAATGAGAAAAAAATTAACAGCACAAGAAGCAATAATGCTGCAAAATTGTCTGGGCAACTAAATATGTAATAATGGAGTATGTAAATAAATATTTTTCTTAGAAGTATGTACAAGGAATTTAAATGTGATTATCTTTGGCACAGTAGAGGAGTGTTGGGTGAAAGTTGCAATGGAGCATGTTTTGATCTGTTTTACCCTATATTCTTAATTTCTTTAAAAATCATATATATAGTATACTTTTATTCTTTCAATTATATAAAAATTCCTATTCTAAATTTTAAAGATTATAAATGATGTTAATACATCCTTCAACTATATACTAAAATATTGACTAACTCTTAATTTGATTCTTTACCCGGTATGTTTTTAGACATTTTTATTTTTAAAATGAATCAACAATCCTTGCAAAATTTTGACACAAGAATATTTTTAATGGCAAAAATGGACCTTCCACTTCTCTAATTGTCTCCAGAGACTTAGTCTGGTTCAAGTTGTAGAGCAATATGGAAGCAGCTTTCTCAAACATGAGTATCTAAGCAGAAAAAATTATTTCCTTTTTATAGTTATTCCCCTCCAATATTAAAAATAACCATTAACTGGAGAAGATATTGTAGTGCTACTGATTAAATGATAGCTTTAATCTTAACTGAATTAAAATACTTGGCTTCTTTCACTATTTTTTATTTGATTTCTTACTTTTTTTTCTCATTCTCCTCCTTATCTCCTATTTACTTCTACACTGCCCTTTCTTTTATCCTTCCTCTCCCTCCTCCTCCATCTTAATCCTCCTCCTTTACTTTTCCTCTTGTTCTTTTTCCTCTTTTTTTTTTCGTGTTGTCTATGGCTATAGGCTTCTGATTATAATAGACAAACTGTTATATGTGAAAGATAGCTTTTGATTTTAAAACTGTTTGTTAAATTTGGGTGGTAAAATTAAGTATTTACTTGTTGAGCAACTAAATTACTTATATTGCATTATCTTATCAATATTCTCTTTTGTAATATTAGGTGCATAAATACACACACACATACAAGAAAGAAAGAAAATAACTTTTCTTACAACAAAACATCAAATAATAAATCTTGAATGATGATAGATTTTGGAAGATATCAATGAAAGCTAAAAGTAATAAGCAAATGTTTAATTAGAAACAAATTAATTACATAGCCCCACAAGTAATTAATAAGTAATTTCCCCACAAATTACTTACTAATGACAAAAAGAAAAATGGAGGTTTTATAGAAGAATAACCTAGACATTGCCACCTTAATCAAGTGACCAAAACAATCATCACAAACATTGGTAGAAAGCATGCCCCCCCCCACCCCATACAATGCTCTTTGAAAAACATCCCCATTTCTGTAGTATATTTACCAAATACATATAACATGCATGTAATTATGAGGAAGCATCACACAAACCCAAAGTTAGAGTATTTATAGAATAAGTGGCCTGGATTCTTTTTAAAAAGTTAAGATCAAGAAAGAGACAGAAGTGCAGAGAAATTATGTCAAAGTAAAGACATATACATGAAAATTAAATGCAATGTCTGATTCTAAATTGAATCCTGGAAATAAAAATATATATAAAAGAACATTATTAAAACAATTGATAAATATTGAATAGGGGCTGTGGTTTAGATAACCATATTTTAACAATGTTAAATTTCTTGCTGGTTATCATTATATAATGATATGTTAAATAATGAAAAATTTACAACATGGCAAAAGCAAACATAAGAGGAAAGTTTGTATCATTACAGGCCTATCTCCAAAAACAGGAATGAATCCAAATAAACAATGTAATATTTCATATTAAAAAACTAAAAAAGAAAAAAAACAAATGAAGCCTAAAGTCAGCAGAATGAAAGAAATAATCAAACTAGGGCAGAAATAAATGAACTTGAAAACAAATAAACAAAAACAAACAATAGAAAAAATAAATGCAACAAAGAGCTAATTCTTTGAGGCTAATAAAATTGACAAATCTCTGGCTAGACTCACTAAATAAAAAAGAGAAAGGACACAAACAAAATCAGGAATGGAAGAGGGGGAATTACTACAGACAACACAGAAATACAAAGGATTATACAAGAATAATATGAAAAAGTATATAACACCAAATTTAATAATTTAGAAGAATGGGTCAGTACTTAGAAAAATACCACCTTCACAGACTGAATCAAGAAGAATTAGAAAATCTAAATAGACCGATCAACAGTATGGAAATTGAAACAATCATCAAAAATTTACCAAAAAGTAAAAGTCCAGGACCAGATGGCTTCACCAGTGAATTCTACCAAACATTCAGCGATTTAATACCTATTCTCCTCAAACTCTTCAAAAAAAAAAAAAAATGAAGAGGAAGCAATACTTTACAACTCATTTTATCACTCTAGTCAAAACCTGGTAAAGATAACACACAAAAAGAAAACTATAGACCAATATCTCTCATGAACACAAATGCAAAAATTCTAAATAAGATACTAGCAAACTGAATACAGCAACATATTAAAAAGATTATACACCATAATCAAGTGGGCTTTATCCCAGGGGCACAGGGATGGTTCAACACACACAAATCAATTAATGTGCTACACCACATAAACAAATTAAAAAAATAAGAATCATATGATCATATCAATAGATGCAGAAAAAGTCTTTGACAAGATACGGCATCCATTTATGATCAAAACACTTAACAAAATCAGTATAGAAGGAAAGTATCTTAACATAATAAAGGCCATCTATGACAAACCTTCAGCCAATATTTACTTGATGGTGAAAAACTAAAAACTTTACCTCTAAGATTAGGAACAAGGCAAAGCTGTCCACTTCTTCCACCGTTATTCAATATAAGATTGGAGGTCCTAGCAAGTGCAATCAGACAAGAGAGAGATATAAAAGGCATCCAAATAGAAAATGAAGAGGTCAAACTGTCACTATGGGTTGATGTCATGATTTTCTATATAAAACATCCTAAAGATTTCACAAAAACACCACAAGAAACAATAAGCAAATATAGTAACTTTCTGGATTACAAAATCAACATTAAAAAATTCATAGCATTTCTATACTCTAATAATGAAGTATCAGAAAAAAAAAGTTGAAAAAAAACTTTATTTTGCCATTGCACCAAAAAGAATAAAATACCTAGGAATAAATTTAACAAAACATGTGAAGGACCTATATAATGAAAACTACAAGACCCTATTAAAAGAAATCAAAGAAGATATAAAGAAATAGAAAGGTATTCTGTGTTCTTAAATTGGAAGAATCAACACAGTTAAAATGATCATATTACTTAAAGCATTATACAGATTTCATGCAATTTTCATCAAAATTCCTTTGGCATTTTTTAAAGAAATAAAACAAAAAATCATTAGATTTGTATGGAAGCACAAAAAAACACCGAATTGCCAAGCCATCCTGAGAAAAAAGAATAAGGCTGGAGGCATCACTCTGCCTGACTTCAAATTATACTACAATTTTTGATTTATGACAGTAATCAAAATGGCATGGTATTGGCAGAAAAACAGACACACGGATCAGTGGAACAAAATCAAGAATCCAGAAATAAACTTATATTTACAAGGGCAAATAATTTTTGATGAAAAGCCAAAAACATACAGTGGAGAAATAAAAGCCTCTTTAATAAATGGTGCTGGGAAAACTGGAAAGCCACTTGCAAAAGAATGAAGTTAGACTGTTTATCAGGACACACCACAATTAGCTCAAAATAGATTCAGGATCTGAATATATGACCTGAAACAATAAAATGCATAGAAGAAAACATGGGAACTAAACTCAAGAACCTTGGATTCAACAAGGATTTTATGAATTTGATCTCAAAGGCAAGGGAAGTAAAAGCAAAAATAAATGAATGGGACTACATCAAACTAAAAAGCTTCTCATCAAAAGAAACCATCAGCAAGGTAAAGGGACAACCATCTGAATGGGAAAATATATTTGCAAGCAATGCCTTCTATAAGAGCCTAATATCTAATATCTAAACATTTGCATGCCAATGTTCATAGAAGCATTATTCACAGTGGCCAGGACATGGAATCAACCAAAGAGTCCCACAATAGATGATTGGCTAAAGAAGCTGAGATACATATATGCAATGCAATATTACTCAGCCATAAGAAGAGATGAAATACTACCATTTGTGACAACATAAATGAATCTCGAGATAATCATGCTAAGCGAAATAAGCCAGACAGAAAAAGTTGAAAATCACATGATATCACTTATATATGGGATATAAATCTAAAAGCAACAAATGAACAAGACAAACAAACAGAGACTCATGGACATAGACTATAGACTAGTGGTTACCAGAGGGTAGAGAATGGTGGGAGCAGGAAGGTAGATTGGGTAAACGGGGTCAAATATTAGTGACAGAAAGAAATCTAACTATGGGAGGTGAATACACTGTAAATATATATATGCCTTACTGTTAAAGTGTACAGATGAAACATTGAATTTCCTTAACCAATGTCACTATAAATTAATTAATTCATAAAAAAATACAGCAATTCTTTTTATCTTTAAACTTTTATGTATGTTTGATATTATAATAAAAATTTATCTAAAGTGGCATATTAATATTTTGTTTTCCTAAAGAAAGTGATAGCTAAACTTTAATATTGTTGCTTTCTAATATAAAAAAATATTTGCTTTTAAATTGAGGATCTCTTATATATTATATTATATAGATATCATCTTTAAAAACAACAACAACAACCACATTCAAATTTTTTTTTGTTAATCCAAAAATTTAGATGAGGTTCTTAAATTTAGATGAGGTTTATGTTGTGACCTCTTCCAAAACTAATGTCTTTAAAAAATGTAATTTTATTTAATTTAAAAAAACTTTAAATTTAGTCAGAAAGTCTAGCATAACATAAGTAAAAAATAAAATGTTTTAAAATAAATGCATTCATAAAAACAAATTGATAACAATTTTGTAATTTGTAGGAATTTAAAATAAAAATTGCATTCATTATTTAGTTACAAATCTCATTTATTATTATCAATGGATATTTTTTCTTCAAAGAAGTAGGCTGGGATTTTAGGAGATAAACATGTTTAAAAAATGGTTCAATAGTTTAAAAGAGATTTTTCTTTACTTAGAATAGTAAAAAAGTATGTTTATACTTTTTGATTTAAAAAAAAAATCAAGTTTTTATGGGTGATCTTGACATATAAAAAGCCTAGCTTTCTAATTTAAGCACTAAGAGTAGTCTCATTTTTCTGGAGGCAGCCAAAGTTATTTAAGGCTTTTTATACTCATCAATGAAGCCAAAGGAGTTTCTCCATGTGAAGAAAAGTAGATAAGAAAAGGTATCTGTTCCACGAAAGAAAAGGCAAAAATAGATTTCGTCCATAGAGAAAGCTTGACGGCAAAGATCCAATGTGAAATAGAATAAAACAAATTTTCCTAAGAAGTTTTGGAAGAGAAAATAAAATTTACTTTTTTTTTATGACATAGCTACTAGAAATAAGGCCTGCATATTATTTTTAACTACCGCATTAACACTGTTTTACAGTCTTCTTTAACTAATCAAAACAGAAAAATATGAAGTATTAAGGTACAGCTTTTTATCGGGGTCCTTTTCATGTGTGTGAAATTCACAACTTAAAATTTTATGAAAAAGGAAAAGGGATACTTCATTTTTATTTTGCACTATGATCCACAAATTATGTAGCCAATCCAAATTTCTTTTTGTCTCTTATATCATACTTTCATTTGACTACAGTGAACAGATATTTAAGTTTATAAACAAAGAGGTAATTTGTCTACATTAAATTTTAATGAGACCATTTTTCACCTTTAATTCAATAATTTTTGTACTTAACATTTTTTATTGATTTTCTCCTTAGATTTTTGTGTTGACGTGTATATTTCTTCTAACTGTGTGACTTCCAGGGTAAGGAAGAACAAATAAGAAAATAAAAGATATCTGGGAGCAAAAAATCAAATGTGGCCCTGAGAATAGAACCATTTGCTTTAAAAAAGTAAACATGTCTTAGAGAGAACACCAAGGATCAAGAAGTACCTACTCTCAGAACTATAAATGTCATTAACTAACTTGACACTTTATGGCATCTGAGACATTCAGAGATGAACTGGGTTGCAGAAATGCAGGATGATATCAGAACTATGAAAGATTTCCAAGGCCTAGGAGTAAAAACTTTTTAATTCTTGTAAGATGGTGTAATGTGGAGATAATTGTAAAGATTGAATTCAGTCGTTGAGTTAGTTTGAGGTACCAGTGAGATTATCAATTTTAGTTTCTGGTAATAAGTATAGACCCATGAGTGCTCATCGTGTGTTTATCATCACTGTTCAACTTTGTATAGACGTCCCACATCATTAGAGACTACTGATGTTGAAGAGGATAACACATTTCTATGTAATTTAAAAATTGTTACACGTAAGGCAAAACTATCGAGAAATGAATCTCTGTTGATAGTAATCAATTAAAGCATATTAGGTTTTGTTGTTAATACAAAGTAAAATGGAAACAGGAATAAGTGGATACATAATCAATTTTAAAAATGTACATTTGTATATGTGTGTGATTGTATGTATTTGGTTTATAGATAGATATATAAAGTGATATGTATATATGTGCCTGCTTTTTACATTCAAAAAAGTTTCCAAATGGTTTATCTATTATTAAGTAAGATAAAAGAACTCTTAACAATGAATATAATTGTGGAGTATATATAAAATACAGTTATCGAGTATATATAGAATATATATTTCATTGTGATATATTGACTTTGAAATTTAAATTTAATAAATATATTATATTATAAAATATTTTTATTAAATCATTTCAATATTTTTTATAAAGTAAGAAATTTGCTCAAAATTTTCATATAACTGTGATCAAAAGATTTATGTTATTTCTTAAATTTAATAAGAAGTATGTTATGTAAAAGTTTAATAAAGGGTTATAATTTATGTTTAAAAATAAGTAAACAGAAATAACAGGGTTATCTGTTTATCTTCTTTCTTAGACTTTCCTGATACTTACTACCAAGACTTTTTAAGTGCTTAAAAATATTGCTTGGTGCTGCATTTTGCAAGGCTGAGTTTGGATTATGCATCATTTTAATTTTTTATTTGGTATTTCAGTATTATGCTGTACCTTTCACTCATCAAACATAGAATCTGACATCTTAGAGGTAAATAAGTAGCAAGGTTAAATCTATTAAGAAAAAGCATTTGGTGTGTGTGTGTGTGTGTGTGTGTAGTGTTTCACATGTAACTATTTTTAATGAAATGATATATAATATCTTAGAGATTTCAGGAGAAATACATGCTCTTTCCTAAATTTATAAATCACTAGCATGCTAAAAAAAAGTTATGATCAATTCATCCAGCTTAGAAATTTGATTTTCTACATACATATAAAACAGTAACACCCTGCAACACCCACTCCCCTGTAGTCTCAATGGAAATAACAGTTTTCCAGAATAGCTGTGAAAATTTTCAAGGAATATAACAATAAGTATTAACTTTAAAAATCATATATACATTTAGTCAGATATAAGTTATTTATTTTATAGTTTACATGATTAGACAGCTTGTAAAAGAGAATTAACATACTTGTCATTTGTAATTATGTAAGAGAGCATGAACTCAAGAAAACTTCAAACTCTCTTTACGATACCAACACGGTCAAAACAATGATGAAGAGGAAGTCTTTCACAGCCAGACATAGCCCCATCAATCAGCTTGCAGTCAGGAGAAAAATTGACTTTGTCATTATATGTTTCTTAAAGAAAAAGTAATAAATTCTATACAAATGGCAAACTGGCAGTGTTGCTAATTTATTCATTATCCACCCTAGAAAAATAATTAAGTCATGCTTTCTTTCCTGGTGCTTCATTACCGTTTGGCAAGCAAACCCCCTCCTACCTTTCTTCGAAGGAGTCAGTAAGAATGCTTATTAAAATAAATTAGCTGCGAAACTTTTAACTCTGTCTTAAAGAAAAACTAATCCACTTTTCTAGTGGAAGCAACATTGATTAAATAGACCCAGTTCCATGCAGAGCAGATTAATTCCTTTAGCCACAGTTTCCAACCTTAAATGATGTTATACCTGTATTAGTTTGAACAGTGTGTAATAAGCTGTAAATTTATAATTGGTATTAACCTCCTTTAGTGTGTCTTTCTTTATCTCTTATTGGTGACATTCTTTATTTA
The DNA here is from genome assembly GCA_004027375.1 of Macroglossus sobrinus. Lineage (NCBI taxonomy): Eukaryota > Metazoa > Chordata > Mammalia > Chiroptera > Pteropodidae > Macroglossus > Macroglossus sobrinus. The sequence continues at coordinate 1,233,355 of PVKZ01000087.1, forward strand.
AAAATAGAAAATGTGAATGTTAGAAATTTATATATTTGATGTTTTAGTCATGTATATTATATATATTTATTCAGTGAACTCATTTTTTACACAACTTATATTGATTAACCTTACCACAAAACAACTTTAAATATTTGTGAAACTCCTTGTGGATCATATTTAAATCAAACTTTCTAAGAAAATCTAAGCTGGAATACGACAAAATTTGGAGAAAACAATAGATTTGTTTTTCTTTTGAAAGAAGGCTTTTTTAGTTGTTCATATTGATTATAGGAATGCAGCGGGGGGAGGTAGGTGGAGTGAAAGGAATCAAATATGTAGTGACAGAAAGAAATCTAGCTATGGAGGTTGAACACACAATGCAATATATATATGTCTTACTCTTGAACTGTATACCTAAAACTTACTGGATTTCATTAACTAGTATTAATATATATATATATATATATATATTATATATAATCATATATATATTATATATATAATCATATATATTATATATATATATATAATCATATATATATATATCTCAAATTGATTGCATTAATACTTATCAAAAATATATTTTTATTTTCTTATAATTTAAAAAGAGCAATATGGTGTTATTTGCATATATATCTGCCCTTATTCCTTTCTTAACATGTTTGTTGCTCTTTCCATGAAAAGATAAAATTCATTTCTTCTTTTGAATTTGTGTTTTCCCTGTAATTTTCTTATACCAATAGAATGCTATGGAAGTGACACTATGCAATTTTTAGGAAACTTTTGTTTTCACTCTTGGGAATGTAGCCTCCATGTAGAACTCAGGCCAGGGTACTAACTGAATTAGTCCAGTCTCATACACATGGAGAGGGAAGCTACTACTTGGAAGCATCTAGCCATTCTATTCGCAGCTAAGAGCAAAGCCCTCATGATTGTTTCCATCTCAGCTGAGTTCCTAAGTGAAGGAAGTTGTATGTGTGATTTTGACAAACATTATGTGGTACTAAAGAACCTGGATGAGAACAGCCAACCTACAGAATAACAAGTCATGCATGTTTATTTAGCCACTAATTTGGAAGAAGGTTTATTATGAAGTGATAGATAACAAATAATGACAATTTCTTGTTAAAAATGTTAAAAGCAAGAAAAAATGCACTCTTTTGCTATTGCTAATATTCTAGAGTTAAACTGAATTTAAGATTTTTACTTTTAAGATTCCACATTTCAGATTTCTACATCTAAGTTTCCAGATGTATTAATTCTCTCTCCCCTCCCCCAAACCCCACCCTCCCACTTCTGGATATTAACTCTTTAGCCTTGAATATTTCCATTAATAAGCATTGTTATTAATTTAATAGTGAGATTTCAGGCATTAATAATTTCTGCTGTCAGCATATACAAACATTATGGGTTACAGGTCTAACATTCATTGAATTAAACCCAAAGGGATATTTTGAGGAGAAATAACTTTCACAATAAGGGTATTTGGCAAAGAAAAATTATGTGTTCATTTGTGAAGAGATAAAAGTGGTTCAAAGTTATATATTTAAAGAGTGCACAAAGATATTTTTCACTCTGACTCTTCAGTGATGTATATAATTTACAACTGAAACCACTGCAGCTCTGTGCCTAAAACTTTTAATAACTCATTATGTATTTGTCATAAGGCTGCTTCCACAATATGGCATGAAAGTTCTTTGTTTGTTTCACACTTCTTTTGCATCATATCTTTCTACTTCCTCTTTTATATTTCATAAACTATGATCTAGGTAGCCTAGACATATGATTGTTGCTTCTTTGCTTTTGCTTAATTTCTTCTATATGGAATGTCCCTTCTTTATCTGTCTAATTTTTCCTAATACCTTAAGACCTAGTCCAGGCAGCTTTCTTTGGTCTTTCCCGCAGCTCCCCTGACATCAGTGTCTCCCAGTCTGATCCTCTTCCGCTATATGAATAGCATTCATTGCACACCTCCACCATAACCCTTAAAGTGTTAAAATTATGTGCTCACTTGCCATTTCTCCTATTTGTAGCAGAGAGCAAATGGCACAACATATGGACATTCAGGATAAGGTGGTTCTATAACTAAGTGAATTCAGGTGATGTACCTAAAGAATACATTATCTAATAGGTATAATAACTTTCTACAAATTCTCTATTAGATTTTAAGTAACATAACTATACTGTTAATGCTATAAATTTGGTAAATTTCAATTTCCTATCAATTTACTAATGACTCATTTTGAATACCAGTTAATACTGATATGGTTATTTAGAAAAATAAAAGTACTTTGTTATTTTTCAAAATATTGGGTTGTGTTCAACATGATCTTTGACTTCTCAATTTAGAATTATAATGAATTACTGAGATTTGTTAATTGGAAGTGAGACACTACTGGAAAACTGATTCCTAAAGATCCACACATTAATGTTTACTGCCCTAAATAGTTTTGTATCTATGAATGGGATTTGGTTCTACATTTAGGATTTATCTAGATGATAGTAGTAAATAATACTCCGAGCAAATAGACATCATTTATTTAAGCAGTTTTAATACTACTTTTTGGTCAATTGTAGCTGACACTTTGCTGCTACTGAAATCAAATAGTATGTCAGTTGTGATTTCATCATTTTACAAAGCAATTTCAGTTCTAAAGTTCTGATTTAAGATGACAGATTGAAGAGATCTATTTAGTTTGATTTTGATCTGATGCCCCATAAAACCTGCCATCAAAGGATTAAGTTAAAATGTGTGTGTGTGTGTGTGTGTGTGTGTGTGTGTGTGTGTGTTCATTCCAAGGATGAGGAGAACAGAAAAGGAAATAACATCAAAATGCTAAATTCTATAAACAGGTTTCTGAATGGTAACTGATTTACTACAACCAAAAAAAAAAAAAAAAGCTAAATTCTCATCAGCACAAGAGATTGTTAAAAAGAATCCACACTACAGAGTATAAATTCTCAAAATGCTTAGGAACTCACATAACACGTGCCTCTGGAGAAGAATGGAGACAGTTAAAATAAAGACTGTTTGAAAATCGATGGAAAAATGTTTAGGTCTTCACATTACTTTTTCACCATCATAACACTGGGTGATCTCCCCCTTCTCCCTCTCCCTTATTCCTTGTCTGGACATTTATTCCTGGAGGTGTAAAATAAAAGAGTTTTTTCTGGAAAACATTGAACACAGATCTCTTCTGTGCTGAATTGTGTTTACCATGGATTCATTAAGTTTCTGCTCTCTCCTCCATGCTCTTCTGCATTGGATAATGTGAGAATAGCCTTAGAGAAATTTTTGTTTTGGCTTTTCCTAAGAGCTGGAGATAGCTCATGAGGAGAATAGAGGCAGAAAAAAGAGGCTATTTGACTCTCACTGATCATATTCCTATTGGAAATACAGCCTATAGCCCCCATTACATCTGGGTCACATATTCCAACTGTGGTGAGCCCTATTGCTCTAATAACTAATACTGTTTCCACTGAATTATGCAGAAAGTACTTGAATAAACTTTCAGAGAACTTGAAACTAGACATAGGCTACTTTTAGCAATTAACAGTTTCTCAGAACTTCCTGGCTTTTAATAATGTTGATAATTTTGAGGAGTACTGGTAAGATCTTTCACATAATGGCCCTCGATTGGAATTTCTCTGATGCTTTTCTCATGATTAGACAGAATTTATAATTTGCTTGGAAGAAAGCCATAGAGATAAAGAGTCATTCTTTTCAGGAGTGCATATATTATCAACATAATTTGTCACTGTTGCTGTCAATCTTGATCTCCTAGTTGAGGTACTGCAGGTCAGATTTCACCACTGTTATGTTTTTTGTATTTTTTCTCTACTCTTCATGTTGTTTTCTTTGTATGGAAATCACTAAGGGAAACACACACTTAAAGAATAGGGAATCATTCTCTGTCTTCTTGAGGACAGAGTATCTACATATATAATTTGAAATATTCTGCACAGATTTGTTTATTTTCCATTTTTAAATTTAATCATGTATTTATATAAGTATTGGTTATTTATTTTATTCTTTGGATTATAATCCAATACTACTTTATGTTGTTTCTCAAAATTTTCTAGCTTTATGCATTGAGAGTCCTTTCCTGTGGCTCTCATGTCCCTTCTATATAACACCATTTTATTTTTGTTGAATACTTCCTTGCTTTCTTCCTTTGGCCCTAGAAGATGAAGTCACATCTTATATATTTTCTGACATGGTCCTAAAAAGAGCTACTTTTCCAAGAAGTCCTCTTTACTGGTATTAAAAACTGGTATTAGAAACCAATATCTAAGTGCTAGATGTGCTCATTGCAGCTGGAGTGTCCTTGCTTCTAGGAATTCTCAGCTGACAGAACAAGGAAATATATGTGGCATGCTACAATATGCATACCTGTAAGTATTTTAATATATTTTCAATTGTAACTATTAATCAAGCTAAACATAAATTTATACTAATTTCTCCAACTCTAAACCATTAACAGTGGAGCAATCTAGTCTTCCTTTCCTGCTTACCTGTAACTTTCTACTCCAACAATGAGTGATAAACCTAGTTACCATTATCTGTTCTTCATTTATTTATTTGTCCAATTTTATATGTGTGTATGTATACGTGGTTTCCATATGTACATATGTATATTGGATTAAAAATAGTAAACTCGTATCCTCATGGAAAATAACTTTATCAACTAGAATACAATTCATGTGTAAATTCATTTTTGCCATTGGTCTTAAAGACTTTACTAACTTCCAAAGTGGTGAATTTTTAACTAAACAACAAATGCCTAATTTTAAGGGAAATAATCCCTAAAGCAATATCTAAAAAAGCATTTAGTCAGCTCTAAATGATCAGCATAGAGAGAAAAGTTTTATAAGTATATAACCTGTATTTAGAATGCAAAAAAGTTTGGTAAGACACTTTGGAGGTCCCAAGAGAGAGAGTTCTCTAGACAAGGAAGAAAAATGTTATATGTAATTATCAATGCTGCTTTGGAATCTTAGTACAGTACTAAAGTGTAAAACAGATAACATTTTCATGATAATAAATAAAAAATATAACAATGTAACCTGGGTTTAATTAATAAAGTTCTCTAGGGTTACTTTACATAAGTAAAATTATTATTGGTTAGTAAAGTAGTAGGAATTTCACTCATCTGAAATTCCCTTAACCAAAGCAAAGCAAACAAATAAAACCTAATAATATTTCAGTATATATGTCGATAGTAACATATCTGCTTGATTATCATTTTTTAAAAATTTTAATTTGGTGAAGAAGTCAGTTTGTCAGCAAAATAAGTTTAGTCTCAACAGAAGAAGTGACTGTTGCGAACTTCTTTCTCCCACTTTTCACCTCAACCATCCAGCCCCCCGACCCTAATCACTATTATATAGATATCATTTAAAGATAAATGTGCTAAAAAGCAACCTATTGAGAAGTTAGTAAGCTGAATAAAAGATAGGATTCAAAGGAGCAGAAGTGTGTGTCAAGGTACCTTTCATTGCCACCAGAACATCTTTAAATTACATAAAGTAGGAAAACTGAAACCATAATTTAGTTCAACAAGTTTGCTTTTGACATTTGAAGAAAGTCCAGAGAGAGAATGAGAAAAAGCTTTGAATCATCAATTAAAAAGAAAGTAAATATGGCCCATTTAGAAAACATAATCACAAAATTAATTTATTGAAAATAAGCCTATGACTTTAGATACTGACAATTACAAAGCAAGACAACCATGGCTACTTCTGTTTAGTGTTAGATATTCCTGCCTTTGAACTCTGACTTTTTATTTTCCTATTTTGATGCTTCTTACCCTCTGTGTGTTTCTATTTCTCTCATATAAATTATTTGTTCCTACATTTAAATGAGAAACGTTACATTTATAAATATTAAAGGAAATTTAGTTATAAATCTAGAAAAATTATCTTAATATCTGAACTTTGGCAGAATATTGGTAATTCATATGGTTGCCAGGCACTTTGTATTGGAGTTCCACAAGTTTGGGACTATATCTCATGAATATTTTTATTTTAACTAACATTATATACAAAATTAATATTTATTATTTGAACTATCTATTTAATAAAATGCTAATTTGAACAGAGTTAAAAACTTTGTCTATATCTTCCTATATTAGTTTCTTTTTTATTCAACTAAAAAGAAAGTGTAGATCTCAATATAAAGTTTTCCTCAGCATTATAAATTTATTGATATAACAATATTTTAAAATTCATATAATTAGTTCTGTGAAAAATTAAAAAGAATTAATAATTTTAAAATATTTATGGTTTTCTATAAATTTCAATATTTTAAATATGTAGAACCATTGTTAGAACTTAGTAATATTTTTGCATTTTGTGTTTTGACAATTTTAACACAAGAAAAATTATAAAAATAAGTTAAAAAGCAGTTCAGGTCCAGAAAAATTAAACCTAGCCACTTTGATGAAATTAGATTTAATTGTTTTTTTGTAAAGTAAAACATTTATTTTCTCTCTAATACTATAGATAAAGAAATTAACTAGACTAGGAGGTATGAGAGGAAGATTAATTATAGATACCTAATATACTAAAGGTATACATCTCTTGGAAAAGACAAGTAAGAGACTAAAATGGAGAGAGGCTAACACATAGTTGAGTAGAGCAGAAAATAAGCAGTGAGCACGTGCTTTTAAGTTGAAGATGCCATTTATCAGATTTCTTTAATTTGTATCATCCAAAGTAATTCATTCTTGTTTAGGAGGAGAAAGAAGCATGTTAAGCTGATCCCTTCAGGTTTCCCTTCAGTCTCAGCTATGAGAAGTAACTCAGTTCACAACCTGAGATGAGCTCTCAGGAGAACCAAGTTCTGAAGACAAAACTAGCCTTTGCTCTTTTACTAAAGTTGATGAATCAGTCTGCTCTTGCTCTGCCTGTTCGTCTGTGAAATGGAAAAATAAACAAGATTCACCTCCCTTCATGAGGTTCCTAGACAAATAATGCAAAGTTAAATAGTATGGAGGTTATGCACAGGTTACTATAATGATTGAGTTCATTCAGGTGTTTAATTCGATCACTTTTGTGCTTAACTAACAATGGTTATGTCTCTCTGATCTGCCTTTTTTTTTCTTACTTATAAATACATGTTAAAAAAAACTTTTACAAGCAAATTTTATATTTGAAATAATCATAGCAATAATTAAATTCCAACTCACATTTTACAATTGAAAGCCAAGAGACCAAATAATTTGCATAAATCCAAATAGTGATTTAGAGGAAGTCTAAGAACAGAAACTTGGTCTAAGTTCTGATCTAGGATATTTTACTTTTTTGAACTTTTTAGAAATGAATCTTCACTCTCTGGCATGTGCCCTGAACTGAAAAAAGCAGCAAACAAGATAGAGTAGTTCCTTTCCCTCATTTAGTACACAATCTACTATAGATCAAATGAAGTACCATATGTCAAAATATTTAAAAATTATAAATCATTGTTAAATAGAATATACTCTATGTCTCCCTGCCACATTTATTTTTTTCTTTCTCTTTTATTTTACATTTTTGTTATTTTTTCTGCCCATATTTAAGATAATTATCATTATAATTGAATATGGACTACAAACTATATTGTGCATTATTTTTCCAGAATTGATTTCAACGGAGGTTCTTAAAAACAAATCTATTAACAAATAAAAAATGACAATATCTGTGACAAAATTTTTGAATAGCGTGAGGGTGAAATCTAGGCATGTCAAAATTTAAGTCAATAAAGTTTACTAAAAGTTTAAAAATATAGGTTCCCCCTGCTATCCTAAAGTAGAATTCGTATGAAAATTTGTATAAGACAAAATGACAAAGAGCATAGCCCCTCTTCTGAAAGTATACATTATGCCACTTTATTTAGATCTACATTAGTATCTGTTTTTTCAAATCAAAAGATTCTAAAGAGGATATTCACTTTTATGAAAAAAGTCATTACCATCCTAATGTAGGTCTTTTACAAAAATGAAATAGCCTAATGCGAAATTTCAGAAAGCAGAGGATACCTGTATATCAAAAGCTCATGCCCTATTTTGTCAAAATTATAATCTAAATACATATACCTACTTAAGTTATTTACATTATTTTAAGTCAGATGCTATTTTAATGAAGTATTAAAGAAAAATAATACCATGAGTACTTTGAGATATCAATTGGTTATTTTTACATTATACCACTTGCTATCTATCTTTAACTAGAACCCTTTCATTTCTCTAAAAACTACTTATGTACAAACACAACTTTATGTGTTCTATATGCCTCCTTTTTTCTCCTGTCAGTATAAAGCTTGTAACCACAGAGGTAAGAAAGAAGCAGATCAATTTGGGTGTCAATGTTTTTCAATTAGCTAAGCTGATGAACTGAACTGATTTCCCAAGGATTCAGCTATTTACCCCCATACAGACTGGGTAAGAGGGTGTTTTTTTTTTTTTTTTAAGTTGTTCACTGCCTGAGTCAAAATAAAACTAAAATGAAAAGGAATTATTTTTCAAATCTAATGACTGTGCCCTCTACTTTAACCTCCCTAACCCCCAATGCCATGACTTTAATTTAAAGGATAAAAATATTGTCTAGAGTGTGTATGCTCCTCTCACATGACTATCCACTGCTTGAAAGTTTTATAGCCCAGGCTCTTTATCACACAATTGATGGAGTTTGATTCCCTCTGCTCTTCTCTGTCTAAGGATAATAGTTAGCTAAACAGATTTTCTGCTGACAGGAGTTTATTTTTAACCTTGCTACTTCCTTAAAAAAAATGACTTCTTGGAAAATTTTATATTCTAAAGCTTATTTGAACTTACACTCCAAAACAAAAGCAATGATGTTTAAATAGACAAAATGTGCAATTTCTTTATAGCAGCATTTAACTAGACAGTTTTGCAATCTATTCCTCTAGATAATCATGTAAATGATTGTCATCTAAGCAGAACAGTGGGTTTTGCCTAGCTTTGAAAATGATTAAGGAAAGTTTAGAGTTAGGTTCTTTAATTATAAGTAAAGATCCACATGTGAATTCTGTCCAGAAATCTTAGTGAGTATATTTCTAATTGCTAATACAAGAAGGTGTTCAGATGAAATACTCCAGAGGAAAATACCACTGTATGGCTGTTTATGAACAGTGAGATAAATCTTATCATAATTGACACTATATCATTAGTGATCTGGTTGATTGAACATTGGTGCAACAATAATAGTAAAATGTTCATTTATAAATTTCATCTGCTATGTGGTAACATTTACCCATGGAGTTGTTTGTTATCTCTTGAGAAGAGTCGCTTTAATTTTCTAAATTATTTTGATCTTTGTGTGGAGGTTGTGCCATCTCCTTTAAATTATTTATAATTAAATTAATTTATGAACCACCCATTTGCAATATTTTCTAATAGTGGATGAAGGAGTGGTCGTTTTCCAGTTTTTGAAAATCAAAGATTTCCTTTTAGGCTGCCACAGAGACTGACTGCTCCCTTCACATATGGTGCTCTATATTTCTTGGTGACTGCCTCTCTGAACCAAATCAGGACCAGAAGTTTTTCTTAGAATACTGCCGCCAGTGATTTCTCAACAGGTTAATCTGACTGTGGACAATCTCCCTGCATGCCCAAGTCGGTGTTGTTACCAGTGTGCTTCCTGAAATTGGCCACTTAGTCAAAAATGAATTTTGTTAATATTTACTATTTTTAGAAATATGCATTTTTATTTATACAGCTTCCCTGTATTATTATGTCCCTTAGTATTATTATTATAGCAGATTTAAGACTTCATTTTCTATGTTAATTTTGTAGGGTTTCTAGCAGGAAAGAGATGATTCTACTATGACTCTGCTATATTTACCTAGCAAATCAGGACATTTTTTTGAAGTTGAAACCTTAGAAGACTACAAAAAAGGAGTTAAATAAAATTGACCTACAATATAGGAAAATAGTTTTACAAATTTAAGTAAATTGTCAATATAAACATAATTGCACAGATATGGACAAGGACTATAAACACTGCATTGGGTATATGTTTTGGTATACATTTTCAGTACTTTTTTAATAATAAAATAATTCACTTTGTTCTGACTAAGTTTCTTGGTTTTCACTAACCTGGATTCTGATGGTATTCTGAGCATCACATTCTATGCTAAGATGTTGCTTTCTTGTAAATGATACTTTATTGATACATTTTTTAAATAATTATATTGTTCTGCCAAATTATTTCCACTTATTTTTTACTAGGGTATGGATTCATTTTCTAAAATGAAATGGACACACAATTTGGAGTTGGAGAAAGTAGAATTCAAATGTCAAATCCTATACTTTTTGCTTGGGTCAGTTTATATAAACCCATTCATTTTTTAACAGCTTGAATGAGAAACAATATGAAACTCCTAGAAGTGTTATGACCATTAAATAAGATAAGGTGTATAAAATACCTAAATCAGATTCTGATAGAGAATATGTAATTATTGAAATGACCATGATCTAAATATTCTGCTTTCCTCTAGTAAGAATATTTAATGGGTGTCATTATGTTCTATATAATCAAGTTCCTATCTGTAGTGACAGAATGGTTATTTTAAAATTAACTCAGATGTGTCAAAATGATATATCCCAGATTATAGTCTGAAGTCATCAAAAACTTCAGTTTTGATTTTTCTTTTTTTTTTTCTCTCTCATTGGGCTATTCAGTTTTCCATGTTAAACTATTGGGCCTTTATCTGTCTATATCTACTGAAAGCTTTCTTTAACTATTTTAGTGCCATCTCTTTGTATGCTACCCAAATATTAAAAATATATATGAGATGATGATTGAGGTTACTGGAAAAAAATATCATCAATAACTTATTCATGCATTTTTCTTTGTGCTTTTGAATGTTGGGCTAATAAAACAAATTATATTATGTAATAATTGTGGTTTATAGTTTAAGATTAATAGAGAGAATACTTAATAGTTTATGAAGTATTTCTGCACAAATTACCTAATTTTTTTTACAACTGAGGTAACAGCCCCCCTGCCCCTTTTCCCCAAAGGAGTAAAGGGAAACACTGAAAGATAAGAAATTGCATAGACTTCTGTGTCCATTTATTTAACAAATATTCATGGAGAATTGAATGTATATCAGAAGTTCTAGGTACTATAAAAACCTTTTAAAAATCAGACTAAAATCTTTGTCTTTTGAAGTTTACAATATAGTGAGGATAGATGAAAAATAAGCTATTAAATATAAGTTATTTGTATTGTATGTAGGATGGTTATGTAGACAAAACACATCATGGAATCTGGAGCCCATTTTTGTACACCACATATTTTTCATTGTTATTCTTTTCATCAATGGAAACTATTGTTTCAAACATAATCTTTAGTAGAATGCCAATATATAAAATAAATAAAAAATGGGGCTTCATAGGCTGAAGTGAGAGCCAAAATTGTATTGTCCATTTTGTCCTTCGTCAACCTGCAACATTCTGGAGGTATCTCTTTAGATCGCTAGAAATCTTTTAAACAAGTTTTGTACTCTACCAATTGCTTAAATGGAAAAGGAATTTAAACTTTATAAAAAGTAGAAGTAGTTTTAAATTTATTAAACTTACACAGAAGTCTTTTATTGTTTCCTATGAAAGAACTTGGGAATAAATAACTATTAAATAACACTTGATCTCCTGGAGGAGTCTACATTTTATATAAATTCACACATCTCGGTGTAATATATACACATTTTAGAATACTGTTTAAATATGTATATTTATAAGGATATCATAATCAGATAAACCTACTAAGTCTACCAATTTAATTAGTTCACAAAAATTTATCAAAACTAAGCCTCCAAAATCGAATATATGCCAAGAAAAGAAATTTAAATATTTTAAGGACATTTTGAAGATTTTTATATTATTGTGGTCAGGCTAGAGAAGCAAATTATATTTTTAAATTCTAATATAATTTGCTATTTGTTGTCTTGGTATTCTTTCTCTTCTGGGGGAAATTAAATTAAACATTGGTTTTATTTAAAAATATATTTGTACATCTCTGAGCAATCTTTCCTTAAAGAACATTCATATTTATATAAACATGTCATATTCAATTTAAATATTATTTCCCTCATAAGCATAATTAAAGAAAAGAACATAAGCATGATACACTAAAGTATAAAAAAATATTCAGCTCTCAAAGCCAAATGACCATATTTGGTAAGAAAAAAATTGAGATAACATACTGTTGCTACTCATTCTACTATTACAAAATAACAAAATTCTAAGTCTAAATACAAATTCAGTGTGTATGTCTCGTTGGTGTCTTTTTTTGAATTTAATATTTAATACTTAACTCCCAAGTTACTTTTAACATTTCTGAGCTTAATTCTCTTACAACTCATGATCATTTCAATATTTACATAGACAATTTTATCAATTCATAATCAACATAGATGATTTTACCACAATTCTGGTCTCCAACTTTTTTTACTTCTTCTGTTCCTATGACCTCATTTTTCCTGTTCTCTTATTCCCATAACATTACATTCGATCTTAACATTAGACTATTAAGTGCCACCACTCCATATTTAAAATATTTATTTTCTAACCGTCACCTCCTATTCTTTCATTTTGCTGCCTCTGTTGCTTCAAGCCTTTAGATCCTTCAATGACATTCATACCCATAATTTATGATTTTAGCACTTGTTCACTACTGTTTACTTTGTTCATGTTCTCATATTCAATTTTATGTGGATTAAATTCTATGTTTAATCATTAAATTCATTTGCCTGCATAAATACTTAGTTCTCTTGTCCTTCTCTCACTTTGCCTTACCCACTGAGCTAAACTATAGCCCTGATTAAATCCACTTTTCTAGTTCCCATACCAGTGTAGTTGAATACAGTTGGAGAACATACAGACACAAAGCCACAAAGATGTGGAACACGCACCATCTCTTTCCATCCCGCAGAATCTGACCAACTTTAATTTCTTGAACACTGAAGCCATCGGACCCCAGATTTTTGTATTTATATCTGCAGCAAGTAAATCTTCTATTCTACAAAATTAGTACATTTTTAACCTTCTCTCAAACTTTCAATACCTTTTCTTATCCTCTCATTTGATTTAATCATAATTATGCTTCCATGTGGAAAATGAAAACAATCAATATGGAAGTTTGAAAGCTCTCATCACAGTGAGTATCCACTTTTCTACCTGCATCTGCGTCCCTGCATCATCACTTTTTCCCAACATAATTGATGACCCACCCAAACTCCTAGTAACGGTCAAACTCTCTTTTTGTGTACTCCTTCCTTGTCTCCACTCTTCTACTCAAGGACATTGTTCCAGTAATGTTTTTCTCTCACCTACCATGCCAGCTTTTTCCTCTCTACTGTATATTTTCCAACATCAGTAGCAGAAAGGAGAAATGAGGTAAATAAAGATACTTTGAGCAAATGTTTTACTGAAATACAATGTAAATATAGAAAACTACACACAGCAAAGTGTACAAATCATAAGCTGTGTGATTTTTCATAAAGCAAACAAAATGATGTAACCGACACTTTAAGAAAGAACAGAGTTTAGGAAAGAACAGAATAAGCACCTTAACAGTGCCCTTTTGCGCCCTTCAAGGCATAACCCACCAACGTTAATCACCATTTTGATTTCTCACACATTTTTTCTATTTTTTACAAACAGAAAAGTAAAACATATGCTTTTTGCAACAGGTTTCTTTCTGAACAGTATGTGTGTTATATTCATCTATATTACTGAGAGTAGTTGTAGCTCATTCATTTTCATTACTGTATAGTATTTCATGGTATAAATATATCAGAATTCATTTACTCCTTTTACCCAGAATGGATATATGAATTGTTCCCAGTCTGGGATATTGTAAGTAATGTTGTTATGAACAGTTTTGCATGTGCCTTTTTGTGAAAAGATATATGTATTTCAACTTATTATAACTAGGAATGGATTGGCAAATATATATACATATGTGTGTGTATGCACATATATGTATATGTATATATGTATAGGTAAATACATTTATATTTAGATATATAATATATACACATATTAGATAAACTTTCGATATGCTTGCCTGAAAGAGAAAAGTTGTTAATTATATGAGAGTATGAAATATAGTGTACAAGACCTATGCATTTAAATACTGTCAATATGCTTTAGTTTCTAAATATATTTATCTGCAATATGGAATTTCTCTGGAACCCCAGACTCCAATCTCAATTGGCCAAATCAGCTTTTCTATTTTGTTATCTAAATGAATATCTCAAATTAGCCTACCCAAAACTATACTTAACCCTCTTACCCAAATTTGTTCTCTCTCAAGTTTATTCCATCTCTTATACTAGTGATTACAATATTGCAAATTCTTGGAGATCTTGGAATCATCTTCAACCCTTTTTTTTTAGGCTCTGCTTCCAACAGTTTGGCAAATTTTATCACTTCATTATAAATATCCAGAATTTGACTGCTTCTCAACAGCTCCACTAATTAGATAAGCTAATTTAAGTTTGTCAAGCATTCTGATCCAGGCCACCATCATCAATCTATTCAAACTTGCAATAGCCTTGGATGGTTTTCCTTGATTCTGTTCTTGACCCTTTTCAGTCTACTGTTATCATAGGAGTCAGAGCAAATTTATAAATATGTAAGACATATTGGGTTTGCTCCAATGTCTTCCAATCACATTCCAAGTAAAACCAAAAACCCCTACAAAACCGCTACAAAACCCCTACAGGGCCCTACATGCTTTTCTCTTCACTTCTGGTAACTTTTTTATCTGTTTCTTATTAATCCCTTCTTCTGCCATTCTGCTTCTTCAATCCATTCACCAGACTCCTTGCTGTTTTCCCAAAACCAGTCTTGCTCCAATGCAGACTATTTACATTTACCTTTCTGACTCTTTAAAATAAACTTTTCCTCAAATATTTGATGACTTCTTCCCTCACTTTTTAGGTTTTTATTAGACTGTCTTCTTTTCTGAAAGGGTTTCTCTAGCTACTCTATTAAAAATTACTTATATAACCCATACTACCCCCATATATCATGTTTTTTCTACTCTTGTTCATTTGTTTTTTATAAACTATTTTTTTTCTGGTAAAAGTATGCTCCACACATGCCAGTAATTTTGTTGCTTAGTTCACTTCAAATTGAACTAGAAAAGTTTAATATACAATTCTTATACTAAACTAGGTAGGAATTAAGAAAATAGATGCCATAAACTATTTATGTAACATATTATTAAAGAAAGCAAATAATTCAATGTATTTATTATTTGAGATTCTTCATTGAATGCATTTTTATTTTTTTAGGCCAAAATTCTAGCCTCTTTACTTTGTCAAGGCAAAAATCAACAAGACACAACTTACAACTCCACACAAGTTAATTAAACCCAGATAAGTATGAGACTATTTTTGTTTTTGTTTTTGAGAAAATTAAGTTAAATTATATGTAAGGATCCTACATATTTATTTATGTATTTTGCTAGTTAGTTTTTAAAATAGGATGTAATAAGAAACTAAAGTAGTTGATTGGCTATAATTAGTTAACTTACAATGTCCATTAGTATCAAATGGCCAGTCTAGCTTAGGAGACTTACTCCTAAGCATTTGTAAAATAACTGAATAAATGAATTTGTATGTCTCCACTACAAAAACCCAGGAAGTAACTGGTTATATTTAAATGTATATGCTTTTTAATGGACTTGCAAATACACTAGGTATTGGGCCAATCATTAACTCAAACAGAATAAATTTTAAAATTTGACTGTAAGAACAGCTAGTTATAGAAGACTGAAACAACATTTAACTGACTTGTAAAATAGAGTAGGTAAATTAATATTTATGTATAGTAATTTCCTCATCTTTAAATATTTATAACAAATATGTATTTATTTCATTCTATACATATTAACTGAGTATCTACTGCATAGTAAGCACTGTGTTCATTAAGGGTGTGGTATCTATACATACAAAATCAGTATTATAAAAATATGACATGAATTAACATATTAATTAAATAACATGTGAGAAAGAATTAAAAATTCTTAAAAAAATAAATATGATAGAACTACTTGTACTTTTTCTATTTTTATCTGGAAGTTTAATTTTTTTCCTTTCTTGAAGAGAACATTTCTAAAATAATACTGAAAATTGAAGTTGAGGTCTGATAGCAACATTATAAATTGCATATACAAAATAGTAGTTTTAATGTTTATAGTAGGAACAGCCTGTAAAAACAGAAGAAAATATGTTGTCAAATATTTTTTATCCAAATAGTAACACTAGATTACCATTTATTCATTTATATATATATATATATATATATATGTGTGTGTGTGTGTGTGTGTGTGTGTGTGTGTGTGTGTGTTCAATTAATGCTTGTTAGTAGCTATCCAAAGCCAGTATTCTAGTAACTGAAATACTGAAAGAAAAATAAAATTGAATTATTTAATGGGGCTTTAATATATTAATAGTTTTTATATATCAGGCACAGTGACAAATGCTTTAAGTAAATTATCTCATATAATCTTCTTAATAGCCCAGTAAGTTTGGCTGTCAGCATATCTATCTATTACAGTGGGCATACATTTGAAAATCTCTAGATTCCTAGCTCTGTCATTTGTGAAAATTAATGGCTATCTAAATCTGAACATATTAATTAACATCTATAAGCCTAATAAGTAAATGGGGAAAATAACAACCCCATCTCAGACAACTGAGATAATAGATGTAAGGGGATTTGCATATTTTTTTTATATATATAATGCTAAATAAATGCTCTGAAAGGCTCAATAAATAATTGCTATTAATATAAAGTAAGAATATTAGCCCCGTTTTATAGATGAAGAAATTGTGTACCAGACAGGATAAATATGGTCAAGATTCTCCATCTAGTAAGTAACAGAACTGGTTTGAACCATAGCATACCTAGCCCCAATGTCTGTACTTCTACTTAGCACTACATAGTGCCTTGGTTTCTGACTTGAAGAAGTTTTTAATCAACTTGATGAGAAATATATGTAGGTTTATCAGGTATTAAAATAAGATACTTTCTCTCATGAGTTTTAAGCAAAGGCCAAGAACAATACACGTTCAGAGATTATGAAAATAGTTCTACCAATATTACCTCTTCATCTGCCTTCAAGTCTAAAAATAGTTAAAATTGAAATAACTGAAAATAATATTGTTTCAGAGTGTTGTGGAAAATAGTGTTATTTCAAAGTGTTGTCCATTGGCTGTGTATTCCCATATGAAGGAAAGTGGGGACATGATTTTTCCCAAATAAATTAAAGTTTGCAGGCTTCAACAGAAGCATTTAGAGAACATGACATGAGCCTAGGGTTTTAAAGGAGAACAAAGATAGAGTCTAAGCTTATTTAGAAAATTATAAGTGTAAATGACAGAGGCTAGATGGGTTTGAGATTGAGTAGATATGATAGAGTGAATTTCATTTGGAGGATTATCTCCATTAGAACCTAGATAGTTTGGTATGCTTTTAAAAATTAAACCCATATAAGAGGACCACCTAGAGAGCCAAAGATATCGTCCTCTGGCTTTGGGGATAGTGGAGAATCAACAGTGGGTACAGCCAAAAGAGTGACATTATTTATATTATACCAAATTATTTTCTCTTGGAGTTTTCCAGTAGAAGGTTCTATGAAAAGCCTAAAATTATGCCCCATAAGATAATGAGCCTAAAATTATACATCTGTCATCAGAAAGCCACTGGAGTCAGATTACAACTGTGCCAGTTAAGTAGGATCTTTCTTATCACTGACCTTTCCTCACCCCCAGCTTCAATTTAGAGAGGCCAAATGTTATAGCTAGTTTAGTAAAGAGAAAGACATAGACTAGAAGTAGTGAAGATATTGACTCTATGACTCTTCATTTCTAAAATCATTACTGAGGGTTCTGATCAGGACTAGGGAAACTTTCAAATGATAAGAGCAGAATTGTGATATTATATTGGCTGGAACTTTATTAGTAAAATGAGTCTGCTCTTGTGACTAGAGGTAATCAGAATACATGAGACCTGTCACAAATGCCTTCACCTGACAGATAATTATAATAGATCCAAGAACATAAGAAGATGCACAAATACATATAGTAGCTCGGAAAAGAAAAGGTAGCCATAGATTTTCAGGTATCCAAGAGGTAGAATTTGTAATATCTCATAACTGATGTTATAGCAGGTGAAGGAGAAGAAGAAATTCAGAATGATTTTCAAATTTTGAGTCAGTATGACTAGAATACTGATATCAATTATATTAAACCATTTATATTAATAAAAAGGAAATAATAAGAAGAATCATCCTAAATCATGTTTGCATTCAATATTAGATAGTTCATTATTTAGTTCAAATATTGCACATGAAATTACCTCTTTGTCAAGACAATACATGGTGAAAAAACTTTAATGCACTCTATTATTTGGAAAGACAGTGCTAACCCTTTAAGCTACAATAATACTTTTTTCTTGTATTGACTTTTGCCACAGAGATAATTTTTATTTAGATCTATAAATGGATATTAAAATTCTACTAATAAGAATGCTCTGAGAATTTTTTTGGTTTCTTACACTCTCATCTTACTGTCCCCAAAGCAGGTAGCTACTTCAACCCATGTGTATAGTGTGTCACCTATTTCACACTCAAGGACAACTTCTAAATTTAGAATTATTTAAGAAACTTTATCTTGATATTTTAAGATTCAGACAAGTTGTTAATCTAGCAAGACATATATCCATTTCTATTAACTAGCTCCTGTCTGATTCTGAACCTAGTGTTTTGTCCTTAATTTTTGTAAAAAATGCCTTCTTTTTTCACCTGGAACTGAATCCCTGTTCTAATTCTATTTCCTCTACCTCATTGGAGATGTCAGTTTTGTTATTATCACTTGTGTTATTACACATCTATCTATTTTATATATATATAAATATAAAATATATATGTATAAAATATACATATATTATATAGATAGATAGATAGATAGATAGATAGATAGATAGATAGATAGATAGATAATCTGTTGCTGCCAATTTAGTACTGTGTTGTCAGAATTACTTGTACAACCGGGGTGATAGTTAAAATATTTAACATGATGAGGACATGGACATGGATTACTCAGAATTGTTGCTGCCTGGGGCTCTGGAACAGAATCTTTGGGTTTCCTTGCTGAGCAAATGTTAACTTTGTGGTTTCTGACTTATGGGCAGAAAGGAGGTCCCCAGGGAGAAAATGGGATGACAGAGGAGTTACGAGTGAAAAGAGGTACTCAAAGGCTTAACATGGTGATCATTTACATATTTCATTACATTAAGAACTGGTCCAGCCATTCTGTGTGTACAAGCTGCATTCGTAACTAAATAAAAAGTCATCCTGGAAAGTCTATGCAGTTTTGCGAGGTGAATGAGGGAGTTCCTGGACTAGCTTGATTTGATGGTATTTCTCCAGCCAAATCAGTGTCTGACAAAGGTTCTTCTTAGCCCATTCTCATATTTAATTACTAAAACAATACATCTATGAATCTGAGATATTATAGGATCTGTTTAAAAGCCCCGATGGCTCTCTGTTTCTTATGGTGTAAAACTCAAATCCATGATATTGTCATGTGATATTGTAAAAGCAAAGATACAAAATGTGTGTATCTTTCCACTATCATTCCCCACCCCTTGCACATTTCACTCACAAGTACTCACACACGTTTTTGAGTGATTGCAACCTTGATATCGTGTTATGTTAAGAAGATTAATAAGAGTCTTTGTCTCACAGTCTGAAAGTTAGACACATGATTCAATAATTAAAGGGTTTTGTGATTAGTGTTGGTAGAAATATATCACAAGTTTTGTGGGACCAGATTTAGAAGTGACTCACCAAACATGGCAGAGTAGACAGAAACAATGAGATCAGGGAAGACTTTTCTAAGGATATGATATATGAGTTTAGTTTGAATGAATGAGTAGAAGTTGGGCTTCACCGATTCTTGCAGAAAAGAAAAAAGTAGCAGGGAGGCCAGACAGTTTGCACAAAGACACTAAAGCAAAAGAAGTAATGCCTTGTTTGAGAAAGAATACACAGCTGGGGAAATGTGAATGAGAGACCAGGGAATAGATCATAAAATACTACTACAATATGCTAAGGAGTTTTTAATTTATTTAATAGGCATTAGATGGCCATGTTACATAATTATAGTAACAGCCTTGTAAACACTCTCAAATGCTCCTCATTGCCTTAAAAACTAAGTAGACTGCTAAGATTTAAATTAAGAAAAGTATATTCTAAAAATAGTGTGGATTAATGTATTGTGATTATTGATTTATCTGCCTCTTATGTAAATTATGAATTCTTAAAAGAGTGGAATGTGATACATTTATATGGTAGTTCTTAGGACAAGGTCATTGCTCAATAAATATCTGAACAATATTTATTGCATTAGATAAAGTGAATGATGCCTAAAATCATTACCTGAAACAAGTATATATATGCTTTATTTTTCAATTCTATAGCCTTATAATCTTCATGGGAAATGTAAATATAGTTTTATAATAAATTATCTCTGGCTTCAAGGACACATGTAACTTAAATACTTAAGGAAGTAAAGTAACCTCAAAATGTTGGTCCTGCCATCAGTCTCTGTACTTGAGTTTTATTAACTATTTTAAGAGAAGATTTACTGTAGCAAGATACTACTACTGGAATTAAATCTAATCTAATTGAACTACAAAGGGTAGTTCCTCTGGACATTGGTTCTTGCAGTACTTGTTTTGAGTTCTATTTGTCAAGTCCTACCTCTGGATCCAGTTTGATGCTTGCCTATATGAATCTATAGAGTTTGTGTAAAATCCTTGTCTGAGTTCAAAATATACCTACCTATTGGGTGATACAGAAAGACTGCCATGAGACAAATATAAAAAGGTTAATTATAATTTTTCTCCATTGCAAGGTGAAACCACTAGCAAAGAAGTTGGAAATTGATTGGTCATTGATAAACCCCTCCAAAAATTAGAGATTTCAGGTCTGAATATTACCAGTCTATAAATATATCTCTTAAGAAAATGAATAATTAGGGCTTATTATTTTCTGTTTTAGCCACAATTGTTATTACAATACAACAAAATTTTATAATTTCTATTTCTAAATCCATTGAAGTAGTTCTGACACAAGATTTATCCCTTTTATTTCTATTTTTATTTATTAATTTTGAAAGTTAATTTCTACTTTGCTACGTATTACCATGTGGCATCCTCCATAAAAAGTGGCTTACATATTTGGTTTGTGTTAATACTGCCAACAACCTAGCAGGAAGACTTAGTGTTAGACTTTGTAGGGAAACTGCATCTTTGATAAGTCAATAATTTGTCTATGATTTCACAGTTAATGAACTGGAGAACAACCAGAATTCAAACCTAGGCCATCTGGCTCAACTGATGAGTATGCCATCTCCTCACTATACAGCTCTTTCTGTTTACACTGTTTGGTTTCAGTTTTCTTACTTTGCATGATTGATTTTTTAAACTACTATTCATTATTGAAAATGAATATGATTAAGTGTTCTTGAACTTATTACTATTATACCCTTATGAACTTTGTAGTTCTCACTTTATAAGCTATTAAAGGCATCTAACCATCACCATACTGATACAAAAGGTAAAAATCTTGACTCTGGGTACAGCTTTCTAGGCTCATATAGTAAGCATAAGAGAAACAGTGACTGGTTTCATGGTGTACTTTATTTCACATTGTTTTATTTTTATTCAAGCAACATGCATGTATTAGTTTACAGTACTACCATGACAAAATACCACAGACTGGTTGGCTTAAACAACAGAAATTTATTTTATTACTGTTTTGGAGGCTGAAAGTTTAAGATTATGGTGTCGGCAGGTTAGATTTCTTTTGAGGCCTCTCTCCTTGGTTTGTAGATGGTCTCCTCCTGTGTTGTTCTCACATGACCTTTCCTCTGTAGGCATGCATCTCTAGTGTCTTTTTTCTTATATTGACACTAGTCATATTAAATTACTACCCTACCCTTATAATCTCATTTAACTTTTCTCCCTTAAAGTCCTTATCTATAAATACAGTCTCATTAAGAGTTAGGATTTCAACATGAATTTTAAGAAAACATAATCTAGTCTATAACAATACATATCCTTTTAAAATACAAATTATTATAGTGGGTTTACAATAAATAGAAAAGATTTTTGCCAAGCCCTATTCCTCAGAGATGGATGTTTTGAACCACTTTTGGTTCTAGTTTATCTCAAGTTCCCTTCTAAATATCTATATAATGTTTTTTTTTGATATATCAATTTCAAGCATTCTCTTGACTTATTTGCTATAATTGTTGATGTTTTAGCTACCTTAACTACCTCCCTACCCCCATTTACACCTCTCTACTTCCAGTCCCACTATTCTCAGATTAATCATTGGTTATTTCAACTTCTTCAGGCATAGTAAATGTGCATTTAAAAAATAAAATAAAATACAATTCAGTAACATCAAATGTGTCCTTTTAAAGTGTACAATTCACTGGTTTTAGTATACTCACAAAGTTGTTTCAGATACCTGAATATTTACTGTTTCACTTCCACCTTCTGAAGTGCATATTTCTCACTTAGGCATTTAGCATATTTGCCACTGCAGAGCTATCTTGAATTGAGAAATGGAAGTTGAACCTTTGTATCCAAATTTGACCAGTCATTGGATGTTGGCTGCTCATAGGGAAGGCCACAGTTTGGGGTAGCATTTTTCTTTGCCTGAATCTTTATTGTGTAAAAGTTAGTATTAGGCCTCCAAAGCTGAGTTTTCCTAATCTGCGTGGCTAGGTTTCATCCTACTGAGCCGTGGTCAGTGAACTAATGATCTTTACTTGTAGGTAGGATAAAGGTCCCAGGAGACATTGCCCATCTTTCCATGATGATTTTTTTTTTTCTTGGAGTGAATTGCAATTTCTAAACTCTAAGACTCTCCTGCATCTTCTCTTTTCCCCAGCTCCCAACTCTGCTGCCCTACCCTGGACTCTGTTTCAAAAACCATTTTGCTCTATCATGGCAAGATCAATAGCAGGCCCACCATCTCTAATTTATTGTTTGTTATTCATAACACATAGGACCTGAAATGACTAGATCATCTCATTGTCCGGTCATGCTGCTGCAACCTCCTAACTAGAGCTGAATATATAGTCTTAGAAATGCCATTTTCATAGTAGAATTCTGTCCAAGAGACCCACAGAGGGGAGCAGATAAGAGATCTTGACTAATTTCCCCAAATTATTTAATGATCCCTGTCAAGGTGGAGGTCTAAAAAAAAATAATACATTTCTGATTAATTTTCTATCTCTCTTTTTTTTTCTCTTTCTATTCCTACATGGTACCGTCCTGCTACAATAGAAATTGTTTATTAATAGATGGGCAAACATATTATTTTTTGTATATTACAGAAAAATCTGTTTACTAATTACTTCAGGATTGGCTTATGACATGCTTAAAGTAGATTATTAAGAAATAATTTTATGCTTTTTCTGTTAATAGATCAACCTGGGTTTTAAGATTATTTTCTAGCTGCAAAAATCATACCTTTATATACCAGAAGCTGAATGCTACCTTGGCCTTACTCTTTGATGATTTCTACATGATAAATACTATTTTATAACTACACATCACCATTACTATTACTACCACTATACCCTAGGCAGATACATGCCTTGATTGGAAAAAAGGAAAGATTTTGCAGACAGAAAAACTAAAGGGAAAACAACAAAATAACTTTAAAAAGGTAATATTCTATATATGTGAAATCAAAAACTATGTCATTCATAAACACATGTGTGAAATGATTAAAGAAGCATGGCTAAACACAGTTTTCACTTAAGGCTTCATGGAACACTAAATATAATAATGTGAAATGTGTATTTTCTATTAGTATGTCTACTAAGTAGCATTTTTTTCAATGCATTTGACCAGATGAGAAATTACTGTTTAAGTTACTATAACTTTTATAACATTTAATTGAATAATATTTTACAGATTTACTTCTAGAACTTAATTCTAATTACTCTAATAATCACAGTATATTATTATTATTATATTCATTATTCTTAGTTATATTTACTGGTTTGATTAAAGTTTTCCAACAGAAATTTTAAAAACTGAAACATTATTAAAATGAAAACAGCTTAATTTCTAAGATTAGAATGCTAGATTTCTTTTATATGTTAATTTTCTGATGTACATAAACATTTTATTTTTGATTATACTTTTTTGGCCCACCTACACTTTTCAAAATAATTTATTTTATTTTATTTTTTAATTTCTGTAACTCTGTAAACCCAATTTGTTTCATTATATTTTAAAAAGATAAAAGATGTGAGTTGTCTTTGGGGAAGTTAGAATAACAACAAATGGCACAATTAAGAGCTCATTTTTTTCTTCATAAAACAATGAGTGATTTGTAACAAATGAAGTAAAAGTGAATATAACATTTCAGCATTTTTAACCTCCAAAGTGTTTAACATTTCTAAAGCAAATTAAACTCCAAGTGTTTTACATGGACACAAAAAGGAAATTGTCTTAATCATTATTAAAATTCTGTGTAATTATTGACTAAATTTGGCAGTGATGTTGTGTATTTCTTATTGGACATTATGTACTATGAAGGGGCTCAGTGTGCTAGATAAAAAAGATATCATTTCAGACAGGTAATTTTGGAAAATCGTGGATAGAATGCCAAGCCCATTGATGGGCTAGAATAAAAACCATTATTCTTTCAGTAGGTTTTATAAAATAAAATTTATATTTAATAAACATACCTATACTGTGATTGCTGTGTACTTGAAAAGTAAATGAAAATTGATTACTTATGGGCAAGATATTAAGAAATACCATCAGCTGTTTCTAATTTGGAAAATGTTTTCGACTAATCTCTTGGGCCTACTTAAAATTCTTCACACTTGGAGAACCGCAAGTTTTCCTGAAATCAGGCTGGTTGGCTACAATGAAAGGAGTTTATGAGGTATTTGTGGTATTTGCCTGGTAATTTGATAAAGTGTAAAAAAGCCCTTTCAATGATCTTTAAAATGCATTTACTTAGTAACAAAGATAAGTTTGAAATAGAGTACAGTGAGCAATTCAAAATCTTGGTCAAACAACATTTTATAGAATTTTCATAAATCTGTGCATCTGCATCCTCAAGAATTACACTTATTACATCTTTACCAAAATAAATTATCCATAATTTAATTTTTACAGACATAAATGATTTGTCCCATTTTAAAAAATTAAGAGATTTACATTACTTTTATGTTTATGATAACCTTAACATCCCTACAAGTAGTTATCAGAGAAAAGAAGATAAGTTACCTACAAGAGACATTTCTTTCAACCATATATCAAACTGGACTTCTTAAAAATTTATCAACAGAAAAAGCATAAAATCAAAAATCATTTTGAGGCATCTCGAAAGAGTCCAATTTAGAATAGTTAAATCTATATAAGGGTGGCAGTTATTCTACACATCACATTTTATAAAATTATGACATCTAATTATTTTTCAATATTTCTAATTTATAATACAGCTGATCTAATTTTACTATTTTATGTTGTTAGCCAAAACAAATTATTTTCCTTGTAATTATTTGTAAAATATGTACATATAATTTTTATATCTATATTATATTTCATAATAATATAAAAATATTTAACATAATACTTTTGGGGGGATATGTATTATAAACAATATTTATAAATGATGAGATTTGGGAAAATTTTAGTTTTTGGTACTTTTTATATTTCTCTAGTTTTTTATTAATGTCAAGTATCATTTTTACTAAAACAAAATTTTTCTTAGCTCATTTCATTGGCAAAGATATTCAGTCCAAGGTTCAACAGGCATGGTGAAAGTGACTATTCTTCTCTTGAACCAGGGAGATCAGTTAGCTGCCCTAGGCAAGGACTAAACTGATTCAAAGCTGGACCTCAGTCTTTGTAAGCTCTTGTCTGTTTCTAATTCTCTCTCATTCCTAGAATATAGTTCTCGGGTCCCTAAAAAGTCTGAGATGTTCACAGTTTTCTTTTAATCTTGAAAGTTCTGAACTACGATTTGTGTCCCGTTAGTTTTTGGAATCTTCTAAGACTTTACTGCCAACTTCTCTACTTTTCACCTTTGCCTCTGTTAAGAGTCTTAGTTTCTCTTAAATTTCACCTTTGAATTGGCAAAAACTTCAAGAAAAAAAAAATAGTTTCAAAAGTCAGATTCAGGACTTTGGTCTTCTGTTTTATTCAGAATGTTGACCTCACAAGTACTTGAATCCTTGGTAGCTTTCTGATCATTTTAAATACCTATATTAAACATTTGTCTAGACTTTCTGATTCTTATCAGTGAGAGAGTTGGTCTAATATTCTGGCCCATTTCTGTCAGTTGTAGCACCTGCTCAATTTTTGGAACAAAATATTCAGATTTTGAATAAGAACTCTCTTTTCTTGTTTATCTTTTTTACATAACTTTAGAAATAAAATATCATTCACAATGTTTTCTGTATAAATGCCAATATTTAGGAAAAGATTTTGCCTTGAGAATTTAAAATATTTCTAAGGAATTCTTACTATTAAAAGGTTAGGGTAGATTTTCATTCTGTTGTGTGTGTGTGTGTGTGTGTGTGTGTGTGTGTGTGTGTGTGTTGTTTTCTTTTTACCCTCAAATTATATCAACAAAATGCAAAATATTGACTGCATATTACATTGGTCTGTTTCTTTTCCTGAGGTTTTTAATCTTGAGAGATGTTTTGTTTTTCTTATCATTGACTGGCATTGTTCTCATCTACATAGCTTCAAGTTATTAATACTGTAAACTGGTAGAAAAGGCTTTTAAAAAATTATAAACCATATCTCCTGTAAAATATTTATTTATTACAACTAAATTCATAACAAAAACAAAAAGAGACAGCTGATAAATAACATGCATGAAAAAATACATAAATAAGATAATATGAATAAGTTAGAAGACTCAATAATTGATCAGGACCTTAAGCAACTTATATTACTCCAGGTAAAATTTACTATTATAATAACATAGGAAAAAAATTGTGTCATAGGCAAAAAGTAATTGTACCCAAAGGATAAGTTCAGTTTTAAGATAATGGGTACAGTTATATTCAATACTAAATTTTTATGGCTTTGAATAATTGCTCATTTCTCATTTCAGGTGGGAGAAAGAATTGGATGCTTATGAAATCATTAATAATGATGATATAAAATTAGAACGATTATAACAGAAAACATTTATCTAAATCCTGCTTACAATTATATTTTTGATACTTTACTATACAGTTTTATATACATACTTAATATAGTATACAGAAAGCTTCATTATTGACTAAGTGCCTATTATATATATGATGAGAACATTATTAATAAAATCTGGTTTAAAGTTTATCTATATATAGCTATACAAGATAGGAACAAAATTTTGAAATGTTCTCTTGAATATAAAGCTAGATTCTCAGTTCAAAATATACATACAGAGGGCATGAACAAATGATGATGCATGATGAAAATATAATAATAAATCCATAATATTTCACCTATTTTTCTTTATATGTTTATGTAAATACTCATCCAGAATATTAATAGAGTACATTCATCTGTCTTGTGGTATGTAAAATTCAGAAGTAGTATGGGTGGGTATGATCGGATTATTGCTTGACTCTGTTGTTGATACCATTGTCATTGTCCTTAGCCTCTCAGACACCAACATTCCCATTCCTAGATAGAGACACTGCTTTCCTCGGGGCCACAAAGTAAAAGTTGATGTAGGCTATGTAGTCACACCTTGAACCACCCTCAAAAGTGTCAGATGCCAGTTACTTAATAAGCAGCTCTTCTATGAAGGATGACTAAAAATTTCCTATTTTTATTTTCTTGCTTGGTCTCCCATTGGATAACATCTATAATTCTCTGGCTCTTAATACATTCAAAATTCCATCACATTTATGACTTTGAAGTCAGTGGGCATTAGTGAAAGTCACACCTTGATGGCAGACTTTGAAAGGTATTGCAAGTAAAATAAGAAATACTACTATCTTAGGTCTAAGGAAACTCCAAAACTTCTTGAGAAATGCAAATAAGCACAAATGAGTGTGAATTATGGGAAGTTGTTACAACGAGTCAGGCCACCTGTGTTTTTGCATCCTGGATCTACTTTTCAGCCCCATGACCTTGGACAAATTATTTATCTTTTCCCAATCTTATTTTTCATACTTGCAAAATGGAAATATTAATAGTTCAGATGTTTTGAGGTATGTTTAGAGCAATAAATGAGAAATCCATGCAAAATGTTTAGCAGTGTGCCGATATATAGTAAAAAAACAATAAAGACGTTATTCCATTTACTACTAGTGGGAGTAAAAATAGGTGATATGCGTGATAGGTGACATATATGAAGGGGTTGGAGTCAGTACTAGGAACAGCTTTGGGGAAGAAATGACTATCTGAAGGCAAATGTAAGTTGGTGAAGTGGAGGAGCAGGGGTGGGGCTAGAACATGGGATAAGATAATGTAAACAGAAGATAGGCATGTTCAAATGTGTTGAAAATCTTATAGAAGCACAGTGTACTGGGGATGTGGTTAAAGTTTAGAATTTAAGAATTCAACAAAAGGAGCAGTTGAAATGAAGCTTTTGAAATGGTTCTCAAAGTCTTGATTATTTATTTCTTTGAGTCTTAAATTAGGAACAATAAAAATATAAAAAATAAACAAAATATAGTTAATTATAAACAGTTCTTATGATATTATACATTGTGTATTTAATAATTTCCTATTTTATTTCACATTTTATTTCCACTTGTATATACAATGGATTATGTATGTATAGATCTACGTAGCCTTGCACAAAATTACAAAAAAAAACCAGTTCTCATATAGTTCAGTAACTTTGAGGTTATTAATATAAATCATATTTACATATTCATGTGCATAAATACAGCCCAGGAAAGAAATTTTAGAAATATTTAGATTCCAATTTTATAAATAAAGAATCTGGAATTTAAATGAGTTAAATAACGTGCCCAAGGTAATTTTGCTTGTAAATGATAGATTCAGGATTTTAATTGAGTATTCTTTCTATTTTCCAATTCAAAATTCAAGTTGAAAAATACGTACATTTTTTCCATTTATTTTATTTTTTAATCTAATTAATTTTTGAATAGACAATATATATCATAGAACAAATTTTAAAATGCTAAAGACTGTCTACAGCCTGAAATATATCTCTGTTTTAACTTTGCAATCCAACTTCACAATTCTTCTTCTTGGAGCACATCCATCTTCAGTAGAGAGAGCATTTTGTGTAATTTATTCAATCTGGCTCTATTATCTTAACTAATTTTATTATATCATTTTCCTCTCCAAATTTAAATTGCTTTTTTTTAGCATTTCAAAAATATTGTGATTTTTCAAATTTTATTGTTTTATTTCTCATTCATGTCTCAGTTAACGAATCTTCTTTCCTTTCTTCTTTTCTTCCACCCTTCCTTTTTTCTTTCTTTCCTTGCTAAACAACAGCATAATAATGTACTTTCTTTAGCATATTGCATTTTTCACTAAACATAATTTTGGATATCTTTCCACCAAAGCCAATATAGTATTATTTTGATACTTTTAGAAACTATGTCATATTCTACTGCTTGTATCTGTCATATTATTCAATAAATTTTGTATAAACTGCTATTGCAAGCAATGCTAATGTCTGACATAAATGAATAAATTCATAAAATGTATTCCTTGAAATAGAGATCACAGGACCAAGTATGTATATATATATATACTAAATTTGGATCAGTATTAGGACACTCACTAAAGGCTATTACCAATTTAAACATTCACCAGCAATGTATATGAGTTCTTGTTTCTAAACACTCTCATTACCCTAGTCTGTTATCAAACTTTTAAATTTTTGGCAATTTATGGGTAGTAAAAACAGAAGTTTTTTTTTTTTTAGTTATGTATTAGATTTTGTTCTCTTAACATGATTAAAGTTAATACATATATGTTTAAGAGCTATTTTAGCTTCTTTTATTTGTTCTTGTTTACTATTTTTCTACTAGGTGTTTAGGTATTTTATTATTGGTTTTCTCTTTATATAGTAAGAAAATTACTCTTTTACCTGTGATTTAAGTTATAATTTTTTGAAGTTTGTCATTTACATTATGATATGTTACTGTTTTTCTTCCAGGGAACTATTTTTATGTACTTTGTATATATTTGTGTCACCATCTACTTCTATATTATTATAAATAATCTGTGTCCTTATTTAATTTTAATGCTTTGCATAGCTCTTATTTGTAAATTTTACATTTATTTTTTGAAATTTTTAAATGTTATTTTGTATTTTTGTGTTACTTAATTTACTTTTTATTATGTCAACATTACTTATCATATTAATTGAAATGCCTTCTTTATCATATCCTAAATTTTAATATTTATTTTGGCATCTCATTTGATTTTTCATATTTTTTCATTTGTCTGTACTCCTATTCAGACACCGAACTATAGTATTTCACTAATGATACTGAATGTTTTAATATGAAAGCAGGTAGTTTGATCTATCATATTATTCTCTTTTAATTTAGATTTTTCTCAGATATTCTTGCTTGTCATTTTTTACTCCACATGATATTTAGAATAGTTCTGTAATTTATTAAAATTAAAAAAAAAACATTTTTTAAAAATCAAGCTAAATTTTAATTTTCTTTTGGAGAACTCACATCTTTATAATATTTAGGTTTTTTTTCTGAAAACATGGTAAGCCTCTTTATTTTTTTACATATTTTGGTTTTGTTGTTTTTTGTCATTGTAATAATTGTTTTTTTTATTTTGTGACTAATAGCATTCCATATCCTTTCATATAGCTTTTGCATATTTATTGTTAAATTTATCCTTAATCATTACATTGTTTTTATAAATTATAAATGTTATTATAAATGAGATTTTTCAGTCTATCTTATTATTTGCAGATATTATTTGCAAATATAGTGACAATTGATTTTCATATATCTACCTGACAACCTCATATTTTTTTTAGTTTAGTAATTTAAAAAATGAGGCCTTTTCATTTTTAAGGTACAAAATCATATAATTTGTAAATAATGATACTTATTTTTTCCTCCTGGTAGTTGAGGATATAGATATACTTTATCTATTAAATAGGAATATATCTCCTTATTTTTTAAAGATTTATTTTTGAATTACTAAATTTTATCTAATGCATTTTCAGTGAACATGGAAGATATAATATGATCTTTATCTTTTTCATATATTTATAAAATAAATTTTATTATGATATTTATATATTGAACCTCTTACCTATCTGGAATAAATATTATGTAATTATGGTGACTTTTTTTTTTACAAGATAATGCATTTTTATTTGCTAATGTTTCATTGCTGAATTTTATAAGTGATACTAGTCTGAGGTTTATTTTTTTGTTATATCTTTGGAAAGTTTAGACAAAATTAATTTACATTCCACTGGTCAAATTCAGGCCAATGGCCAAGACTGATATTTCTGGAAAAGAAAAGATCCCACAGGAAGTATTGTAATCACATGGTGACAAGGAACCAGTAGTTGAAAAGAGGGATAAATAGTTGAAAATAGTAATACAATTATCTATAATGACACTACCTTCATAGCATTTTCTTTTCTTTCTTCCTCCTTCTTTCCTTCCCTCCCTCCCTCCCTCCCTCCCTCCCTTCCTTCCTTCCTTTTTTCCTTCCTTCCTTCCTTCCTTCCTTCCTTCCTTCTTTTCTTCTTTTCTTCCTTTCTTCCTTCCTTTCTTTTTTCCTCCTTTCCTTCTTTCCTTCTTTTCTTTCTCCCTCACTCCTCTTCTCCCTGACTACCTTCTTTCTTGGTGTTATACATTCTGTGGGTTTGGACAAAGGTATCAGTAACATTGGCTATCAGTATAGTATTACATAGAGCAGTTTCACTGCCCTAAAAATTCTCTGTACTTTGCTTATTTATCTCTAGCCCCGGCAACCTCTGATCTTTTAACTTTCTCCATTTATTTTTAGTATAATGTTAAAATCATACAGTATTTAGTCTTTTTATATTGGCTTCTTTTACTTTGCAATATGCATTTAGGGTTTTTCCTTATTTTTTTCAGCCTGGATACCTCATTTCTTTTTAGTGCTTAATGATAATCTAATGTCTTCATGAATCATGAATCACATGTATTCATTCTAAGTTTTGGCAAGTATGAATAAAGCTGTTATAAACATCTCTGTTTAGGTTTTTGTATGGATATAAGTTCTGATCTACTTTGGGAAAATTCAAAAGAGTATAATTCCTGGATTGTATGGTGAGAGTATATTTGGTTTTATAAGAAATTGCCAAGCTGTCTTCCAAAGTGGTTGTACCAATTTGCATTCCCACCAGCTATAAATGAGAATTCTTGTTCCTCCATATCCTTGTCAGCATTTGATGTTGTCGGTGCTCTGGCTTTCGGCCTTTTTGATAGGTATGTAATAGTATTTCATTGTTTTAATTTGCATTTTGTTGATGACATATAATGTGAAGTACTTTTTGATATGTTTATTTGCCATCTGTATATCATATTTGGTGAAGTGTCCATTAAGTTCTTTGGCTCATTTTCTAATTGAGTTGCTTGTTTTCTTATTGTTGAGTTTTAAGAGTTCTTTATAAATGTATATTTTAAATATTATATAAATACACTTGAGAAACATTTGTTAAATATGTTCATTTTCAGGGATAGAAAATACAAATATACTTAAGACATGATTCCTCCTAACAAAAAACACAAAATGTAATGTGGAGAAAGAAAAGTTTAACGAATAATTATAATCCAGGGCAATAGATATAAAGTTACATAATGAGATCACAATTGCTGAACATTTAATTAAAACTGCATCCATAGGGAAAGAGGTATTATCAAATATTGTCTCATGGTTGTACGTCCCCAATCAAAAGATATTAGAATTTCTGGATTAAAAGGATTAAAGAAATGAAAGTAAGCAGATTCAAGAGAATAAAGATATTATAACATTAGTCATGAAAATTAGCTAACAATCATTTTTTTATCTTAAAAAGCTTTATTGAGGTATGCTTTACATTTAATATAATTCTGTTTAAAATGTACAGTTCAGTGATTTTTAACATTTTCTTAGATTGTAATCATCACTATATGTAATCATCACTATAATCTAAGAAAATTTTCATCATGCCAAAAAGAAATCTCATAAGCATTCGATCCCCATACACTTGAAACTAATATGTTGTATAACTGTAATTAAAAATATATATATTAAAAAAAAGTCAATCTCCAGGGAGCATATATTGTATGATTTCATTCGTGTGAGATATTCAGGATAGGCAAATCAATAGAAATAACAGTTGTTTTTAAAGATAATTTAAGTAGTTCAATATGACTAGAGGGAAAAAAAGACATGCATATAGAGAAAGATTGGTCCAAATTATCAACAATCTTTTGTTCTGGAAAATATTTGGAACTTTATTTTGAGGTGACAGAAATTCTTTGCTTGGTTTTTAAGTATAGAGATTTCATAAAGCAACATAATAATCAAATGGATGTAAATATTCAGTGACAAGCAATTAAAATGAAATTCTAGGGGCCTCAGTGGCAATGGGCATGCACGTTTTTGTTTGGGAGAAGTCATATTTTGAGAACTATATTTCCCCACAGCCATCATGGTTATAGATAGAAACAGATGTAGGATGGATGAATAGAAGTGAGTATTAAATCCTGTTTCTCTTTGTGCTGCAACTTAAGAGAATTCTGCCTGGTATTTTCTCTCTTAAATATAGGCTACCAAGCTTGGGAGTTTTAGTAATTAACATTTACCATGATTTCACAATGTGGACTGGAAAACTAAGACATCCAGTTATTTACTTGAGAAAGGAATTAAATAGAACTAAAAGGAGATTTTGAGTCATTTAGAAACATGGCAGACTAGGCTAGCATGAATTGCCCACCCACCCCACTATGCAAATATGGAGACACTTTGTATAAATTTCAACATTTTATAAATAAAGAACTTTAAAATTTAACATAAACAGAATTATAAAACATTTGATTCTATTTTTTTCTTAAGGGCATAATTATTTTAAAACATTTACTAGAAAAACAGTTATATGAAATCTTCTATTTAATTATAACAGATGTTATAATAAAGAGACTTTCTATACAGAAGTCATCTTTAATGTAGGGCAATAAAATGACCAATGAAGTATAAGCATATGACCTACAAGAGGAGAAATTAGTCAAAAAAATAGAAATGTATTAACTAGCAGATAGTGTTTCCTAAAAAATAAAATGAAATAAAAATAACTAAAAAAAAAAAATGTGTCACTCTAATAATAAGGTCTCCAAAATAAAAGAGAAGAAACCACAACATAAAGCCATAACCAGCAGCCAGTTACCACCCCAAGAGTAAAGGTATAATATATGTTTATGGAAGTAGGCAACAAAATTATTACTAAGAGGAAGGAATAAAAAATAGATTGTCGTCTTCAGATTCCAAAAGAGAAATAACACTTTAATAAAAGAAAAAAAAGTCAGTAGACAGACTAGATTCACACTTAAAGTTTTTGCTTTGAGATATCTATAGTGATTTGGATAATATTTACTTGTTAACTAAATTACCAAAATTGACTAATGAATTTTTTTTGGTTGACTTAGAATCAACTTTTAAAAATGAGTCTATTCAACTATATTTGCATTATTAGAATTATCTAAATATAAACAGATCTTGTTGAGAATATTTTATATGCCCATCTCTTAAAGATGGATCAAATGTGATAACATATTAGAAAAAAAATCTAAACTTACAAATTTAGCATCAAAAATTTGTATTCAAATTTTAGAACTATTATTTCACAGCTTAAATGAAACCATAAAATGTGCCATCTGCTCAGTCTGTGTTGCATGTTGAAATGCACCATATAAGATGTCTGTGAATATATAATGCATGCCATAAATCTATGTATGTCTGAGAGAATAAGGTAGGGCAATTTCAGGAACAATGATGCAATAACAGAATTATAAAAAGTTTTCATAGAGTATAGATATCAACCAGATTACTAACTTTTTAAGGACACTAAAAAAATAACATGTGAACAAAATTAAGACTTTCTACATCTCAATAGCTACAGTTAAATTTGCTCTTGACATTTAAAAATATACATTCCTCAGGATAGAAAGTTGTCAGTGTTCAAGTTAGAGTTAGACAGTTTATATTTTCATGATCCAATCAACATCTTGCACGTTTCCTTGTACTTGAAAATCTAGTTATAAATTTTGAAATAATTTTTAAATATTTTATTAACTTTAAGAAGAAAGTATACTCTATAGCTTAGAATAAAATTTATTTTCCTTATGTCTTTTACTTCTAAGTAAAATATAATAAAATTTACCTTTAGCTGGAAATAATAAGCATCTCATTAATTACATGAATATTTATTGAGCATCTCACATGTGTCAGCCACTCTGAGATATAGTATATATAACACTAACTAGTTTTAGATGATCTCACAGAGCTTACGTTATACATTATAGTATGGTTGGGGGGAAGGAAAAACTTAACAAATATTTCATGTGCCAGGTAGTTGATACATACTGTGAAGTAAAGTAAAACAAGGTAGAGGACAGAGAGTGATGAGGTAGGAAGTACTATTTTAGAGAGTGTCATTTTGAAAGCTCCTCTAATAAGGTCATGCTTTGGCAGAAATCTAAATAAAGTGAGAAATTAGGTAAAATAGATATTTAGGGGAAAGGAGATCTGGGCAGAGAGAACATTCCACAAATATTTTTTAATCTTCAACTGAGTGTAATGCCCCACTGACTGCAGTGTTATGGATAAGGTGTTTGTGATTTGGTTTTAGAAAAGAGGTATGCCATGAAATGATACTTCTTATAACAAATGTCTGGGTGAACTCAGTGAGCAAAATTTCACAGACTATGAGAGTTATAACATTTCTACAGAACAGAGAACTCTTTTCCACATTATATGTCTCAAGGAAGACATATAATGAGGAAGACTCTTGAAGAGTCTTTCCCAAAGGAAAGACTTGTATCTTGTTCACTAATGAAGCTCTGATCAAGCATATGTCACTTAGTAGGAATTCTAAGGAACCTTGAGGAACAAATGGATGGATAAATGAATAGATGAGTGAGAAAATGACTATATTTTTAAGAATGTATCATGTTAGGTGGCAAGGAAGTAATCAAAAATTCTAAGTAGAGGACAACATCAAAGTGGTAGAGGGTGCATAGTGGGTAGAATTAATGTTATAAGTGTGAGAAGCAGAGAGATAAATTAAGAAAGACCTAATCTGACATTCAATGATATTTATTATTTAATCTTTAAGTATCATTAATAAATGTAAAAATATAATGAAAGTTAAATTAAATATATATAGTTGAAATTTTATCTAATATTTATATAGACATAAGAATCCAGTAATGCTAGATTGAAAATATTATTACGTAGTCCAATTCTTTTTTAGTTTTAAAAATAGGTATAATAGAACCTATATTCTTATTGTTTAGTTCTATTAATTTAATAATACACTCCTTATATATCCATTTTAATTTGAATTAAAAATAATAACAAAAATGAAGAATCAAAAAGATTTTTTTGCATTATCTTAACTACTTCTATCAAATCCCATATGGCTTTTAAATAAATTTGTAACAAGCCAGAAGTAGTACTTATTGCTTATAATACATATTTTATATATGAAATTCACCTTTCATTGAACTTATATTATTGTTATGTTTTAGCTTGTACTGAATACATAAACCATTACAAAATTTGTTTTCCTAATTAAGCAAATATCATTACATATATTATCATTAAAAGTTAGTAAATGCAAACAATAATATTTTAGTAGTGATTTTATTAACTCAATTTTATTTTAAATAAAATATTTTTAAAAGACTTAAATATTTTTATACTATAACTTTTTTAAATTAGATATTCTTAATATATTGGCAAAGATACACAAAGTTTAAAATGTGCATGTATATTCAGAATTTTAAAATTTTAGCAGCTGTTACTCAAATGTATTCAATAAACCCCTTGTGGTTACAACATTTAAAATTGTTTCTTAAACACTAGACAAGAACTCTATTAAAATAAAACATTAACACATATCAGAGTGTTTCCTTTTTTAGAGATAGGAAACTTTCAATGTTCAAATGTTGGATAATAGTTTCAGGGATGTGGTTGGAAGAACACAGTGGATGAGTTCACATTTGTTAAATTCTCTGGTCACTGTTGTATGACTAAGTAGTTTAGTATTCTAGCTGATTCCGGTTCTGCCTTGCAAACAAAAGCACAGCTGGGAATTGCAATATATCTGGTACTTTGGGGAAGTTTTAAGGAAACGTTTCCCCCATATTTTAACTGACAATGGGAGATAAAGACTGTCATTGGAATGTCATGCTAGTTTGGAAGAATCTATTATTCCAAACACAGATAAGACAAGCTAGTCTCGGTGTTAAAGACACTTAATCTCTACAGGAGACTGTGCTTTCTCTTCATATTATCAATTATTTTACATTTCATAAACAGATCCTGGCATCTATCAGATCTAAGATGAACATTATGAAGACTACACTATTTTTAGCTAGAACAGTAATCGGAACTAAACCTTTGAATAAAGGAATATAACATCATGCAATTTTTGAAGACTGTGTGCTTTTAATGTAAAATCTTTATTTGTAAGTGATTTTGACAAGAAGTTTTTTAAAGTCAGAAGGGTTAATTATGGATTTAAATAAAATTTCTGATAATATGGTAGTTAAATGTTGTGCATTGATCTCTGTCATCAGTTTAATAACATTAAAGAA
The DNA here is from genome assembly GCA_004027375.1 of Macroglossus sobrinus. NCBI lineage: Eukaryota > Metazoa > Chordata > Mammalia > Chiroptera > Pteropodidae > Macroglossus > Macroglossus sobrinus. Next base: position 1,271,213 of record PVKZ01000087.1, read on the forward strand.
GAGAAAACTAGCAAGCCTATCTTAAAATTAAAACAAGCAATAATAACAAAAACTTAAGTTATATAATGCTTTCATTGCTTTGGAATGAGACAGTTTACTTATTCGAGTTATGCCCAATGTAACATATAAGAACACAAATTATTTTCATAGAAAATACAAAAATTTTTTAAAAAATTTACAAAAATGAAATGATAGTACATGAGCCAAACCATTAACTCACTAGGAGGCTGAAAGTATAACTTAGGAAGCTTTTTCTTTAAAAAAAAAAAAAAAAAAAAGCTAATTACCCACGTTTCACCTAAAACCCAGCTATCAACAAAAGAATATTTACTAAACCTGAAAAAATAACATCCATTATTTTAATTTGCCATATACTTACATTATCAATTGAATTTTTAAAAAGTCATTGGATTTTGATAATTTAAGATTTAAAAATGTGCAAGACTATCTCTATTATTTTGGTCAGATTTTTAAAATGTACCCCAAAATTTCACATTTTATTTTAATTGACTATAAAATGACACAACACCAAAAATAATAGATTCTGAATATAATGAAACTGTATTATTTTCTTTGAATGTATTAAATTAGGTCATTATATTTCTTTTGTTAATATAAAAAAGAATGATTGAAAAATAATGTACAAATGCTTGTGATCATAGAAAAGATGTGTCAAAATGTCATAGGTGCTGAAAAGGTAATAACAGAGGGTAGAAAAAATTTCACCAAATTTCAGTTTGCTATTTAAAGATTGAAATTCTGAAAGTTTTTGTTGAACATGAATCTGCCTCTCACAGTTTTGAAAGCATTTGACACATTCGGTGACTTGAAGTGCATCAACATTTTAAAAATATTTTTCCCCAAAGAAATTACATATATGATTCTTCAATATAAAATAACAATAACTTTGTGAATGACCTAAACATATTACCTCATAAACTTGTGAGTTTTAATATACAGAAATAAATTCTGTGCTGAAGAAAGTAGAATTACTGTTCAAAATCTACTCTTATGATATCTAAGAATCTTAAATATTTTTTAATATAGAAAGAAGTTCTCTCAATTTTGTAATTAAATATTATGTGACCTAAACTTTAGGCACATTGTGCCAAACATTAAAGTTTCATTGAGATAGAATATGCTAAATATAAGGGGTTATTTATCTTAAGGATTTTTCTTTGTAATAGCGCATCTATTTTCCAATAGTACTTTCTAATGTTAATCATAAATAGAAACAAAAATAAGAAACCTCTTTACCAAATACCTTTTATGAAAATGTTGTTTTTATCAAGACAATTTCATATTTGGAATTTTTACTTTTTCTCTATAATGTTACTTTTTGATGAAATTATAAAGCCCAAAAGATATTTATAAGAAAATATTACAATATTCTAGTATACATACACAAATGTAGACTCTTTAAATTCTTAGAATTCAGAAATTATGGTAAAAATAAGAAATTTCTTTACTTTTAATCTTTATTTTGTATAATATTTTCAGAGCAAATAATTTAATGTATGCACCAGAGAAGAAAAAGTGTAATCTTTGCATATAGAAGCCAACTACTTGCATGCTGAGACATTTATTCATTTATTTACTCATTCATTTAGTCATTTATTAATCAGCATAAATATACTTTATGAATATCAGACACTGACTTCTGGGAATACAAAGGTAAATAAGGCAAGGTCTTGACTAAAAAAGCACTCTTCTAGGGTGGGAAATAGAGATTACTTTTTACACATTTTAAAATGCATCCTCTTCACTTGGTGAGATAGTCTTATTAAATCCTTTTTTTACTATGGCAAGAGAAGCACAGAGAATTTTGTATGACCTCAGTAACAGTGAAAGGTGGAGCTGAAATTTGAACCTAATCTGGCTACAGAGCCCTTGTTCTTAACTAATTCACAATACAGAGAAACTGTGCCCAGTCTCTATAGAAATAGAAGATATGAAAACTTTTTTTTGACAGTCTATAATTAGCAGAACCAGATAATTCTTTTTACAAGGAGATCAATGCTCAAGTGACCAATCTCACACTGAGGAAAGATATGCACCACATAATGTCTTAAAGACATATTTTCATCCAATCAATACATATGTATTAAGCCCTTGATATATTCCAGGCATTGTTCTAACTTGATAGGTCAAAAAGCAAAAACAAAGAGATATTTTTACCCTTATGAAGTTTATATTGTAGGAAGCTTGCATTCTAGTTAGCTTGTATTACAGACAAATTATATAGAGAGATTTGTTCCAAATCTCTCCCATATATATATATGGCTGACCATGTTCAAAGTGACAAATATTCTCTATCAAATATTCCAAAATTATGGGAGAGATTTGGAACAAAAAAAGACCTCACGGGCTAGTATAGAATCTTTCCTAGTAACTTATATGAGCAAATCTAATAGTTTCCCACAATCTTGAAATAACTGTTAAATTACATGAACTCCATTGCCACTTCAGTAATTTCATACAGATAGAAAGCACTTTAAAGGTTTGGAACCACAGATCTCTGAGCTATATCGCACAAATACCTACTCCATGACTATTTAAAACCATCTTTTATTTATCCCCATAAACAAATTAATCAAGTGTGTTAGTTGTGTGCTTCCATATTTGTAACTTGCATCTTTGTTTTTAATTAATGGTTGAGGTGTCACCCTAAGACATCAAGAGCCTCTGTCCTGAGCAAATAGAATGATATGATTACCTTGGGTGATAAATCATGTAAAAAGTTTTGTGTGCTTATATAGCTAAGTAGATGACCAGATTCTGATAATTGAACAGTAATAAGGTTCATGTACTGTAGGTTAAAATTAAACTAGAGTTCTTAGAATTTTTTTTTTTTAATTTCACTTAAAAGCCCAAGGAATTCTTGTGAGTTTGTTTGCCTCTGGGCTTTCTTTCAGGCAGCAAGGTATGCAAACTGCAGGTTGCCCTCCTATAGTAGTGTTTATAACTATCCAACCCTAATCCATGCTACTCAGAAGAGCCCTAAGGTGACAATTACTTCTGAAATTATTAGTAAATGGAAGTCTGGTATGATGACAAAACCAGAAAAGCTGTGTGTGTGTGTGTGTGTGTTTTTTTTTTCCTGGCTGCCTGAAGAATTCCTTGTGGCTGATAATAATATGTCACCTCTAATCTTACTTCCTATTTCTAAGATGTATTTTCATTAACCATTATTTTATATTGTATCCTCCATTCTGACATAAGAATTGCTTTATTTCTACAGTAATTTGGAGTGACTTCATGTGACGGAATAGATTATGCTACCATTGTGCAAAAAAAAAAAAAAAAGAAAATCTTACTCTGGATCATTTAATTGAAGAGAGAGGGGGGAAAATAAAGTCCTTCCTAACTTTAAGCAAACTTTTCTCCAAATTTTAAAAAAATATCAGTAAATCCTGGAGACTGAATGATCATGATGTCATGTGCTACACAATACTTTCCTCTAACAGATAAGAAAACAGAAAACAGACAAAAGATTCATTAGGCATTACTTTCTTGATAGACTATAATATTTTAGATTGGGTCCAAAGAAAAAAGAATCTTTACAAGCTGAAAAATATTTACACAGCTAAAGGAAACATAAATAAAGTGCAATGGAAATTATTTAATGACATGCATATGCAAAGAAGTGTTGTCAGAAGCAGCACCCAGTACAGAATGAAGGCTGTCAAGGAGGTGTGTGCTAAACAAGGGAATTTAAATTCATCCAGTCAGCAAACAGGAATACCTGTCAGTTTGCAAAGGGTTATTTTGCTTTCTTTGGACAAACAATGTTCTTTTTCTGTTATAAGTGACATTACTTATCTTGACATACAAGATGCTTTAAACAAGGCACTTTGGAGAAGAAGTATTTCTCTGATTAACTCAAGGAAATTGAAACAAGGTAAGATGGATGAAAAGAAAAAAAAAACACGGAATAGCTCATTGATATGAATAGCAGCTTGAAATACACAGGAAACATTGTGACAGAGAATGTGGAGATATGCAGCATGTGGCTGTCTTAATAACCCAGTTTGACCTACTACAGAGCCAAATGTTTACCATTTGTGAGGAAATCTTTCTTGATGGAGAAAAAAAAAATAGAAATGAGCTAAAGTTGGCTCATTTAGTAGTCCTACAAAAATAAAGCTTTAAAGTTATTACAGATGTTTTAAATAACAAAGATTACATAGATCATCTACTTGTTTATTATTAATAAGTTATTTTTATTAAGCATTTACTAAGTCTCAGATATTGTGCTAAATGCTTTTTTTAAAATCTAGAATTCTCTTAAAACTCCTATAAATTTGGACTCTAAACTTATCTTCATTTTAGAGGTGAGAAATTTAATGCTTACAGACGGCAATTGCCAAAATCATATAGCTAGCAATGTGCACACCCTGCAAATCTTTGTCTTGACATATCACTCTTAATTCTTACTGGCCTTCAAACTGATGAGACGATTTTCCTCTTTTATCAATATCACTCCATAACTAACATGCAACATTTTAATCATCTTTAAAAAAAAATCTTAATCTTTTAGCTTGAATAAGCTTTTCCCCAAATTTCTTTATATTTTAATAAACATTTATTACCAAAAATTTAGAAACAGTGATTCACATTTGGGAGACAGCTGTGAAGGCCTTCACACTTTATGCGGGAAGCTTATGGTGCTTCACAATCAATAAACATTATTTATAGTTAAATTATGATGGAATTCCTATGGCATCATATATTACATTCACACTGAAGTCAAATGAGCTCATCGTGATTAATGTAACTACAGTGAATGCCAAAGAAATTAATAGTGATTATCTACTCATTGTAAAGGGTGGCTGATAATTAGTGTTATTACACAAAAATGGTACATTTTAAGCAATTATCATCATGCAATCATTTAGTACCATTACAAAGCTGATCAGAGTGAGTTCATTTGGCAATCACGCAGCTTGAAAACCTAAGTCCACCAGGAGTCTGTGGTCTCAGGTTTGAGTAAAGAACAATTCTATCAACTTTTTGGAATTCTATTTAAAAATATATATAATACAATTTTCTTTCTTGGATACATTGTTTTAATAATGCATTATTGCAAATGGTATACTTGAGTCTTTTTTTTAGTAAGAGACTGTATAGTTAAAAGACAACAATCACACATTAAGAAAGAAGCTAAGCATAAACTCTAAAATACTCAAATATTTTTTGTGATGTACATCCATTCACAGTTCTGTCATTACACACAGCAATATTTGCTTTAAGGATATGATAAATATGAAAAAAAAATGAGCACGTGTGTAACATGTATAATGGTGGGCATTTTCTAAACATTATAAGGAAATGGCTTTATAATGTTAGGAAAAAATTCTTTCTTTTTGAACCTTGAACAGAATGATGAGTTGAAGAATTAATTTACTCCTCTGTTACTGTGACTTTTTTTATCCAGAAAAATAACAGTTTATAAGACTGTAAATATAGCTATCACCCTTTAACAACTAGTCAAATTATTTTTAAATTGTGTTTAAGAACAAATAATATGAAATCTACTCTATTAATATATTTTCAAGTGTACAGTGTAGTATTGTTAACCATATACATATTGTTGTACAGCAGATATTTAGAACTGAAATAGGTAAATTTCAATTTTACAAAAATTTATATGTTTTTGGTTTCATAATTTATGGGGTTTTTCAAATAGAGTTCTTATGTTAAAGAAACCAGCTAGACTGCAGTTTTTAATTAATTCAGCCACCTATAAATCATGAAAGCCAAGAAGTAAAGCTTGGGTGTTATTTAAAACATAAAGTCCTAAAGTTTACAGGATTTAACACCCAACACAAAGTTTATTTTCATGAATCCACATCATAAATAAAATACAGTTGTTCCATTTGGCTTTCCTCAAAACTTTATTGACAAAGGAGACTTCAGTGGCATCAAATGGGCTTGTATTTGCTGAGTAACCTCACTTTTGGGGAACAATATTATTTCTGAATTTGACATAATCTTCACTGCCTCAATTTGAATGCTTCTGATGTCTTAGAGTGAGAAATATTACTAAAATAATTCTGTCATTGACTGAAATTCCTTATTTATTCTTATTTTAAATGATGAATTTGTTGTCTGTCAAGCAGAAAGGAAAAGTTAATAGTTACAATACTCATTTCTTGAAAATTTTTTTTGATTATAAAAAAATTAAATAAAATATCTCATAGAAAATCAAATTTTATCTATTTATATATTGTAACATCTGCTACAGAACACAGAGTTAATCCAGTAAAAATAATTTTAGAAGAGTTGGGGGAGAGGGTGTAGAGACTTAAAGAATTTAATATAATTTTTGTGACCAACAATATACAATTCAATTGTATTTTACAGTTTCTATTTGAGAAAATTGAAGGGATATAATAAGTGATATATCTTACTAGTTTTAAATTATAGTCAAGTACTGAATAATAACATTTTGGTCAGCCAAGGACCACATATAAAATTGTGGTATACATGATACCCTAGATGTGTAGGAGGCTATGCCATCTAGGTTTGTGAAAGTGCTCTCAATGATGTTAGCACAATGATGAAATAGCCTAATGATGCATTGCTCAGAATGTATCCCTGCTGTTCAACAGGGCACAACTATATTCCATTCTAAGAACTATTTAATAACATGTACAATATGAAGTCCTGCAGAACTCTGTTTGAAAATGCAACTTGGAATCAGGCTGTCCAAATCTGGAAGCCAATTCTCCTTCTTTTCACAGGACCTATTGGGAGCTACTTAATTTTTCTATGACTTAGTTTCCCTCTGTAAAAATTGTAGAAGGTATAATAGTTGTTTCTACCTCAGAAAATTTGTTTTGTTTTGTTTTGTTTTTTGCAGACTGGAATATAAAGTTCTGGAACAATTCCTGGCAAATGCCACTCAGAAAACATTAATGTTAATCTTATTATCAAATGGTTATGTAAATCAGGGGTTGCAAACTATAGCTCTTTGGCTAAATCCACTTCACAACTTTTTTTTTTGCTTTTTTTAAATAAAATATTACTGAAACACAGCCACACCCATTTCAGATGTTGACATCATCTATGGCTGCTTTCATTCAAAGGTTGTTTTGAGTGGTTCCTGTGGAGATCTTATGGACCAGAAAATATAGTTACTATCTGGCCTTTTACAGAGAAATCTTGCCAGTTCCTGAACTTCAGTAGAAGTTAATGTTGGGTGTACCTTAATGAAGCTTTAGATTGATCACTTCAGATATATTCTCATTTGTACAGATAATCAAAAGGCAATCTTAGAACAGAATAAATCTATTTTTAAGTCAATAAACTGCTTAACGATAGAGTGTTTAACAGAATGTATTAATGTATAGAATTAAATTTATAATTTTTCTAGTGTTTAATATCCAATTATAGTTCCAGCTTTATATAAGCGCTTCTTTGCATCTAATCAAAGAAGTGGCACTTCTGAGAATTCTGGCATGTCTTGAATAATACATATTTTTTCTTTAGCTATCTGAATCTCCTCATGAGCTTCTTTCTGCTCTGAATGCCTGTCTCTCTTCCCCATCTGTTATATAAACAGCAGGCAAAAGAAACAGGATGAAAACTTACAGAGAAGTCTTTAGAGCTAGGTTTTTTCCATGTACTACCCTGCTCATCTTGCATACTGGGCAATAAGTTTTATTCAGTCAACATACACACACACTCACCATGTATGTAGTGTGTACATTCTACATATATATGTATATGTTCTGAAGATAGATAATACACATTCACAATACCAATATACAATATATATTGCAAGTATACAGTGCATATATACTATATATCACTTATTATATAAATTTATAACTTTAAAATGACAAATACATATCACCTATTATGTGCCAGCATTATTCTAGGCCCTGAGAATACAGCAATGGCAATTTTAGATGGTGATCAGTGGCAAAAATATAGGGTTGTGTAAAAGGCTGGAGAGAATTTGCCATTTTAAATAAATTAGCCACAGAAAGTGCCAAAGAAATGGTGACATTGGAACAAAATTTAGCAGTGGGAAGCCAGTAAGCCAGGCATTTTTTGAAGCTGATGATCTAGATAGAGGCAAGGGCAGAGAAGGAGCCCTGAGGTGTGTAGCTGGAGTGTTCTAAAAACAGGGAGGTCAGCCTTGTTGGAGCTCAAAGAGTGAGGGGGAGAAACAGAGACACGATTATGAGGAGCCATACTGGCTAGTTTAAGAACTAAGGCATTACTCTGAGTGAGAAGAAAAAACTCTGGAGAGGTCTGAAACTTGATTATAGTTGTATGTCATTGTCATAAATTTGTTTCTTTCCCCTTACCATGTTACATTTTAGATATGCTTCATGATATTTTTAAATTATTCTCTAGTGAGGATGACACAACGTATTTGTTTTTGATTTTCACTAGTCCATTATTCTGCCAAGTCTATTTGGTAACAGAAATCTGTTACCTAAAGCTCACATGCATAGAAGTTCCTTTCCTATTTGTCTTCAAAAAGTGAAGATTTTTATACTGTCGTTATTCATACTCTACATTTTATATTTTATATTTGACGTTCATATGTCATCATGGCAAACTTTAGTCTGACGAATATTATTTGTTCACATCTTCTTGATTGGAAAACATCTCTTTGTGAAAGTCTACAGGAAACAATATTTGAAAATTAATGTTGATAGCCACCCAGGATTTGGAAATCTATATGAATAGCATAGACATCTTTTCATTGAAAAGGTACTCTTTTCATTAAGAAGATTACATTTTAACTTCTGACATACCAAAGGAAACAAAACAACTCAGTATTTCATCTTCCTTATGGGACCATACTTTTAAATTTAGTTATTTGACATGGAAATTTTATATGATGATAGAAAGGTCATTGGAAAAAATATGTTTTGTTCTCTTTTATATTATTTTTCCTGTTATTTTACTAAAGATTTTTCCAATCACATTGGTTCAAACTTTTAAATCTTGTTTTCTATGAGGTGTCTAATCTTATAGAATTTTCAATTCTATTGTGACTGCATTGTGCCTATATATTTCCACTTTAAATCTCATTTGAAAACCCTATTCTAACATCATTCTAGTCTTTATTTTTGGTTGAATTTTTTGATAAAAAATAAACAAAGAACCATTGTTTTAAACCTGTAGTGAAAATGTGTCCTGTCTAGACACATGCCATATTAAGTATTACCAGAACTATCTTTTGTTTTTTATAAATAAATTTTCATATTACCCAGCTCAGTGTGGGTTTAATAAACATAGTTCTCTTCATATCCGAATAAAAATTTTAAAACAATTTAAAATAATAATGATATCTTTTAATAAAGAAGCAGAAATTCTAGTGAAATTATAGGTTAACCAGGATGAAGTAAAACAAAGTTTCCATTGTGTATGATCATTAAATTGAAGGCAATGACAATGACCTTACTGGGCTGCTGCTGCAAGGATTAAAGTTAATTCATCATATAAAATGCATAGCATTTTGTAAGCCAAATAGTAGATAATTAATGGATTGAGTTGTGATGATGATGATGATGATAAGCATAATAAAAGAAGATGAGAATTTTTCAGAGTAGAAATAGTTTTCAGTTCAAGCTATTGCTTATAGTTAGCTTTTAACAGCATCTCAATAAATTTACAAGTCCTTAATCTGTGTCCTCAGGGTGATTCTAATAATTTTATAGGGAACTGTCAAAAATTAGTTATTGTTCTGTTAATCATTGCTAATAAGAACAGAAAATTTTTCTAGTTGTCCCATGAAAATTATACCAATTAGAAATGTCTAAATTTGTGCATCTCCATGGAGATTAATTTATTCATCATAATCAGTTAATCACTGTTCTTTACATAATTAAATAGCTTCTGATAGAGAGGAAGACCCTTTTAGTCTTCTCAGAATGACGAAGATTATTTTAGCTGACACTAGTGAAACTTGGAAGTCAGCTAGACCTTCTTAAAATGTAGCATCCATAATTGCATACTGATTAGTGTTGGAACCATTGTTGTTCCAAATAAGAGAAGGCTTCAGGAAATATTTAGAAAATTGACTCTGAAAAAGTACAATGGCCTTATTGATGGGCAGTATTTTTTATTTTATGAATTATTCTGTAACCAACATTAGTGGAAATTCACTTTATAGAAAGGATCAGTCTCTGTTGCTTTCTTCATGCAGCCTAACGAGCTAGATTCCTTCATATTATCTCTGAATGAGACACTATTACTATTGTATTTTTTTAGCTTCTTCTATAGAGAAGAAAGGGAGAAGGGAGTAATACATTTTAAAGGTGAATAAATTCAATTAGTTGACCAATATATAGTTAAAAAATAGGAATAAGCAGAAAAAATGCAATTGATACTGGCGAAAAATAATTATTTTAATAGAATAGCTATTATATCTGTGTAGAAAGGGATATTCATTTAATTCCAAAGATTTTTTTTTTACAAATTAACTAAAATAATTTTTAAAATTTCTTCTTCCAGAACATCATTAAAACACACACACATTAAAATACACATTTCAGGAAAAAGCAAATTAAATCTAGAAATATGTACTAAAAGGCAGGAAAGAGAAGTATACAAAAACAATGGTAAAAATTGGGGTATATCTAAACATACATCTATTAAACAGTTGATAATTTGGACTAGTATAAGATATAAAAGTGATACATCACTAAAACATCAGAAGATTATTACATGTAAGTTTGGCAAAAAATAGGTTCCAGTAATTTTTAAGTATTTTTAGCTTATTTTATAGTGTAGGAGGAGGGCAGATCATTGAAAATAACTGAACCTATTGCAAACATTTTGAATTATCTTATTCATTTACATTCAATTCTGATATTTTCCCATAAATTTCAATCTTAATAAAAATCGTTAGTCAAAAAATGGCATTCTAGATATGTGCATTCAATAGTAATATTTGTATATTAATTCAAAAATAATTTTTAAAAAATCTAATAATCACTACCTTTTAAAAAGTATTTATTCTTTATATAAATCTTAAATTTATAGAGTGTCCAAATATATCTTCTTCTATATTAATTTAATTTCATGTATTTTTCCTGTTTCTTGAAGAAATTTTTGATTTTTAAATATGTTGCTTCATATCCTGTAAGAATAATTATTAAAAATGTATTTAGCAATTACCATTTTATAAGAATCTTAAAATTTGCATTATTATTCTCTCATAATGCAAAAGAGCAGGGCATATAAATTAGAATATAATGACTATGTCAAAATTCAATAGCTGATCATCAGATTTGTAAACGATATTTTATTACTAAGGCACTTTATAGTAAACAAGCAGCCCATGTAAAAAATCACAATATAAAACTTATTCTGACAATTGTTAAAAATACCAATATATTGACTATATATTTTGATTGTATTCATTGATTTGAATAACACATAACTTAAACATGGGTACTTCAAATAGGTGATGGCAGCAAATTTTGTACATAATAGAAAAAATTTTAGATCAACTATAGTATGTAAAATTTTATGTAAAATTAAAAACAAGATTTCTGTTGTATAAGTATGAGCATTAACATAATCTAGACATTACAACTTATATATAAACCAATGTATTGAAAATATTTGATATTTCAAATAAGTTGTCATTTAGTTAATGAGCATGGCTGTGTAGTATTACAGCAGTGAATAATGTTAATACTATCTAAATTAGAGAGAGAAAAAATATATCTCTCATTTCTATCAATATGAATCACTACCATTTCTGGTCACTGTCACTATAGAATTCCAGACAAAATAGAAATACAAAATTGTGTGCAGAGTGGGAACACAAAAGCCCATATTGGCAAGTCTGTGTCTATGCATATTCTGACACACCTGTCCTTATGTTTATTCATTAAACATTTTTTGAGCACCTGCTTTATGGTGGAAGATGTGGTACTAGAGTAAGCTAAATTTAATGGTGTGAAATTCATAGTCTAATTGAAAAAAACATGCAAGCACATTTTGATAGTTTAACATTATATATACATATATATGTATGCATATATATATATCTATGTATATGTATGTGTGTGTGCATGTGTGTGTGTGTGTGTATGTGTCTGTGTGTGGCTTCAATGGGAGCCAAAGAATGAGATATGGTTAATTTGGCATGGATAGAGGTGTGTCATTTTAACTAGAACATAAAAGATAGAGAGGAGTTTACCAGTTGGACAATGTCTAAAGAAGAGTTAATTCTAGGTCAATTCTCTCTCTCTCTCCCTCTCTCTCTCTCTCTCTCTCTCTCTCACACACACACACACACACACACACACACACACACACACACACACACAGATTCAGACACTATGGTTAGGGAAAAATATGAGAGAATAATAAAAATGAGTTACTGACAAATTATATTTGAATGTAGTGTTTGGGCTTTGTTCTATGAGTAATGTTTATCAATTGTATTTCTATGCAGGGACTTTTAGAATCAAAATTGTTTTATAAAGATACTTTTGATAGTATTGAAGATGATGGATTGGAGACAGAAGCAAGGATACAAGAGCAAGCCTTTTTTACTATTTCTGTCTTGGTGAATGATACAATTTTCCATGTACTTGTTCAAACAAGAAAGCTGGTAGACTTCTAGCTCTTCTCTCCCTTTCAATTCATCACCAAGTCCTATTTTATCTTTTCCCTGAAGTCCAAATCTCTGTAACTACACTAAATAGAAAATTATTTCCCATCTGTGATAATCACCTAACTAAGACTCCTATCTTCATCTATGCCTCTGTCTTTCTCTGGAATCCATTCTCCCATAGATGTTGCTAAAACACAAATCTTGTCTGAAAAAAATTCTTTCCTAGTTCTCTTTCACACTTAGAATAAAATCCAAAATTCTTGCCATTTCATTCAAGGGCCCTAATAATCTGGGGCCAAAGTAAATTTCCTGCGTTGACTTTTGTATATCTCCCCTTCCTTAAATGATCTGTGTTCTGATCAACACTACAGAAATTATCACATTGTATTTAAAGGTTGTGTTTTTACTTACCTGTTTAAAGTATCAAACAAAACAACTAATTCTCTAAATTAAAATATGCTTTTGTAAGATTGTACCCCAGCACTTGGCAAAATATATAAAACATAGTGAGAAATATTAGTAAATATTTCTTGAGTCATGAGGGATATAGGAAAGAAAAAATGATGACTTGAAATAAGTTAAAAATACTGGAAATGAGCATTAAGAAGCATATCTCAAATATGGCAGTTCAAATCTTGTTAGGATTATTTCAATGTTTCCAACTTATTTAAATTGGGTGAGTCAAAATTATCCTAGATATCATGTCTTTGTTTGTATGTTCATTTTTTTATAAAAGCATGTTTTAGAGTGTGCTTTAGAAAAACTAAGCAAGGTGGTAATAAACCATGAGTACAGCATGTAAGGACATGATCAGACGAGTATGAGTCTTATAATTTATCTGTGATCACTATATTTAAGAATTTACCTTTGATGGGGCTTAGACTTCATATTGTGATATGGTCCTGTAAGTAAAGGAGGCTTAAAATTGAGAAAGAAAACAAATATAATTAAGCAGATTTAGTAAGAGAAATAGTACTAATAAACCATAATATTAATGAATAAAATGTTGATAAGGGTGAATATAAGGGTGAATATATAAGTTTTAATTAATGGCTAGTCTAATATTTTTAGTGCTCTATCTTCTTCATTATGGCACACATTTTGCCAATTAGATGTCTTATAGTGAAAGGAATATTAATAGCTCTTTTAAAAAGTCAGTTCTTAGACACCTATCTTTATAATAGGCTGTTCAACTAATAGATAATAACAAATAATGATGATGTCTAAAATAGTTGATATTTATTCTAAGTTAAGCACTGTACTTTCTATGTACTTTACATACTTTATTTGGTCTGCACAACAATGCTTTGACCTTATTTTCACTTTATAGGTCAGGAAACTAAATTATGCCATGTTTAATTAAGAGTTGTACATGAGAAAGGAAGTCTGACTCCAAGGTCTATATCTTAACTGCCAGCTTATATTGCCCTCCAAAACAAATTGGAGAGAAAAGAGATTTTTAAAAATAAATAAATACAAGTCTCAGAATAATTCCTAGAAGTCAAAGAAAGTCCTGGTTCTACAGAATACACAGAAATATAAATTTAAAACTAAGGTTAAGGTCAAAATCAAAAAAGAAACCAAAAATATTAAGAATAACAGAAACAGATGTCATTTCAGAGGATGTTTAACTCCAAATTACTCCCTGGTAAGAGTGGTCATCTATTTCTAACTTCATGAGTCATTATTAATCTGAATTACACCTGCTAAGAGAATTTTTCTATAAGATACTAACAGAAATGTTAACCAGATGCTAAAGATAGATATTACTACCAACCGACACTACTTATTGAAGAAGCACATAGAGTTCCTATGAAAGATACACATGGTAGGAAATGCTAGCTAAAATTTTCTGCCACATAGAGTGATTTATGCAAATGATACTCTTTTCTGATGAATTTTCTTAGAGAATAATATAGCTTCCAAAAATAATATACTCCAAAAAGAATAAAGAATTCTCAACTATTTATGGTAGAATTTAATAGAGTTCAGTTGGATGATGACTCATTAAATTTAGTTTAGTTTCATTTGCTGAGATAGATGTTTGCTATTAGCCCCCTCAACATACATTCCCTCTTCTTCTGTCAACTACTCTCTGTAGGTTGGAGGTGGAGAGTGAGGAGGATGTCACCCTTTTTCACTTCAATTCATGGTCTGATGGGGTTACACCTCCAGTCAAGTTTCATCAGAGGAGAATATGACCTGAGCTAAGGAAATTGGAGTACTTCTTTGCAGAGGCCTAAAACAAATCTCAAGTTTTGTTAGGAATACCGGAGAAAGATCCATCACTCTTCCACTAGGCATGAACCTAAAAGTACATCCCTTAAGCTACTGGCAGCCATCATGAAGCCCTGAAGGGACAGAGAAAGCAGAGCCAAAAGAAAGAAAGGATCCAGCCTACAGACGTCATTTCAAACCTTGTCTCCAACTTGCTGAAGCTTCATCTCCCAAAGACTATTCAAGTTTTGTTATTCAGTAAATCCTTCTCTTTCGCTTTTATGAGTTTTAATGAGGATTCATACAATTTACAGTTGTAGAGTTCTCAAAATTATTAACATTTTCAATTAGTGTTTAACTTACTTTTTAATTACTTTACCAGTGAAACATTTCCTAAGGATTTACTCTTCATTCGTTTGTTCATTCATTCATTCATCCTTCCAATTATTTATTTATTAATTAATTTTTCATATCTGTTTTCCACCCAATATGATCATAGCACTGTTCTAAGCCCTGTGTAAGTTACCAGGATCTGGGCTTCAGTTATGGACAGCATATGATCTAAGGAAGTGAGACAAACATGTCTATTTTCTTACTCTAAAAATATAAGTAGGTTCAGGAAAAAAAAATTATTCAAGGTATACAGAATAAAGAAAACTAGGGAAAAGATGACAATAATATGCACATTAAGGATCAGGTATGCTTTTAATGTATAAAGTTGTGAAGAAAGTCATTTCAGGCAGAGAAAACAGTAAAAAATAGTCATGTAGCAGGAAGAATAGATTCTGTTTGAGGAAGAAGTATTTCACTTTGGCTGCCCGCTTTGGCTAGAAATTTATGTCAATTTAATAAGTCTGCATTGTAGTACATCCAGAAAAAGGCAAAAAGGTTTATTTTTTTTTCCATTTTGGCAGCTGTTATAAATGAAGCTTTAAGTGAAAAATACTGTCTACTGCTTAGAAGTCTTTTTCTTTGGAAACAGTTCTGCAATGCGGGCAGATTATAATTCCTTCATCCCACAAACACCCAATCTAAAAGTAAAAACCTGACTTTCAGCTTTCTTGACGGTGATTGCCTGTCTTCTCTGCCAACTAAACCTGCTTTACACATCCAGAAAGCTCTCACTTCACTCAGCTCAGATGAAATGACATGAAATAAGCACCACATAATCAGCACAATCAGGACGGCCACTAAACACATTAAGCAGTTTCAAAGTTATTTAAGGTTAACCCCACAGGAAGCAACCTACTATGTGACTTTACAAAAGCACTTAATTTGGATAGTATTATTAAAATCTTTTTTACTTTTCAGTCACTTAGCAAGTGTAACATGTCTGGTATCCAGGACACAATTTCACTAAGAAAAGCAATGTGGTCTGTGTAATGGAGACATGAAGGGGTGTATTCAAGTTCAGCAAGCCTTGTTTTGGCAGTCTTTATTGTCTAAAAATTACAAAATCATTAGCTGTGTGTAAGAAAGAATCTTAAATGTCACTTATGAATTCTACTTTAATATATTTGGTAACTATTATCCAATATATTGCTATCAGAGGTGTATGGCTATTAAATTTATATTACTTCAAAAAATTTGAAAACCATCTTCTTAGTTACACTACTCATATTTCAAATGTTTCATTTTGTGTTGCTAGTAACTCAGTATTAGAAGTAGATACAGAATGTTTCCATTATTACAGGAAGTTTCATTTGATGGCGTTCTACATCATCGCAACAAATGCTTTGAATGAATACTCCTGTAACTGTGGAAATCAACACTCATTGAGAGAGTTGTCTTCATTTTCTGAGTGATTCTGTCTCTTTATTCAGAAAGAAAATCTGTCTACTTTATGTTTATTATACTCTAGTCCTAATTTGGTTCCTTAGAAACATATAAAGTAAAACCATTTTTTATTTATCAGCACTTCATGAGACCAAATTTAAAGTTCTTTGCAATATTTTTAGATGTCAAACAACTTAAATTTCCTCTAGTGCAAGCTTCTTTAGACACCAAATGCAAGGGGAGGAAACATATACAATTCCTGGAAATTTCAGAATAAAAGTCTAATAGGAATTTATTAATAATCATCATTATTTTAGGACAATAAATTGTACATAGATGACAATTAATACCTTTCAACACATCTATTTTTTAAAATGACAGGATATAACTATTAAAATAATAGGCTTCATTAAATTAAAATATTATATGGTCGTTTGGTAAACAAATTTTAAACATTGATCAGCCTGCACATATTTTGTTATAAGTGCCTATCATAATAAGCAATATATAATGGGCACTCAACAAATGTTGAATGAACTGAGCTAACATGGTAATAATGTAATATAAATGATTGACAGATTATCATTCTGTCTGCACTTAGCATGTCTGGCACTCAAAATTTTAAAGTTCAAATTTAAATTCATATTCCAATTGCAGTGAATGTTATCCTGTAAGTTCAAACCTTGAAAGAGTTCTAGAAGTGTGTGTTAAAAAATGAAATTAAAGATAAGTACTTCAATAACACAATTCAAAAAGAGTAATGCTGCAAGTTAAGTATATCAGTTCTAAGACTGCTAAACTACCCATGATTCTTAGGCCAACCCTGCACAACACTTTCACTTGACTCAAAATGAATCTTGAAAATTTCTGTTTATTTTATAATAAGTAGCTTTATTCTTGCTTTTACTTTTAGATTTTTAAAACTACAACAAACTATTTCACTGTTTTTTATGACAAATAAGTATTATTTGGAAACTTTTAGATCCTGTGGAAAAAAAATAAAGCAATAACACATTTTATACTATTTTATTAAGTAAATATTATTTAATTGTTTGGATTTTGACTCATTGATCTAGCTTTTTATTTTTAAGAAAGCAAATGGATGAAAAAAATGTATAATTTACAGGTCAATTATCAACAAAACGTATGTTATACAACTAAGCTAATTAATAGAATATTTATAACCATTCTACTTTGTAGTTTTTGTGCAGTCACATAGAACAGAGTTTCATATTTTCTTTTTAACATCTGTACTGCTTCTGATGGCATCCAGCATAGCTTTTGGTATCCTGAGAATGGAAATTTAGGCTGGCAAAAGTACATTGAAATTTGGAAGAAAATCTACCAAATTTATTACAAATGGCATGATACACATGCTGTAGGGGACTCTCTGTGAAAAAAAAAAATGTCTTGTAATCATGGAGAGTAAGAGTACTTGGAATAGTGTTTGTGCATTTAAATAAACATAAAGGAGCGTTAGCTTTGTATTAATAAAATCATGAGATAGCTTTTGAACAAAGCAGTTATGAAATATATTTTGCACAATAGTCTCTCAAAGAATGATCTTCAGAAATAAAGGCATATTGCAATTGTCATGAATAAAATCCATGAATAAATTTGTATTTAAAAATACACACAGTTATTTTTTAAACAATTGTTGAAAGTTTTGACTAAAAATATTAATAAACACATCCCCGTCTTTATGGAAATCTGTGTATATACATTCTAGATCATAAATTTTAGCATTTTAATTCAACACTTTAATATATAAGATCTCTCATTGTCTTTAGACTTCTAGCTAGGAGACTAACAGATATTTAATAAATGTTTTCTGAATTGCCATGAGTTAAATTTAAGGAAATATAATTTTCTGCAGATGTATTTTGTCATGCAAAAAAATGTTAAATAGATATTTATATTAAAAGTATGTATGTATATGTTTATGTACAAATATCTATGCTGCAATTAAATACATAAATAGAGAGATCACAAAAACATTTTTAGGACATATTTCTAATTATCATTATGACTTAATAAAAAGATTAGTAGTTAAATTAATTCTATGAACGTTCATTCTCAACTGACATTGTTAATCACGCTGACATCCAAAGAGAAGTCAGTTTCCAAGGTTAGTTTTATAAAAGCAATACATTTTATTGATTATTGTTTCAATATGTTAACAGCCTTCACTTTCTTTAGCACATGAACTGCTTATGAAAATAAAATAGTTGAAAACACATGCAATATTTGACTAATTATCTTCTCAAAACTACTTTTTTATAATTACCCTAGGTTTGCTTGGACTGTTTTTAGATGAAACATAGTTCTTTGATAAAGCCAGAATTTTTCAGTAAAAAGTTGTGACAAGTTGAAATTAGAAGTAATACTTATTGTACAAATATCTTCTATATTAAAATAAGCATTGCCACTTAGTCTTTACAAGAATAAATCTGTAAGTGTAGACTCCATTGTTCCTGCATACCACACATTCTAAAATATGATGACTTTTTTCCCCTGTGAGTGGTAGGGAGTTATTGAAAGTAAGAAGTGATATATTTACATTTGTCATTTGAACTCTTAACCTGGGATTTTGTGAACATGAGTGGAAGCAAGAGGAAATACAAGATAGAACTGAAAAGTTAAAAGATATGGATACATAAAAGAAAGGTATTTAAAACCTGAACAATTTGGGTTTATGCAACATAAGATATTTACTTTATATTATGATGGACCACAAATGTCATTTATGAAGTTGTGTGCTATAGAAAAAGAGGTAGAGAAAAATATATTTTGATATTTACCAGGTAGTTCATGAATCTTACACAAGCTTTTCAAAAAGAGTTATATCTGATATAATTTTACTTTTTTTTCTTAAATTTCCTGAACCTGAGTCCCTAGATAAAGTAGTAAGCTACACCTAAGGTAAGTTGTGCTCAAGATGGAGAAATGATGGCGTCATTTGAAAAAATAATTTTGTAATTTTTCATGTTATCATTAAAAAAACCTTTTCATACCATCTGTCTTAAGTCAGTTTCCTAGGTTTACTGAGATATTGATCCTTTCAGAATTGTGGGATGAGAGAAGTGTATAATGTTGTGGAATGGAGGAAGTAATAAAGGAAGTAGAGTTGTGTAATGAATCGGGTAGAAGGAGTTGAACCGCAATTTACAGTCAAGCATGTCCTCAGCTCTGAGGCTGGCATAGCTCTTCAGAATAATCCACCTTTGAGGCAAACAGGCCATACCTTTTTATTTCCCCCTTACTAGTTATTGCGTGTGTGCCTCCTTCAGGGAGAGATGTATCTTTGACGAGGTTTTTTTGGGCAATTCCCAAGGAATTGCTCAGTTCACAGGAGTCAGCTACCAGCACATATCCTCCACTTACAGCCAGGAAAGGAATGTTTCAGTCTTAAAAGGAGGATCTGAGCAGAATATCATAGCATCCACTATACAATCAAAGATAGAAAGTAATCTAAGAATTTTTGAACTACTGTCAAACACACACACACACATACACACACACATGCACACAGAAAAAAGTAAACAATGACAAGAAACCAAACCAGAAAGACAGTTAGCTTTATGAGAACTGCCTTCTCTTTTATTTATGTTTATATTGCATTTTTGAAAGAGGAAAATAAAGATAAAGGTCATGATAGCTGCATTTGTATGGATTGATCTGGCTCAGTGAACTGAATCTCCTAAATGAAAATTTCTAGAGTAGTTAAAATAGAAAGAACTTTTTAAAAGGGACTTTGATTGATGACCATAACCTACACAAGATTTTGCCTTAGTGATATGGTGAAGATGAAATGCTACAGCTTGTTTAAAATGAGGAATGGCATTTTTAAAGGACATTTTCTTCTGTTCATTGGACAAAGTGGAGACTTATGAGTCATAGCAACTTTCAGTTCTTTGTGCCTAGAATTTATTTCTGCTTACTACTTAAGAGCTAGAATTTACAGTGCAGCCAAATCTTGATTAAATCTCATTTTCTCCCCCAGGTTATCAAGTTCAAAATCAAATAAAACTATTTATCTGTTTTATTTTATTATGAAGACTATTTAATTAACTTTCAAGCAGGTCTTTTTCACAATCACCTTTTTTTTTTCTATTGAAAAGTATTAGGTGTCTAGGGATCACTATATAAGTGCTTTAAATAATTTCATAAGATCTTTCAATCTCTCATAATTAAAAGAGATAATAAATATTGAAATAAATTATAAAAATAGAAGAAACTAATATAAGGACTTTGTAATTTCTCTAAAAATTTTAGAAACTTGAAGGAATTTAACCATAAAGGACCAGTAAGATAATGGCTGAATAAAACATTAATGATAATGGATGCATCTTGATGCTGAACATCTACAGTCAGAATGCAACTAGGGACAAACACAAAATTTTTTCATCCTTTGGAAAATACACTTAGCTAAGAGAAGACTACAAAATAACAATTATTATGATTGTAGAACCAATTTTTGTATGAGAAAATATCTGTGCCTAACAAAAAGTGGCATAATTGAGCCATGGAGAGCAGCTTCTATATCACATAAAATTATATTATGTTGCATTCTAGTGTTCAAACTCCCTCACTTAACAATAAGAATATTGAGATCAAAAGAGTAAAGTTTCTTGCTTAAGATAACATGTGCAGAGATATTCACGCTCTCATTTCCATCCTCCAATTTGTCAGAGTACAAGGATTACACTCTCAGCATCTGGTACAAACCTTTCATTTAACACTGTATGTTTTAAATCTCTAAAATTTTAAATTTAACTGTTCACTTATAGATCCACATCCCTAACTATGTTTTAGTAATTTTATAAATCATGCTATCCTTTATTGATTTGACTAATATATCTATTGTCTATTCTAGACTTGTTTCTAATTCAGTATGTATCATTGTCTCCATCTGAAAGATGAAGAAAGATAACCGAGATATAGAGGTTAATAATCTTGTTTAAGGCCACTTAAATTTTCTGACATAGGTTTTATTTTCAAACCCAAATTGTTCTGCCTCCAAGTTTATTTATTCATTTAAATGATTGAAAGAGGTTCTAGTAAAAATAGGAATTCAAAAACGTATGGTGAATCAATGAATAAATGAATATTGAGCTAGTGGTTGGCACCAGAATCAATATCTCCTCCACATAATATTTAATTATGTGATCTTTCTACTCATCATCACTTTTTTTTCTATTCTATTACCTTTTCCATTTAAAATCTGTCCTTTTTTAAATATTTGGTTTAAATAACATCTCCAGAAAACTGTTAATTTAAATGAAACAAATTGTCTTACCTTCTTTACTTAAATGAGAAATGCAACAGAGTCATGGATTAGGCATTCCATCTCCCTTACTCACCTACAAGCATATGGGAGAAATGGAAATGTCAGTAATTCTCTTCTAGTTCAGAAAAAAAAAAAAAAAACTTACTGTTTTAGAAATAAATGATGTCAGTCTGGATACTAGCAGAGCAACAAATTATTAGATAACAACCAATATAACCAATCAGAACCACAGATATATGGAAAATGAGGCTTAATTTTATGGGACATATCAAGTCTTTACAGGCCAAGACTTTTAGACTTAAAAGAATTGCAAAAACAATTTAAAATGCAGAATTTTATTTGTTTTTCTAAAGTAGTAAGAGAAAAGGGAACATTTCTTTCTTGTGTTGCTGAAATTTCTTTCACTACAGTTAAAAGGGTTTGAAGTTTTGAAAACCAACAGCTACAATTTTATTAATTAGCTTCAAGAACAGAAAAGTCAGGGGTAAGAAACTCATAATTTAATACCGTGCAGAGAAAATGGCACAGAACAAGATTAATAAAAAACATTATGAACTAAGCAAGATTTTGCATCTAAAAAGCTTTCCCCCGAATTCTAAAAAATTTTTTCTTCATTTTCTAATTGCTGACAACCTTCCTTAAACCACTACTTAATATTTGATTTTATAACATCTGTTAATTCATTTTTCATGCTTCTTACTACAGGAATTATGTGATTTTTCTAGGTGAGCAATCATAAAACTATTACACAATGGCCTGTTGCAATATACAAAATATTGCTCTGTAGTCATTATCTGTTATATTATTTATTTACAAAAAAATGAGTCTTAAAGATTAAAAATAGGGTGATTTGACCAGTAATTGTGATTCAGAAAAAAAAAAAATAATTTCTATAAAATATGCCTAATACTTGCATTCTATTTTAAAAGAAATGTCATATTGTTTTATAGAGAAGATTTGTCATTGTTGTACACAATACAAAATATTGTTTATCTTGATTTATTTTAGAGCCTTTTCAAAATGCTTTAAAATGAAAAATTTATTCTCATGTAAGTTATTCTTAAAGAAACATTGTTTACACATGAATATATATTAAAGGTTAACTATATAGTAAAAAAAAACAGGCACTGAATAGTAAAAAGTCAGTAATAAGACATTTTTCACTATTATTTATTTATTTATTTATTTAGCTGGAATATATAATTTTTTCAAAGAAGTAATATAGTAGAATGAAGGACAAAAAACTCTGAATTGATACAAATCAAACACTGTTTTGAAAATCTACCTTTTTTTTTGTAACCCTAGATAAACCACTATTCTTCTCAGTTTTTAGATGTAGGAAAATATGTATAAATCTTTAATAAACAGACATTTTCTAATAAAAGCATCTAATCAACATGGATAATTTAACCACATTTCAAACTTGGTGTAGAGAAACTTCAGAATTTTTATTAATCCTTAAAGTCTTATTATGATAACTACCCGGCCTTTAGTGAATTTATAATATTCAAAGTACAACAAATATTTCTGAAGCTTTGTGGAAAATACTTTGGAACAAAGAAAACTTTATGTAACTAATAGCACGTTTCACTAAAGAAAGTCACCAATTTATTTTTCTTCTATTGAGGAAGGAATTATTGAACCTGAGATATATTAAAAAGAAAAAGTAAATAATTAAATAAGCAAACAAATAAATTATAATCAAATTTAGTGTCTGTCTTTCTTCTTTCTATTTTCTTAAACTGCCAGAGGCCAGATAGGGGAACCTCAACTTAAATATAAAAGTCATTCATTGTTAAATGTTGTCTTTTAACAATAAATCCCAGAACTAGGAAGAATTAACAACTTTGAAGGACTTAGAATTGTTAAAATAAAAGATCAGTACTGAAAATACCTCAAGTAGACAAAGCAATTTAACTCACATAAACAAAACTAATCCTAACTTATTTCATAAATATAAGCAAAACTTAGGTTATTTCTTGTAAATGCCTTGATAATCATAAAAGAAACTTAAGCCATCTTTCTAAAATAGTATAAAGTAATCACTTTAGTCGATCTCCTGCCTGGAAACCCCACTGTAATGACCAATCATTGTAAAGGTTAAACAAGTCCTTCTTTTTCACTTTATTAGCCATTCTATAATGTCATGTTTCTAAGCTTCATACCAGTTTTGAGGGATGAGGTATCCTGTTTATGAACAGTTTGTTTTCCACACAATAAAATTTTCATATCAAGTAAAGCTCTCTGAAGTTTCTTTTAATAGCACATATAAGATAACCTATGCAGGCTAAAAGGTTTAGTTGAGCTACTCATGTTTAATTAATTCTTCCCAACCTTTCCAATCAGAAAAGGTCTTCCAACTATTTTGCAAAAAGAGGTGAAAAAAATGACAGAACTTAACAATAATTGTGCACCTTCCCCTAAAAGAAAATATCAGAAATAGGGAAGAATAATTATCCATGTCATTATTATTCAAACAAATATTCTCTCATATATAAGTATAATAATGAAACAAACCACAAGATAAAAAGATTTTTGTATGACTTTTGTATTGTTATGTCTAATTACATCTATAAAAATATAAATATTTTATAAAATTGAAATTTAAATAATTTAATTCAGTTTTATTTTAACATTTTATTTCAAAACATGTTAACATATTAAGAAATACATTCAGTATTGATTTGGTTTCTTTACAGTTATTTTTACTTCTTATTAACAAATAACTTTGTAAAAGTATAACATCAAGTTTAACTCAGGTATTGAAATATATCTGCCTGGATTTTAATTGGAAGCTAGACATACATAGTATATCAGAAACAATTCCTTTCTATTGTCTTGATCAAAGTAATGCAACTCAAGAAAAATGGTGGTGAATTTTGTGACCCAAAAAATAATTGATCATTCAGAATATCTAGAGAATAGAGGTTTTTTTTTGTGTGTGGCATTTTGGTTTACTAATTTTATCAATTAAGATATGAATAAAAAGTTTATTACTTATAAAATTAAAATAAAATGTACTTGCACCTCAGATGTTGCAAATATTTAGATTAAAATCTAAATAATTTTAAATGAAGTTGTAATCTGACTTCTGTCTGTTTATAACCACATTTATTGCAATATTTTATTTTATCTTTAAAAAGAGAAAGTTTAGTTAACATAAAATGTATTCAGTGCTACATAATAAAATTTATTGAATGTTTTAAAACTTAATTGGCAAAGAAATAGAAGCAAACACGTTAAGTAATTAAATAAGTCCTTATAAAATTAGATCCATAGCTGAGAGTGGATTAGTTTTATCTCAGATACTTTCTATATGTTATTAAGGTATGCAGCATGTATTATCTTTGAAAGGATATAATTTGAGGCCAAAGTTCAAGAAGTTGGGACCATAGACTGCCAGAATAGAGGAAAAGCTTAAGAAATTGGGAGATCCAAATATATAATCAATAAATTTAAAGTGCATTTTAAATGTGCTCTACCTCTTTTTTGAAGTTCTTAAATAAAAGCCAGCATCTTATACTTTTGACTTTCTAGGACAGATTAACTATACAAGCTTTATGCAAGTCCACAAGACTGCTGCAAAAAAATAAATAAATAAATAACTTGACTAGTCTTATCCACTTCATCTACATTGACTATCAATGCTAAATTTAAAGATTCAGTCCATCCTCCCAGGAATATATAGGTGGTTGACTTTTGAGGCAAGAATAACAGGAAATCAGAAATGTTGGCTTTTATTTTACTCCCAATATGCCTTGGAGGTTGTAAGAGACAAAGTACTACCATTGTTTTGATATGAAGCCAAAAGCACATGCCATCAGTAGAATATATTTCTGATCATTCCTTGGTAAATGTTACTTCCAGACAGTGAACTAATGGGGAGAAATGGTGATACACTCTATATGTAAGAATATAAATTATGTGCTGAACAGAATCTATGAATGAAAAAACAGATCTGTAATAACTCAAACTTCTGAAAAGCAAGACTCAAAATAAATATATTTATACATAACTCAAATTTTTACTCTCTAATAACCTCATTTTTTATCTGGAGAAAAATAATTTCTAAACTTCCCCTTTCTTTGTGCCAAATTAGAACTAATATATGCAACTTCAACTACAATTACTATTAAATTTTTCTGTAAGTGATTTTTTGTGAGTTGATTAATACAGGCAAGTGACAATAATTTAGCTTTTAATCAAAATTGATTTATATTTGGTCAAACTCTCACCATGCTCTTGATTTACTTCAACTTTGTGACCTTAAGTATGCAAAATGTTTCATATTTCTCTTGACTTTTGTTTCTCTTTTTACATATGGTCTGCATAGCTCCTACCTTCCTTCTCAATTCAATAATTTAATTCCTGCTACCAACTTCAACTTTCCTTCTAATCAATATGCTCACTCAAAAATGAACCAGAGAGCTTTGTAGCTGTGTGACTTTAATAAGTTATGTCACCTCTCTAAACTTCAGTTTCTTAATTTATAAAATATGAAAGTAAGTCTACATATTTTTCAATATCTCATCTAAACCTTAAAGCTATGAAACCAAAGAATTAGTGGGATGGAGGAGGGAGATGTAAGAGTCTGCAGGGAAAAAAAATCTTAAAAATAAATACTAGGCACTAGTGATAAACAAAATAATACCACTGTTCCTGATGCTGTTAAATGTTTGCTAAAAAGACAGGGAAATTTTTCTTACAGTTTGGATTGTCTTTTAACTTCCAAGTTGAGATAGTGAAAGCACTAGACTGAAATAGGAAGAAGAGCAAGTATTCCCCTCTAACCTATTAGATTGGACAATAAAACATACAATATGATGCTATCACTATAAATAACCATCTTCCTTTTCCTGTATTAAAAAGAAAAAAACAAATTTATAGTAAAACATGTAACTAAAATAAGGTATGACATCTTTTAAAAATAAGGTTTTCCACAAAATGTCCAGGATTTGTGGTTTAGATGAAATGAAATACCAACAGCTTTGTATTTCTCATGAGATTGGAACATTTCTAGAAAAGGCCGATTTACACAAAAATGAAAAAAATCAAATCATAAAATTGTTCATCAAGATAGTTGAACCTCCAAATATGACCTGTTAGTTTCTAAAATATTTAAGATATACATCTCTGTGTTCTAGTAATCCCATATATTATTTAATCCTTAGGGAAATAAATAAATGACTTGAGAAAACCAGGGGAAGTCTGAGGAGAGGGTGTATATTACATTTTCTCCATAAAATAATATTTGGTCTATATTAGGTCAAAAGTTCTGAAATATTTAATAAATTAATATTTACTCCCATGGATGTTTTTTAAATTGTTGTATTTACTGAATTAAAATTTTACTTTTACTTTCTCTTCAGATTTTCTGTGTGACTTTAGGAAAATCATTTGACTGCTACTTGTTTGTTTTATCATTTATAACAATAATCTTCATTCATTCATTAACTTTATAAAAGTATCTACTACATACCTTCTGAGCTTGAAGCAAATGGCTCGTTGCTATGTGAGAAACAGTGACAAATTAAGACATGAACCTCACTGAACTTATTACCTTGAGAGAGAAGGGAAAATAACGTGTATAAATAAGTCTTCCTGGTGTTATATAATGAATTATTATATGAGGTTGAAAGTGACAGATGCCGTAAAGAAGTTCAGATAAAGGACAATGTAAGTTGAAAGCAAGGCAAGATTATTTAATATAGAGATAAATGGGAGAATTTTGTATGAGCTGAAATTTTACATGGGCATAAAAACACTGGTTGAATTTGAATATAAGGAAATAAGGAAGGAGTATATTCCAGGAAGTTGTGTGTGTCCATCAAGAAGTTCAGTTTTCCCAGAGCTTAACAAACAAATAAACAAACAAACAAAACAAACTTAACAAACAAACAAAAAATAAGATAGCAATAATTAAATTTGGACCAAACTGCAAGAAGTACTGACTATTAATGTTTAGGGTACAAGATTTATTTTGTGAACTTCAGTAACACACTGAAGGTTTTTGAGGCGAGAAGAGACAGATATTACTCTTTCAGGATATATATATATATATATATATATATATATATATATATATACACACACACACACACATTACTAAATGTGTAAAGTAATTGTCAGAGAGAAGCATCTCACTTTTTTTTATTAGCAACCTTCTTTATGTGCTACTGTTTGCATTAACAGTAATCAGATTATAAACATAATGTGCATTAACATAGCCTATTTACCTTAATATTGAAGTAATGCTTCTTATAATAAATCAGTTCACTGAGAAGAACAAGGATAGAGACTAAGTGACAATAGATTTTTTCCCAAGTAAAGTACTTACTAAAGGTGTTAGTGTCAGAAAAAAAAATCAATTTTAGGATTTGAAGCATTGTACCACATAAGAATAAATGATATTTGATTAGTGAAAAATCAAATGGCATACAAATCATCTTGCAGTGAATACTATTAAAGAGAGTCTCAAGGAGAAAATATACATAATTACGAACTGATCAATTTATCCAGAGTCATGTCAGCTGGAGGCACCCTTTGTACTTTCAGTCATGATCACATTTAGTGCAATGTATTTCCATCTTTCTGTTTATTTCCCCTTATGTCTAAATCCTTTCATGCAAGCATTAGAAAACTGAAAGATGGCTTGTCAAAATATTTTTGTGACTATTATAAAATTATCACTTCTCCAGAAATACTCATAGAAGCATTTCAGTGTGGCACTGAGGCTACTTAATTCTATATTCAGCTCTTTATACATGGTCCATCTTTGCTGCTTCAAATAACATCTCACCATAAAATTTGCTTCTTGTAATCTTTTCTACGCATCTTTGACTTACATTATTTTGAGGTCTGAGACAACGCCTCAAAAAAATCTGTGTTTATCTTAACTGTTTTACCTATGGTAGATATTGAAAAACATTAGAAAATAAATGAGTAAAAAATGGGTCATTCAGAAATTTTAAAAAAGAAAAGAAAAGAAAAGAAAAACACCAAGGAAAAAATGCCAATTTCCGTCATTTTCCCAGACCTGAGTATTTTGAAGTCACATCTTATTCTACATTGGAACAAAAATATTTCCAGCCTTTCATATTGTTAAAAATCTAAACACTGCCAAAGATATATTTCTCATTTCACACTTCAGAAATGATGCAAAAGATTATTTTATTCCCCCAGGGCTTGAAATAATAGGTAGTCTTTGCATGCCGTCCAGTTGGAAAAAACTACAGGTTACCTACTGCTTCTTTTAACCATACACATCCGTACATGTCATTACCACTAAAAGCTAATTTTTTAACAGTAAAAAAAAAAAAAAAAAAGAGCAACTTGGAAATGCATTAACTACTAAGTAAATGTTAATTATCTATCCAAGGCAGCAGTCAGGCTTTTTTGCATCCACCAAGTGCTTGGAACATGTTGTGCAATGTTACCCATTTCTAAACCCAAGCAGATTTTCTAATTTCTCTTTCAAGATCCCATATGCAATATTTTGTATCAGTTCTTTAGAAGAAAGGCATGATAGAAATCTAGAATATAAATAAATAAGTAATGCTCTCAGACAGGGCTCCAGGTCATTTCTTTTTATCTCCTTCTGTTTTCATTTTTCAGGTTTAGAAATTACTTGTGTTGATTTTTCTCCTTTCACACACTTTATTCACATTGATAAATTCTGAAGAGTTGATATTTTTTCTAAATAAAGAAGATACAATTTTCTGAGTATTACCATTACTAATTTTCTTAGGGAGCTTGTAATAGATGAATAACTTGTAAGTATTGGATAACTATTTTTAACAGTTTTCTGTAACATGGGAACTCAAGGGATTATGTAAAAATTAATAGTGCATACAGGCTTAGAAACCACTTACTTGCTTTGGGCTGGCTTCTTCCATTTCTAAGTCTTCATGTCCTTGTTTATAAAATTGTGATGACAGACTCTAATGCATACAGATGTCATGAGGATGTAATTAAATTTTTCATTACATAGTAGGACTTTCAAATGCATTTTATTTCAACTTAATCTAAATCAAACAGCTTAACACAAATTTATCAGGTTCATTGTCATAAGGATCCAAATATATTTTCAATTTCAGTTGATTTTTTTTTGTCAAGCAAGTCCCATTTTAAAGTCAACAATGAATTTTATGAGGTACATTATAATTAGTGTCTCAAAAATAATTTTCACTGAGCATTATAAATGAGCACAATTAATATTAAGAAAAAACTATTGGTATTCTCTGTTCACTCATTAAATGAAGATACATATTTAGGTTGCTTCCCCAGATGAGCTGTCAAGAATTCTCTCCGTTAATGACTCACTTCCATTGCTGGTATATCTAGAATGCACTAATATAGCGACCAACAAATATTTATTTAATTTTTACCTAATATAAAGGCATTATGCACAAGGCACATCCCACACAAGACAGTTGAGGGTAATACTTCCTGAGCAATATGACTGAAAGTTTTGAAAGAAGGCTGCTCAATTTTCATAGTATTTTCTTTAATGCATTTTGATATTTAAAGCATATTCATGTATAATAAAAATAACTAAAAGAAGACAAAGCATCTGTCTTCAAAGGTTTTAAACTGAAGTGAGAAAGATATGTGTGTAGACAATGCCCTGCATTTGGCTTGATGATCTGCTGTCATTATCTTAAAAGTAATAATACTCTTGGATAAGGAGCTTCACATTTCCATTTTGCACTGGGCCCACATTTTATATACATGAAACTTTATTCACATAAAATTGGCATTATAAGGTAGAATGTGGTAAGAGCAAACTGAATAGTACTGACAATCCCTGATAGGGTAAAAAGAAAGCCAAGCCACTATTGCTAATAGACAGCTAAAGCAGGATAAAATACATCACAGAAGGAACAAGTTATGGAAAGCATATTGTTATTGCTGTAAATGATTCAGTCTCTAATATGTCTTTATTCATTGTCAAATAGATTGAGTCCTCTATTACAAAAAAAAATGATTAGAATTCGATGTTTTTCAACTTTGGTGCACTAACATTTTGAAGTAGTATTTGTTCACTCAGAGAGAATAGATTCCTAAGTGCAAACTAATACCTATTATTAATCAAAAGAGTGTAGGCATGTATTAACTTAGTAAGAATTAATTTCCCTCTTCTTTAAATTTGGATTTTCTACCCCTTTACTATATTGCTGTTATTGCCTTTTGAGGGATACCTTTGGGGATTGATCATGTCTATAATTCATGCAATAAGAGAAACTTGTTGTCAACTGACTGACAAGATACTGTCAGATAGATCATTTCGTGACACATTTGAGCTTAATTGGTACAAAATCTTGAAGATGCTTCTGAATTCAAGAGTTTATCGATTCAAGCCATCAAATTAAGTTGCACCAAGAGAAGATACACCACAAAATCTAACTTTTTAAAAATCATTGTAGACAAATGGACTTTTGTAAAAATTGAGAGATTGTTCAGCACCAATGTCCCCTTTGTTCAAGCCCCTTTCTAAATAATTTTAGCATACTGATATGAACATGTGGACACGATGCGTTGTGCCTAGCTATTCTTAAGAGAGAGACTGAAATTTAAGCCAAGTGACTTACGAAGCCAAGCTATGGCAGCTGACTGTTTTAGTAAACAGATATGTGGAGATGACACAGTGGCAAATGGCACTGAAAGGCATATGAAAAGTGGGACAAGAAAAGTGTGGGGCAAGACACAAGATGATTGATGGCATGCCTCTTTTGCTGGGTGCCATCTGTTGAAGAATACAAGGAGATAAGTGAATAGAGTGTAATTCTTAAATAGCTTGTTACTTTTATGAAATCAATCAGTGTAATATAACTTAGAAAGTACATGTCTACTTGCCCTCCCAAAATCTAGCCTTTTCCTTCTCCTGTTAAAACTATTTTTGGTTAGTAAAAAGAGGGCTTATGCCATATGTGTTTTAATATGGTAATTTTTAAAGTTTATTATTTTTTCTGATTCAGTCAAGAAAAAGGGAAAAGTTCTATTGCATAGGTCCTATTTCAAAAACCACTTGAGAAAAGATTTTCAGAACAAATTATTTCCCACTTTACAATTGATCATTTCTTTTGCTAACATTCCCTAGTGTTCAAAGCTATAATTTTAATTTAGAATGGAAAATGAATAGTCAAAAAATACTAATATCATTATGCCTTTTAGATAATCTTGTTATGATCATCACTGATGGATCCTTGCCTTGAATAAGGTTTCTTAATAACTTGTATGTTTATTAAAATCTGCTTTAATCAACAACTCTTTCAACACATCTCTTCTTTCTCACTCAACATCACAGAGAAAATGAAAGAATTTTATGTCTACCCACAAATCTATTGTTTAAAATTCCTAAAGTCATTAGAAACATTAAATTAACTTGATAACATTTCTCTGTGAAATGTCATCAATGCTTTTCATACAATGAGTACACTGAAGAAGTCATATATTGATGGTGAGGTCCAGCCTATATTTCCCAGGACATAAACATTATTATTGATAAAAGAAAAGTTGTTTTTACATTTTCATAAAAAATTTACATAAATATTCACAGTAAGAGGACTTTAAAATATTCTATTTTTTCTCTCTTTTAATTCAAGCTCCTATAATGAATTTACAATAAAGTAGTTTAGGTCTGTGTTATAACATAAAAATTTACCTATTTTTATTGCATGGATTAGAAAAAGCATGGGAAGTTACTGGTTCTGTTCTTTTACCTACTTTTTGAGGTTGTGTATCCTGATTTTAAATATTATTATAGATCAAGATCAGCATTAAGCAGCATTTTAGCATTATATATGTAAAGATATCAAGAGAATATTAAATTTGTTAAATTCTTTGCAACAATTTATAATTATTATAGTCCTTGTTAAAAATCAAAATTTCATTACTAGGTAATTATTACTAGAGGAAAAAAAGTCCTAATACTTATAATGAATTTTTAAAGGTATTGCTTTGGGGCTTGAAATAACCAGACAGTATCTTGTATAAATCTCGTTTTAGAACAAAATCTAGGTCCTCTTTTGTTTCCTACTCCCAGTGTCTCACCAATGAAAGGGAGGTCTTTTAATATCAATTCTTAGAATACAGAGGAAAAAATTAAACCATTAAAAGTAAAAAACTGACAAAAATATAAAAGCATAACTATATACCATCAATACAAAGAGTAAGAAGTTATATTTTTCAAAAGATTTAATAATTAAAGCCAGAAAGACTTTTCAAAGTTATTTTACATGTGAACAGAAATCAAATTCAAAGCCAGTTCTTTCCCCCTTTTAATATTAACGTGATACTTTCAGAATATGTTCTTGTTTTGATTTACTCTAGTATGTTGAGCTTAGCTAAAATTAAGTTTTATCAAGTCAATTAATAATACATTAATCTGGACATATTCATTAATGCATTACATATTTAATATTTATTAAGACCTTACTAGGTTCTCTGCTAGGCAGTGTTCAGTATCCAGGATTAGAGATTTAAAAGATACAATCCATATATACTAATAATTTTTTTTAATACTTTATTCCAGACACATGAAATATTTTCCTGATCTCTGCCCCACTGGCTTCATTACTATGGTGAAAATAGATATGTGAATAGATACATAAATAAGTCATTGTTATTCTTGAGAGAAGTGGAATGGCAGCCTCATATAGAAAACAAATAAATGTGAGATCATTTCTAGTGAGTTACACGAGCTTATAGTTAACAGCAGTAGTGTTGCTTTAAATATTCCATTCATCGTGTTCTGGATTGCTGAACTATGTCTGTTTTTTGCTCTAACAGAAAGAATACGCTGCTTTGAGGCACAGGCTGTAGATAATAGTGGCTGAACAGAACAAAGCAGTTAGAAAGAGAAGATAAGAATAGAGCCTGGAAAAGAGAAAATGGTTTAGCTTTGTTACCAATGTTCATGGACATATTCTTTCTGAGTGTGGTGGAGGAACAGTATAAAGTATATACAGAATTATTAAAAAATATTAAGAACCTAATAATAAACACATGTATTAGGAGCAGAGAACAACCTGGCATAGAGAAGTTAGAAGGATAAGAAGATTTTCTATCTTGTTTTTATTATGATACCGTCTTTAATGCTTGTGTGTATATACTCATATGCACACACATTATTAATCAAACTTTCCTCTACAATCTAATTTTAAGAATGTGTGTAAGTAGGGAATATCGGTGTGTCCAGTATCAGATCATTTGCCAGTACTATAGGAAGTGCCACACCATGATCGTGATGTTGCGCCATTAACTCAAGCTGACCTAGAAGAAGAAGGTCATAAAGAACAGACATAATGACAGACAAAGATCATAAGAGAAACAATGATGAGAAGACAGATAAAATAATTTCTCTAACAAGATGAGATTAAATCATACTAATAAAAATGAAAAAGTATGTGAATACAGTTTGGTCTAATCCACTCCCCTAAACACATAGCAGAATATCTTATGCACGGTAGGTCCTTAGTAAATATGTGTTGATCACATGGATCTCAATATTTATTACAGCCATTCCATATCCCATTCTTCTAACAATGTTCTCCACGTAATTTCTGTTGAATATGGGACCCTCGAACACTCATGTCAACCAGAGAGGTAGTGGAGGTAGTGGAGAAATTTGTATTATCTTTTTAATTAACTGATTCTATTTTTTGATTAAAGAATTAGAATATTTATGAGGCCTCACTATTGTATTGGTTATAATTTAAGTCACGTTTCTAACATTTGGAGGAAAGAGTAGTAAATGTCAAAAGGAGAAGGACAGAATAAAAACCTAGAATGATGAATCAAAATTGAAAATATTGGTGTGGACTAATTTTTTAACATATCAATCTATAAATATACATATGTAGATTTGATAGAAACAATATGGCATAGGTGTGTATAATTATACAAACATTTATCTTCCAGGTTTGCCTGTAGATACCCCAGCAGCAATAACACCTTAGTATCAAAGAGTAAACCTATCATCTGTACCTTCATTTCTCAATTTAGTTCTCCAATAAAAAACAATCAGCTCTTTATAAAAATGACTGATTTCAGATCTGGGTCAAGAAAATTAGAAGCTAAACTTGAAAAATTTTTGTGCCAGAAAATAGGCCACAATCAAAGAATGGGGGGGTATCATCATGCCATTATGTTAAAAAACACAGACATCAATTTAAGATTGTTTCTGCTGCCAAATCTGAGACAATTAGAACATCTAAATAAATAGTAAAAGTAACTCACATCTCATTGAATCTTGAATTTCTAAAGGATGCAAATGAGAAAACTGAGTAAATTTAAATGCAGGCTAAGGATTAGATGGTAGTATATCAACGCTAATTTTTAATTTTGATGATTCTGTTGTGGTAATAAAGGAGAATGCCTTTTTTTTTTTAAGAAAATGCATGCTTCTTTCAAATGGCCAACCATTATATTCTAATTGTCAAGAAAAAATAATACATATAAATTTATATAGAAATAGAATGGTTAGGCAAATGTAGTATTACAGTAATAAGTTGAGTACCTGGTGAAATGTATGAAGAGGTTTTTGGTTTATTCTTGCCATTTTTTTCTGTATGTTTAAAATCATTTTAAAATAAAGACTTTAACAAATTAACAGAAAAATACAATATAGGTTTGGTGCTCATATAAAAAAAACCTCTTTTATTCTGAGTTTACCCATGAATTTTTTTGTGAGCAGGCTGCAATCTACATGCAGCTACATCTCTTCTGGTGATGTGTTTCAATATTAATTTACAAGGCGGGCTTGGAAATGTTTGCGAAACCGTTTGTCCTTGGGACCAAGTAAAATACTCTAATCCAGCTTTAACAGAAGTAAAAATAAAAGCTGTTATTTTACTTTGAGGTACCTTTAGAGAATACATACAAAATGAAGATGCCTGTGATATACTGAAGTAGTGTTCAGAGTTTTTAAAAATGCTGCGAATGCTGTGAAGGTCAACAGTGAAGAAGAAGAAACTTCTTTGCAGCAGTATGAGGCCCTAAATACATTTTTTAACAGCCTTTTTTTAAGGAAACAAATTATTAGACACTAATTTTTATACCATGTATGAACTCCTTCTCTATCTATAGCACATCACAATAACAATTATTCAGAGATTGTCCATGACTTACCAGGGAATGCGTAATCCCATCCACCTGTTTATTTTAGAGACAAACGCGTTAATCAGTTTTAGTTAATTCAGTTTTAAACAAATCCATGAAGCAGTTTAAATTTAAACATCCCAGAAATATCACCATAGTGCTTATTATAAATAATTTTAAAATGTAATAGACAACAAAGAAGAGATGGTTATGAATTTTATATATTTATGATGTAGCATGAAGCATGTTTCATTTGACTTAAAATATATTATAAAGCAATATAAAAATAAATACCCATTAGTGCAAAGGACATGTGCTAAATAGTTAGTAGCAGGTTTATTTAAGAAGTAGAATTATAAGATTCTTGCTTTCTGTTTTTTTGTATTTTTGCTATTTTTAAGAATTTAATTTTTTTATTTTCTGATCGAATAATAGCTATATATAGGTATATAGCTGTATATCTTCATGCATAATATTATAATAAAGAATTTCCTTGACTACCTAGGAAAATCTTCTAGCTAGAATTCTTATTCCCCAAGATTTCTAGAAGGATAGGTTTTACCCTTGGAACAGTATTGATTATTAAAATAGAACACTGAACACTAAAATTGCATGCTACTTAATATAAATAAAGCTAATGCATAATTAATAATTTATTTTGACAAACTCTCCAATAGAGACAAACTATACAAAAGATATTTATTAATGTTAATTAGAAATTATCTTAGTCTTGAGTTCATAGATTTCAAGCATGGTTTTCCAAAATTTCTACTGGAAATGAATATCAAATATCAATGAAAGTCTTTTTTACAATTGATCAAATAGATCTTAGGGGTAGAAAGAATAATCTACTTTTTTATCTATATAAAAATTTCATAAGAGGAATTACATGACCAGAAAAATTTCTGATGAGTTGAAAAGGTATGCCCTATCCTAGGCCTCCAGATCCCATAACTCTTGGGACACTATTAAAATGAGGCATATCATCTCTGCCAGAATCAGAAAGAAGAATCAGAAAGACTTATTAAAGCTACAATTAAGAAATTAGGGAGCTATCACTATAACAACTGCCTCTTGGCACCCACAATTAGTAACTTGACCCTGGAAGGCTCTTGCAAAAATTCTAGTGTATTCATGATCATGCAATGCAGCAACATCCAACAGGGAGAGAAAAGCCTCACTAATTTCTATCTTCCAAATCAAGTGTAAGCGCACTTAAAGGGAATTAATTTGTATTTCAAACCTAGGTGAAGAGAATTGTAGGATATGTAGTTTTAATTTTTCAACACACACTATAAAGGAAGGCACATTAGAAAGATGGGTCATTGAATTCTATGTTCAATATTACTATATGACTTAAAATCCTTCATGTAAACTTAAGTGGATCACTGTAAATTGGCCATCATCTGGCCACCTAGTTTTTTTGGCTATTTTACTTTTATTTGAAATCTGTCCTCTACCCCAAATAGCATATTCTAATTTTATTTCTTATCTTTCTATGAAGTTCTCTTTGCATATCAAAATATTTCCCGCAAAAGGCAGTTTTCACTATTCTATACCAATTTCTTAGTCTTCTATTCTTCAGAAGTTATCTCAAAATATAATATCAGAAAACTATTCTAAAAATATGATTAATGCCCTTTCTTCTTCATTT
Source organism: Macroglossus sobrinus (assembly GCA_004027375.1). Classification (NCBI taxonomy): domain Eukaryota; kingdom Metazoa; phylum Chordata; class Mammalia; order Chiroptera; family Pteropodidae; genus Macroglossus; species Macroglossus sobrinus. The sequence continues at coordinate 1,308,851 of PVKZ01000087.1, forward strand.
CTAGTTTGCTCTTAGTTTGCTTTCCAAGTCTTTTAAATTCTACTAGATTTCAAAGGCCTAAGAGGATGGACAGTGCTAAACAACTTTCTCTGTATCAACTAGCATAATGCTTTGTACATGGTAAATACTCAATTATTATTGATTACCTTATAGAAGAAAATGATTTGATAAAAATGCTATAAACTATTACAAAAATTATAATTAAGATTTTTTGGAAGTATATTATTAAATTAATTAAGAGATAAAAGGTAAATTTTCAAAGAAAATGAGAATTTTATTTAGTAGTAGTATTTTTTTATCAACCAACATTTAAATCTTCTTGTGATGGAAGTATACTTTGATAATAGTGTGCGTGTACTTCATGAAAAAGCAAAATAATATTTTTAAAGAATTGACACTATACAAAGGCAAATAAGTTTATGCTTAAAAAAGGAGATATTTCAATAATGTGTCCAATAAAAGAGATATAATAACAATAAATGTGCATGATTTGCATAGCTACAAGGCTTTATAAATAGATGGTTTATGTGAATTCAGAAAATAACTGTTTAAAAGAGTGTAATGACTCTTGGACTGAAGGGCCAATACAGAAATGTTCTCAAAATGCAAATTTACTTGTTTGATTTAAGGGTCTCCAGAATCCTATCACTTAGGGCATTAAGAACTGAATTATAGATATGATAATTGATTATATTACTAGTAAAAACATGTGTGTCATTTAAAGGAATAAGTCCAGATGACCCTAATTAGGTCAACCTAATTTCTATGATATATCCATTTTATTTTCAGATGTTTCAATTTCCAACTAAACTATATCTGGCAAGGATACTTTGAAACTCTTATTCATTCATTCATTCATTCATTCATTCATGTATTTATTCATTTATTTTACTTTTCGCTGAATAATGAGTTTTAATAATAACCTTTGGCAAGCTTTATAAAAATACTATGGCATATATATTTGCAAATACATGTCATTAGATGCAGTTGTAGGACTAATGTCAGAATTTAGCAAGAAGCTGTTCATTTCATTGTGCCAACTAAAGCTAAAACAAAAAGGCTTTATTTTAATTTAAATAAAACTTAAAGGTATTGCTGTGAAAAGCTGGCTCAAGCTGTCTGGCATTCTGCCTAGAAGAGAACCTTTGATAGTGTTCTTTAGTCTATATTAGCTTCACAAGTTTTTTCTTAGTTGACTTTAAAAATTTAATTTCCCAAACAGTATAATTCATCCGGATTTTGCAATTGTTTCTTTTGCCTCTGATGTTCCTACATTTCACAAAGCAGCTCATTCAAATCAAGATTCTTGAATTCACAGAATGAAAAATCTACATTTTGCTGACAGTTTTTCTTTCTGAATTCAATAGTAGAATGTCATTCAGAACCAGGAAACACCATTTAATTATATGCTACTACAGAAAACTGAACTCAGGGTAGTAAATATTCCTAAAACCTAAAGGGGACATTTTAAAACTGTATTTATTAACTTTATTTTTATGTAAGTTTTCAGGGACTGGAATGATCAAAGTGAAATGTGAATTAAGAAGCATTCGTAGGTTCTGATCTGCTTATTATAAAAACAATCTGCTTTGCATCTGCTTTGTAGAAAGAAAGTATTTTCTCCACAAAACTGCATAGAACATCTACAGTATCCCTGTCCTCCATGGAGGATACATTCCCAAGTGGATGTTTGAAATCGCAGAGAGTGTAAACCCTGTGAATGCCATGGTTTTTTTTTTATAAACTTGGCACAGTAAGAAATTAACAATAACTAATAATAAAATAAAATAATTGTAACAATGAAACTGTAATGAAAGTTGCATGAATGTGATCTCTCTCTCAAAGTATCTTATTATACTGTTCTATGATGTTGATAGGCCAGACAGGGTTGATTCACACATCCTGGGCAGGACAGAGTAGGATGGTGGGAGATTTCATCATATCACTCAGAACATTGCAGAATTTAAAATTTATAAATTGTTTAGTGTTGTAATTTTACATTTAATATTTTTAGATCCCTGCTGACATAAGGTAACTGAGACCATGAAAAGCAAACCTGCAGATAAGAGAGGATTACTGTAAAAAAAAATATCACCATCTCAGATGACTAGCTTTTCACTTCTTATTTGTTTGGGTCTCTTGTTTTTTTGTGGCTTGGTGTCTGAGCAAAGTGATATTCTGCACCCATAGTGATGACTTCTTTGAAGTTCTTGTACTTCTCCATATAGGCATTCTACCACCACCTCCTTCTGAAATGCCTTTACAGGAGGTCATTAACAGATACCAACATGTTCCAAAAACAAATTGATTGAATTAATTTATCTGTTAATAATTAATTACTTTTAATAATTTTATGAGGCCTTGTGAGGTTAAAGGGATCTCTCAGTCATTCAAAATCTCAAGGTCTTCTGTCTGCTCAATTCCCTTTGAACTGCATTTTAGACAACTCTGTTGCTCCCTTTATCAGTGTATCAGGAATAAGAACCACCAGAGTTTGTCAAATATTTTCCATTTACCATCTAGGAGCCTCTTTCAGTTTGGAAAGAAAAACATCAGTTAAGAAATTGAAATTTAAAAATTTTTAATGTTTTTTAAATTTCTTTTCTTTTATCTAAAAACTTATTTCTGTTATGGTTCTTAGCTTAAGTCACTTTTCCTTAATAGATTACATTTCAATATAACAATTGCTCAATTATTATTTATGCCTCAGTTATTTCCCTCTTAGATATTGTGTTAACTAAATTTCCTTTTCTCACTCAACTTAACATGGCCTCTTTGCAATTTCGTCAAACTTTATACAGCAAAAGTTTACTGAACACTTACTTGCGCAGGTTATTATGCTCTGGTGCTATGACAGATGTACTTTTAGTTACTAGGTCCCCCCACACACACACACACACCACTCCTTCTGAAATAGTAGAAATGAGAGAGAATCCAGGATTTTCATGTGTTATTTCACAGGTTTGTTTTTTGTTTGTTTGTTTGTTTGTTTTTTGGCAGTGAGACACCCCTCGGTTCCTCCTTAATCTGGATGGAAAAGGATATATATACTCTTTCTAACCAAAAAGTATTTCTTGCAGAAAGAAAATATTACACATTTCAGATTACATACAAAAGTTTCAGGCTAGGTTATAAATATGAGTAACATATATGACACAGACTTTTATAATTATTTAGCCTTGATGAATAGGGATTTGTTTTAATTAGGAGTTTAATAATTGAATGAAACCAAATGTTGAAAACTAAATTAAAATAAAGGAAGATATTGAAATTCTATCTGATAAAATATTCTTTTCATCATCTTTTTAATAAGAGTCATAAGATTACCTATAAACATTTTTAAATGGTAAATATTATAGATCAATTCCCTTAAGAGCATTACTGGAAAAAGCATTTCAATAAAAGTAATTTATTTGGTGAGAGAATAAGGAAGTGAGAAAAGCTTTTATTCTTCAAATGATACCATCAAGAAAATGAAAAGACAATCATTGCATGGGAGAATATTTTTACAAATCATATATCCGATAAAGAACTTTTATCTAGAATTTACAAAGGACTTGTACAACTAAATAATAAAAGACAAGTAACCTAATGAAAACCTTGAAAAAGTATTTTCATATACATTGAATTAAAGATGTACAAATTGTCAATAGAGACATGCAAAGATTCTCAACATCATTAGTCATTGGAGAAATGAAAATCAAATCCACAATGAAAGACCGCTTCATACCCACCGAGATGGCTATAATAAAAAAGGCAGGCAATACAAATGTTGACAAGGATGTGGAGAAATTAACTCTCATATATTGCTAGGGAAATACAAAATAGTGCAGCTACTTTAAAAAACAGGTCATTCCTCAAAATGTTAAATATAAAGTTACCATATGACACAGCGATTCCACCGTTAGGTAAATACCAAAGAGCAATGAGAACATGAGCCCACAGAAAATGTTGTACATAAATGTTCACAGAAACATTCACAATAGCCAAAAAGTGGAAATAACTCAAATGTCCATCAATTGATAAATGGATAAATAAAATGTGATAGATGTATATAGATAATGAAATATTACTGAGCAATGAAAAGAAATAAAATTTTGATACATGCCACAAAATGATTGAAACTTGAAAACATTATGTTAAGTCAATGAAGCCAGTCACAAAAAGATAACATACTGTATTCTTTCACTTTTATGAATGGTTAGAAAGCAATAAAAACAGATAATAGATGGTTGTTTGCCTGTGGCTGGGAGGAGGGAAATTGGGTGGTGACTGCATTTGCAATAACAAATATGTTCCAGAATTAGGTTTTGTTGATGGTTGCTCAATTCTGTGAATATACTATTAAATTTTTTTAAAAAATTTAAAAAGTACCAAAACAAACAAAAAAATGGAATCATATACTTTGGATAAACAATATTGTATATAATTATATCTCAATAAGGTCGATTTTGTTTCTTTTAAAGCAATTGCAAGTAAATAATAGCAATAACTATCTTCAAATTCAGTGAAACAAAATAAAACCTTAGATAGTAAAATAAAACTTTTTCTAGCATCTTGTGGTTTAAAAAATGTACAGTATTTCCCCTATGTATAAAACTGTTTTAAAACAATTAGTATAAGTACATTTCTAATCACCTGAACAATTTCACTTAAGAGCCCCATCATTTGTAATTAGATTCTTAAGTAAATTATCCTATGCATTTACAATCACAGAAATCTCTACACAGTCTAGGGAACTGTCAAGGAGAGTGGTTTGTGGGGTTCTCTATCATTTTCTAATGGAACTGTAGAAGTGATAGACAAAAATATCGTCACCTATTGTCACAATCTGTCCTCAAAATATAGAAGTGAAGGGGAACATCAAAACTGTAGTGTTTCTTGTGTTGTCAATGCATTTCCAGAGCATCTTTACCGAGTATTTTCATATGCTAGAACCTTGGGAAAATAACCAAATTAATCATCAATGTATTGCTACATGGTTGTCTTCTTCCCTGTAAGCATGTCAAAAACACATCATAAGAGATAAGTTATAAAACTCTGGTAAGTCTAACATTCTCTTATTGTCTTAAAAACAGTCTCCTTTAGGCAAAATCACTAATTTGGTCTCCCTCTAAACCAAGGCTTAAATTTGACAGCTAAGTCTTTAGGACGTAAAGTTGATGGGTACGAGCTAAAATCCAAGGCTAATATATCTTTATTCTGAAGCCAAGTGCTCAAGACTATATCCCAGTCAATAATAGAAGGAGAAAACACAGCCTCTCTAGAAATTTTTTCTCTACATTTTTTTTCAGGGATTCTCACAATATTACACAAACATAAGTGCAAATTATTTTAGGAATAAAGATGTCCAAGCCTGGAATTTCCCTTTTATAACCTAAAAACTTTCAAAAAGACAGTAGCCTCTGCATGAAAGAAAATCTTTTTCTTTTTTTTTTGATCTTCTACAAATAGTAAAATAGTAAGCAAAGTTGTTTACATAATTAAATAAAATACTTAGACTAACATCAAAAATATAAACTCATACATGCAAGGGCTGATTTAAAAATATATATTTCTAATTACTGAATAAAATTTATTTTGTCCTCTGTAATAATTAACATGACTTCTTCAATTAGTCATTTTGCTTCAGTTCACTAAAAACATTATGTTCAATAGAATAATTGATTCTAATCTAAAAATAGTCTTAATTATTTTATAATATTATGTCTGACAACATATATAAGGCAATGTTTCCAAAGCAATACAATAGGATGACAAAAATAAATTGCATAGTAAACAGGATTATTCATGTATTTATTTATTTATATGTGCTTTACTCCCTAAAAAGGATTTGTGCCTACTCATAAAGAGCTTGTGTGTGAGCAGAGATGGTTGTTGATGAGGTGTGAACATTTTAAATTTGGAAAGAAAACAAAGATATTGTAATGATACAATATTTAGACCAGGTTGGCTACTGAACAAAGATTTTATTTTTACTGGAATCTTATTCAAATATTATCTATGCCAGAAGCTAAATAATGATCAAGGATTCAGTAGACAAAATAAGTGTCAGTGAAAGCTTTCAGCAACACCTTTGCAATCCTAGAAATCATTTTTTTTTTTCATCAGGTTTGGTAGAAATTGATCCTGTCAGCATTTATCTTTCAGCTTTATAACTGAAATAGTGTGCTGCTGAAAAGAAACTTCAATTGGCCATGCTACTTTAAATAAAAGAGTGACAAGACTTTTCTTTCTAAAAGTTCAATCTTATGACCTTGAATTTGGAAAATTTGCATTAACTTTCAGCTATACGACAAAATGCTTGAATAACTTTCAACAACTTTCTAATGTCTCAGCTCCTTTTTTTATTTCCTAAAAGTAGTGACAATATCTGTTTCATCCATAACACAGCATAATAGTGTAAATACAAAAAAAAAAGTAAAATAACTACACAAGATATTGGTGTAGGTTATGAGAATAATTTACATTTATATAACCACTTACTTTCTGTAAATTGATTTCGTGTGCCTCCTCAAAACAACTACAGGTGCTCTAAAGATAAGACCAATAGATTAGAAAACTTGCTGTACTCCATGTGGTACATGAGAGAAACAGAGATAGAGGACACATATTTGTCAGTCACTTAGTGACCAATTATTATTTTGCATCACTTTATATAAGGTTTTGTATATACATTATTTCATTTAATTACCTCAACAGTTCTGAGAGAACTTTAATATTTTTATTTGTAGATAATAATAATTGCTGACATGTCTTAATTACTTATGACTAGGCTTCATTCTAAGCCTTGTACATATGTAGGTATTAACATTTTCATCATCACAACAATCAGATGCGGTAGATACTGTAATTCCTCATACTTAAAGATGAAGAACCTAAATAAAGAAATACCAAATCTATTAAAGGCAACCATTTAATAAATGGCAGATAGCAAAGCCATGGCCCATGCTTGAATATTATACTGCTTCTCAACAGATAAAACTAAGACAAGTTGCAATATTTCATAGAGGCTCCTTAGTTACATTAGAGGTCTATAATCTTTACTTTGAATCATTTTGCCTGTCAAAACATGTGTGTGGGAGGGTATGAAATGTCATTAAAATGAGAATTAAAGGTGAGAGGAAATGGCTACATAAATAAAATTATAATGAAAATAAAATATTGTATTTATATTCACAGAAAGTATACATACAGATTTTCTCAAATATTGTATGAAAGTGTATTTTCCTGACAATAATATATTAAAAGATAATGTAAAATATCTAAAAATATTTATTTTTCAGAAAATATAACATTTCATGTTTATTTTATGCCCCTTGATTATTTTTTACATCAACATATAGACAATCATGTGATCTTTCTTGCTTCTAGTTACAGTTTCTGTAGCAGTTGCTTTTTTGTTATATATGTATATTCAATATTTAATTATTATTTAAAAGTGCAAATAATCCTTAACAAAGAAGATATTCTTATTAAATTATCAACACTATTATATCAAAGTTATTTTAAATGTGCAACAAGTACCTGATCCAAACTGAATACAAATATGAGAGAATATAATAATATTCATTTAAAAATAAATAAATATAGGCACTGCCGTTGGAAGTAATTTTAGTATATCATTTGAAGGATGTTCCACTTAAAATTCTGTTTTACCAAGTTGGTTGATTTAACCTTGTTTTATATTCAGATAAGGTAGTGGTTATTTACTGCCTACATGTTAGCTCTTCCATAAGCAAATACAATTTACTGTTTTGACTTTCTCCCTCCTTGGTTAATCCACAGTTATTAGTAAGTTAGGAATGGAAATAGGTTAATCAAAATAAATAATATAGATTAAAATAAAAATTATAAATTATTTGATAAAACAATGAACAACGTATTTGCTGAGATTTTTTTTTCTGTTCATCAGTGCTATACCTTGTATACAAACTTTGACTCTCGACATGTTATTTTCCTCCAATGAAATAGGTGATTAATAAGGTCAGAGGCCATTTTACCTGCAAGGATGTGATCAACTTGAAGAATGAAGGCAATGAGAAAGATATCATTTTTCCAGAAAGGGTTAGGTAGTAACTTGCCATGCTCAACAATTTAGATTAAAATGACAGAAAAACAGTAATCCCAAGCAAATCTTTATAGAAAATTGTCTTGGTTATAGGAGGTTTCTTGAAATAGACCCTACAAATTGTATATGTAAAGTTTGGTCTCTAATATTATTGAATCTAAAGAACAAATAAACCTCTTTATTGCCTCATTTTTTAGAAATAGGAGGGGAAAAAAGGTAGTGGTTGTTTGTGCTGAAAAGATTGAATAGGCAGGAAAAGCAACTGAAGCATACAAACTTTTTTCTATTGTTTTTTAATAGACACTTTGAGTTTTTCATCTCACCTTCTCCAAGTCCTCCCTCTGTTCTCTTTATGATGAATGCTGTTGTAAGAGGTATAAAGAAGAGACTGGCATCAGTCTTGTTATTTCTGGTTTTGGAGAGGTACAAAATGGTTGGATAAAGTTATAAAAAAGATCTCTGTCTGTTAAACCAAAGCTAGATATATTCTACCCTGGAGAGGGATTAAACCAAGATTTTAGCTTGTGTAAGAAAGGCATCCTGAGCCTGGAAAGCAAAATCATTCTCTCAAACCAGGGAGAAATAAAAGTTGGAGGGGTTATTGGTATCCACACTAGATCTGACCTTTTGTTTCTGTAATGGACTGGTAAAACCGGGGCATACAGGAACTGCAAAAGATAAACAGCAAACATAAGTAGGAAAAGTGATTCTCTGCCTGGAATTTCTGTATGGATAGTGGTGACTGTAAAGCAACAGTGCCTATGTATCCAGGCCACTAATAACAATGCAATGTGCATCACAGGTGAGTTATTTTCTGCCTTTTGATCAGATTAACCTTCACTATAGTTCAGAATTTTTGTTTGAATGTCGTAGTGAATTGAACAGTGTCCTCCCAAAATCCATGTACACCAGAACCTCAGAATGTGGCCTTAATTGGAAATAGAATCTTTGCAGATGTAATTAGTTAAGATGAGGCCATAATGGATTTGGTGGGAGGATAAATCCAATAACTGGTGTTCTGCTAAAAGAGGAAAGATTTTCCTCTTGAAGCATGGTAATTCAAACTCTACTGTAGCTGCTCCATTCACAAGGGTCAGATAACAGCTGGGTTGGCGGCAAGGAGACTGCAGCTTTTGCCAGTAGTTATGAGTTTGCTTCTCAATCCCAAACATTTCCTCAGTGGTGACAGGAAAGCCAGTAGTGGTGGTAAATGAAGTACAAAGGCTATATGGTATCTGTAGATGGCTATATGAGCATGCATCTTGCAAACCCAGAAGAATACATAAATGGAACACTGTCTGGACATCTGGGTAAAGTTTTAACAAGGTGTTATAATGTCCTTTATATCAGCAGAGTGAAGAAGAGGAAAAAAATAGAAAAATAACAGAATCACGCCTTCTGTGGGGATATGTGTGTGTGTGTGTGTGTGTGTGTGTGTGTGTGTGTGTGCATATATACATATATCAACAATAATTTGTTTGTTTTTCCAAAAAAAATAAAAGAGGAAAGACTATACAGAGATACACATGCGGAAGGAGGCCAAGTGAAGATAGAAGCAGAGATTGGAGTGGTGCTGCTACCAGACAAAATACACCAAGATTTCTGGTAGACAAATGTAGGAAGATGCAAGAAAAGATCCCTCCCTACAGCCTTCAGAGGGAGTATGGCCTGTTAAGACTTTGATTTTGGATTTCTGGCTTCCAGAACTGAGAGAATGAATTTCTGTGGTTATAAGTCACCTAATTTACAGCAATTTGTTATAGTAGTCCCAGGAAACAAAAACAAATGTCATGTCACATCCTCAGAAAAGTCTTCTCTGTCCTGTGTTTCATCTCATTACCCCAGCTGACCTAGAAATTTCTTTCACATTATTATGTCCTCTTTTCTGTATCACATCTTAATGCAATTTCTCATTTATTTGCCTTTCTCTTCATAAAACAATAAGACTGTTTGAGGTCAAATATTTTGTCTTATTTATCCTTATGTAGCCAGGACTTAGTTTAGGGATAGAAAGTCTAAATAAATGCTTACAAAATAAAGGGCTAGCTTTCTCTTATAATTGAATTACTTCATAATTATATATATATATATATATATATATATATGCACACTGAGATTTACATTATCTCATTTAATTAATTATAGTAAACATCATCACCTCTGTATATACCAATAATTTATCAAGTTAGATGTTGAGAATATTATAAACCAGACATGACCTCTGCCTTCAAAACAATTTAATGAAATGAGTTGAAAAAAAAATCAAAGCTTTTGAGAATAGAGGCAACTTGCCCTTTGGATTCAAACTGAGGTCAGATAAAGCCCAAAACTTTTGCTTTGAACTGCTTGGATATAATGCCTATCCCCCCAGAAAGAGAGAGTGAGATTTTCTAGGTAAATTTTCATCATGTTTGGAAAGGGACTACCAGTGTACTGGCTGATGTATACTGACAGTGATGTATACTGGCTAAACTTTACCCGCATGTGGTGGCTCGCAAACTGTAGTGTGTGTGACAATCACCAGAGATTGTTTGGAGCCATACCAAAGATGTCCATGTTGAAATCCAAAGACCCCTTTTTAACAGTCTGATGATTTCGATTTCAGCTATGCCTTTGAGAAACACTGCTTCTGGATTTCTAAAGGCACTCCTAAAGGAACATAGAGTGTTTATAATCACCTATGTATCTTTGTTAATACCATTGTTGTACTGTGGAATGGTGCCACTGATTTTTCTCTACCGATATTAAAAGATATTCTTTGAATTCATGTTCAAGTCTCACAAATTATCTTAACCATTTCTATATCTCATTAATCATTTCTTCTCTGACTGTATAGCAGTTGTGCAATTGCTATTTTATACTTTTTACTACTTGTGCTATATTTTTACCTCCATTCAAATGACCAAGCACCTTTTCATACACATAGTTGTTATTAAATACCTTACTTTAAAGAAAATAGTATTCAAACTAATTTTGAGAGACCATAAGGAAATAAGCTCAGTAAGCTAATTATTTTTTGATAATAAACTATTTAGGCATATTTTCTTTTGTATCTACTTAGAGATACTGGTTTATAGAAATTGCTCTAATAAAAAACTATAAGAATTGTAAAGCATTATAATTGATATTGTGTTTATTTCAAAATTTTTCTTGAAAAATTTAATATTCATACATAATATTTTTTTGCCTGAGGAAGCTATAAAGCCTAAGTGTATATGCTGGAGTGTTTGCAATTGCATGTATATAACCAAGGACCATAGTAACAAAATGTTTTATTACTTTATATTGATATTATAGATAAAAAACAGAGTGCTTAAAAAAATCTTAGACTGATTTCCTTATACAAGATTTGCAGAGCAAGCTCCTTTAGATAAATTACCAATAGTATAAAATGCATTGAATATAGTATCCAGACTAAATTTAGAAATGTGAAGTGTGTTGACATTAATGAGTGGCAGTGGTGGAAAAGCTTTTCTAATGCAAAAATTTATACTGTTCTCTACATAACTACCTTTCCATCAGTCAGTCTTCCTGAATTTTCATTTAAAAAAAATTTGATTTTGCTTTTGCTCTTGTAAATACAAATAATGATCTCCTTTTGCTTTCTGCCCACAGCTGAAGAATCCTACCTAGATTAATCTAGTGATTTATTGAAAACGAGCACATTGATCTTCCTTTACCCTTCCCTTCTTGTCTCTGTAGAGATAATTCTAGACCTAACTCCAGCAGCAGTATCTGATATTTAAAACCCTAAAGAGACTCAGCCTCCATGGTTGAAAATAAATTGCTGCTCATTTTAGTCAAGCTTAATTGGTTTTCTAGAACAAGGCTAAGCTGGGTGGTGATGTCATGATCACTCAATTCCTGGTGTAAGAAATTGATTGATTGATCCTGCTCAGAATGTCAGAGGAGCAATACACAGAACATAAGACATGAGCCATGGTGAGATTCCTGGGTTGACTTTGTGGTGAGATTTAAAATCCCTGGCAAAAAGGAAAACATGACAGCTGTGATGATAAGTACTTCTGTAGGGTGGCTTCTTCAATTGCAGAGGGTCGTGCCACACAATCACTCTAAACAGCAAGTAGCAGGTAAAATAATTGCTTCCAGGATACTTAGAAATATTTCTTTAGAAAGCATATTATCTTTTTTGAATACAAAATACTTCTGATTTTTAAAAGTGTCTGTTCAACTTTGTAATTTTTTGTACATACCCACTTACTAAGCATCTTTTCTAAACCTCCCACTTTGAGATAAAGACCTGAGGATTACCTAACTACTATACTTCCTGAATATGCTACATAGCTTCATATTGTCATGATCTTAAGGTGCTATTTTCTTTGACTTGGTGGCATTGTGCTTCATGGACATAAGCCCATAAATTCTATCTTACCATTTGTTCTAAGGAATGTTTTCCAACACCCCCAAGCACTGTTAACTTCTTTCCTTTCTATGTTTCATTTTCTTTGGGGCATTGTACTATTAAGGACACTCTAAACAAGTGTCCTTTTTGTAATATATTTGTTGCCACACTTTGTGTGTGTGTGTGTGTGTGTGTGTGTGTGTTTTGTTCGTGATTTTGTTGTTCAAAATGGCTCCAAATGTCATACTGTCTATTGCTCCTAAGTGCAGGAAGATTGTGATGTGCTTTATGGAGACAATAAAAGTATTAGATAAGCTTCTTTAAGACATGAGTTATAGTGCCGTTGGCCATAAATCAAATGTCAATGAATCAACAACATATATAAAATATGGTATCTTTAGACAGAAATACATAATAAATCCCATTTATGCATTGTGTGGTTGGCAAAAATGTCACCAGAGGTTCACAGGAACTTCCCCTATATGTGATAATTGGATATCCACGGTGACTTCATAGAACATTACTACTGCAAGTAAAGAGAGCTGACTATATGTGTCTTGACTATTTTTCTGTCAACTCCTGAAGTTTAGTACCAAGTTTTTTCATCTTAGTATCTCTGGGAATGACTATCATGCTTAATTCTGTAAGAGCTAATAGAGGATATTTATCAAATGCTTATTTAATAGAAAGATGGATAAATGTATTAATTAATCAAACAATGACTGTAGACCTTTTTTTGGAAGACTAAAGGGAACCATTGCAATTTTACAAAGTAGCTATTTTCTTGAAAAAAATAAATTCCACCTCAAGAAGGTTATTTAAAATCAGATTAGAGAAGGAAACAACAAAAAATAAAAACAGATTTATTTTATAGTTTGGCGGGCTTTCTAAGAGCATAGGTAGAAATTATGTGCATTTAATATAAGAGAGTGGAGAGGCTAGATAAAAAGAAAGAAATTCTAGTAAGAGCAATTTTAAGATATCCATAGTAGCTATATACTGTATAGATTCCTTTCATCAAATCACATACCAAGAGGCACAACCAGGAGAGAAAAACCAGCTTTCCTGCCTTGTAGTCTGGTTTGTGCATTTAAAATTTTTTGGGCTGTCTTAGACCACAGAACTAAAATTATCATAGACCCAACACTGCACAGTATCTTTTACAGTCTGAATATAGAATAGCGTCCCTGGTGATAAGTGGAATAAAGGTAAAATTATGACTGTAGGGAGGCTGAGTTTCTTCATATACATATCCTTCTGGTTTTCATCATGCTCACACAGCAGAGGCAGCAGTCAGGCAAGAAGTTGCATGTGGACTCTGATTTCCATGCCTAGACAGAGCAGTGATGGTAACTGTACTCTTTTATTTACTCTCTAAGGCAGGGGAGGGCAATGGGAGACTTCACCTTCCAGAGAATCGTGAATGTTATTGTTCTCTCAGTGATGACAGACCTTCTCTGTGAGAACTTGGTCTGCACTGACTAGACTTAGAATCTTCTTTTTATTACTCCTAAATAGAAATACTGATGGTCCAGTATACAGTGGCACGTCAAGTAATTTTTCTCTTATATTCCCTTATGACTAGATTGTCCAAGGAATATAGTTCAGCTGAATTTTGAATGACAGAAATTGTTTGAAGATATACTTTAGCAACCAGCACTTGTCATTTGTCACAAAAATTGATCAATTAATCCATCTTTCAAGGAAAAGAAATGTTATTTTGGGGCTTGTACTATGTACCCAGGAACATATATAGAGCAGTATCAAGAAAATTAACTTCCATATATTTTTTATTCTCTGTTGATTTTCAAACTGAATTTATTTAACAGTGGTAGAGATTTCTGGAAACTGCATTAAAAAAAAAAAGAAGCATTGTCCCTTGTAAGAGTGATAGTCTTTTAAATATTTAAATTATATTCACTTGTACATTCAATCAAAACATATTAAGTTGCCCTGTTAAGAGCTGGGACATAAATATTTAAAAAAATGTTGTTTCTTGTTTCTAGGAGGTCACTCTGAAATATGGGAGCAAATAATTTCAGCACATGTAATATATTTGGGAGATAAAAGTGATTTATGATAATTGTTACTATGCAAGAAGCATGTGGTTCTTAGAATATATAGAAGAGGTATTTGCCTCAAAATAAGAGACTATCTATATATCCAGGTTATTAGCCCTCAAAGTTGTTAATTGTATTTAATTTTCAAGATATTTTAAAGAAAAGTTAAATAAAAGTAGGGGGAAGATGGGTGGGTGAAATTCCCATCTATTTAGACCTTGAGCAGAAGCATTTCTGATTGAGGAAATGTTATTGTTCCTCATTGTCCATAAGATCTATTTCTCTATCATAGCCTAAAAAGTTTCTTAAGAGCCAACTGTCCTTCACATACACCTTTGTAATACTTTCCTATGAGTGCCATAACAGGATACCACAAATTGTCCTTTCTCCTTCTTTTAGCTCATAGTAGTATGTTGGAAGATTCTACTGTTCTTGGGCTTGTAGATGAAGCACACCAATTTCTGTCTTTATCTTCACAGTGTATTTTCCTTGTGCACATGTCTAATTATATATTTAAATTTCCCCTTTTTATAAAGATACAGTTATATTGGATTAGAACTACTGATGACTTCATATTAACTTTATCATTTGCAAAGACCCTATTTCCAAATAAAGTCGCATTCATAGGTACTGGAAATTAGGACTTCGACATCTTTTGGGGAAGTAGGGGACAAAATTCAACTTATAACCATATTTTATATGTTCAATGAGTGTACACAGAAGAAATAGATAAATAATAGAAATAATTTCTAAAAATTACTAAAATTATAATTATAATAAACTCAGATACTAAGAAGAAAAGAGTGTATTTAAAATCCTAAAGTATTATATAGGCATTCCTGGGAGATATTGTGAATTTATTTCTAGACCACCATAAAAAGCAAATATCACGATAAAGCAAGTAACAAGAACTTTTTTGGTTTCCCAATACTTATAAAAGTTATGCTTATAGTATAATATAGTCTATTAAGTGTGTAAGAATATTATGTCTAAAAAGACATTGTACATACTCTATTTAGAAATTACTTTATTGCTAAAAAATGCTAATCATCATTAGATCCTTTAATGAATCATAATCTTTCTGCTGGTGAAGGGTCTTGCCTGGGCGTTAATGAAAATGCACTATCAGTGAAATGCAATAAAATGAAGCACAATATATGAGATATATCTGTAAATGAAAAAGGACTGAAGATCACTCACTGCATGAGTGTGCTCTTAAATCTGTGACTTTTCTACTCTTTCACCCTGTTATAAGTGCAGTCCTCTTATAGTGGACACCTGCTGAACTAATTAACCTGCCCACAACCTACTTTTCTACAAGTGACCTCTCTTCCCACTCAAATCCATAGATACAAAGTAGGATCGTGAAAGTTATAATCACTGAACATTATCTTGTGCTTCCAGCCTTTCAATAATTGTTTGGACCAAGGGTGGTGAATTGTCTCATACTAAGCTGATGAACTTCAGATTGAGAATATGTGATTTCAACTTTGTTAGATGACATATTGTACTTGAAAGGGGGATATGCATATTTTATCTCTTTCAGCCTCTAGAGTATGTAATAACATATAAAGAGAACTAGTGTTACTTAGAAAAAGAAATAAAGTAATTGTCAAAGGGACACAAAGATAAGTTAGATATATCCAGTTTCTGGTTCTA
Organism: Macroglossus sobrinus; assembly: GCA_004027375.1. Taxonomy (NCBI): domain Eukaryota; kingdom Metazoa; phylum Chordata; class Mammalia; order Chiroptera; family Pteropodidae; genus Macroglossus; species Macroglossus sobrinus. Next base: position 1,325,004 of record PVKZ01000087.1, read on the forward strand.
TTCTCTTCTTAAGAGTGCCTCTGATTCTATAAAAAAAATCCCTTTATTTTATTTTTTCTTTTTGCTTAAGCTAGCTCTAGAAAGTTTCTTGAGTAGTAACATTAGTAGCATAAATTTCTGGGCCCTAATGCTGCTCTACTACTACTTTTGTAAATTTTTATAGATTCCTTTATTCTTAAGTATCTGAAATATAAAAGGGAGATTATAAAGTAACATAATTTATAATTTGATAGTAAAGTTAAATGAGATTTATGTATTTACTATATTATACTTTTGTTGTTATTTTAAATTGTCCTTTACCTTAAAAAATTGTTATAAAGCAGTATGCTGTGCTATGCCGGTAGCAGTATATTGTGTTTACATCTCTTGATTGCATCATTTTCTCTTGTGCTTGATTTAATCCTTTTTAAAAAAATTATTATAACCCCTAAGCACACAAAATTCACTGCTAATGTTGTCAGTAAGAGGCCACTCTGAGTGATTTCCTAAAAGAAAATAAAAAGTGATTAAGGACTACAAAGCAGTGATGGTTACTGCTCAGTTATAGTCAGGAATCTCATTTCACCATAGCTATTATATTAAAAAATAACAATGACCTGATGGAAGCTGTCAAAGGATTTGCTTCATTGAAAGCTACAAGACTAACAAAAATTCAAGAAGGACCTATATCAGATATAGAGAAACTTCCAATGACAATGATTGAAGACCAGACACAGAATAGTACTTCTCTCACACTCATGACAATCATGGTCAAAGCAAAAAGTTGGTTTGAAAAGATGCAAGAAAGAGCTAGAATCAACTACTATGTTGAATTTACTGTTAGCTCTGGGTGATTTAAACAATTCAAGAATCATTGTTTATTACACAATGTGAAAAGGAGTGGTGAGTCAGCAAATGTTAATGTGAAGACAACAGAAGAAATTTTGAAAACTCTAGATAAGCTGATTGTGGAGAAAAATTATTTGCCAGAGCAAATATTCAATTTCAGTTAAAACTCCCTATCCTGAAAACAGATGCTTATTGTTGATAATGCTCAAGACAGCCTCTTTTTTTGTGATCATTCTCTCAATATCACAGTGATGTTTCTACCTCCAAACACCACCTCTTTGATCCAACCAATGAATCAAGAAATTATAGCAGTTTTAATACCTACTACCTGAGAAATAATCTTTGTCTAGGCTATTGCTGCAACTGAGAAAAACACCGAGAAGACACTGATGCAATTTTGGAAAGTCTACATCTATGAATGCATCAGGCACCTTGCTTGGGTTTGGAGTGATATCACCAGAGTATATAAACGACATTTGGAAGAAGATACTCAAGTTGTCTCTAGTTCAAAGAATTTGTCAGGGATAAGGAGGTTGCAACAATAAGCAAGGCTGTGGTTGAAATGGAAAACAACTTAAATCTGGGTGTGGATGAAGATGGCAATAAGGAGGTCCTAGAGCTGGTTTTGGGAATTGACTAATAAAAAGTTGGTAGAACTGGAAAAGGAGTGCATAGCTGAAGAAGGGAGGGGTGGAAGGAGGGAAACTTCACACACACAAAAAAAGAAAAATTCTCAAAAAACTTCACAGTAAAGTATTAGGAGAGCTTTTGCAGATCTCTGCAAGCTCCTTAAAGAGTTTGAAAACATGGATCCCAACACTGAAAGGTTTTCATTATTAGAAAACCAATAGTGCATTATCTGCTTACAATAAAAAATATGATGAAAAAGAAACAAACCAAGCAAGACACCATTGACACATTTCTGAAGAGTGACATCTCCTCAGGAAGAAATTTAGGCAGATTCTTCAGGTGATATTTCAGAAGAAGGCACTGTTATTCAAGAAGACAACAGTTCTACATGTGATATTTTCCTGAAAGCCTTCCAGTGGGACAGATGTAGAGGTGGTAGGCAGTGCTATTGATGATTCTGACCCTGTATACCTAGGCTAATGTGTGTATCTGTATCTTGTTCTTTTTAACAACAACAAAAAATACTTAAAAGTAAAAAAAAATTAAAATTTTCTTAAAAATAAAAATGTTTATAGAATAAGGTTATAAGAAAAAATATTTTTGTATAGCTATATAATACGTTTATATTTTAGGCAAAGTGTTATCACAAGAGTCAAAAAGTTTAAAAAATGAGAATTTATAAAGTAAAAAAGTTACAGTGAACTGAGATTAATTTATTATTGAAGAAATTTTTAAAATAAATTTGGTATAGCCAAAGTGTACAGTGTTTATAAAGTCTGCAGCAGTGTACAGCAATGTCCTAGGTCCTCACCCTCACTCACCCCTCACTCACTCACTCACTCACTCACTCACCCAGAGCAGATTTTCAGTCCTGCAAGCTTCATTCATAGCAAGTGCTCTATACAGGCATACAATTGTGTATCATTTATATATATTTCTCCTTTACCTTTTACCTATTCAGATTGTTTAGATACACAAATACCATTGTGTTACAATTTCCTCTGAATACCACCTATTTAGTAAAGTACTACATTGTATAGGTATATAGCCTAAAAACAATAGGCTGTACCATATAGCCTACGTTTGTAGTAGGCCATACCATCTAGGTTTGTGTTAAGCACACTCTATGACATTCACACAATAACAAAATTGCCTAATGATATATTTCTCAGAATGCATCCTTATCATTGTGACACATGACTATATATAATTTACATATATACTATACAAATTTCTACATACAAATAAATTATGTATTTATATATGCTATATGTATATATAAACATGCAAATGTGTATAAACATATAAATGAGGGGTATATGGAGATATATATATATATATATATATATATATATATATATATGGTATAAATATATACCTCACTTAACTTTATCACCAATCTATAAGGTGAGTACACATATACACACATGTCTAAAAGAGTAATCGTGCCTGACACACAGTATGCACTCAGTACATATTAGCTGGCCAAAACAAATACAATAGAAATACAAACAGTACTGTCTTGCAATGACTGAATGTTTTCCATGAGTTTTCTGGCAATGAACAAACCAAAATAAGTGACTCTTTCTTCCTGTAGAGATCATTTAACCAAATTCTATTTTTTCTCTAAGTCCTTTGGTGCTATGAATTGGACTTCCCAAGTAATTTCCCTAAAGAGCTGGCACTACGCTCAAAGTGCACACACCAGCTTGAGTCACCAGAATATCCCCACACTCTATAACAAGATAGAGCAGCAGGGGTAGGTCTCTCTCCTGGAGCACACCATGCATGCATCTGTTCTCTCTCATCTTTGTAATACTCCCCAAAGAAAGATGAGAACAGGGAAATGGAGCACCTCCTTTTGCTGATCTGCTGGAGAGTGTTTCCAATAAAGCCCATTTAGGTTCCTAGGGCTACTGTAACAAAGTAACACAAGCTGAGTAGTTTAACAACAAAAATCTATTGCCTCATCAATCTGGAGGCTAGGAGTCTGAGATCAAGTTGTGAGCTGGGCTATGCTCCCTTTGAAGGACTTTTTTAGCTTCTTCTTGTAAGCTTCTAGCGGCATAACACCTATCTTCACATGGCCTTCTATCTGTGTGCTTGTCTATCTTTGCATTTGAATTTTCACTTTTTATAAAGACACCAGGATTAGAACCCACCTTAATAACCTTAATTTGATCATATGTAAAGCCTCTATTTCCAAATAAGGTCACATTCACAGATACAGAGGGTTAAGACTACACCTATTGATGGATACAATTCAACCCATAACAGTGCCTATACTGGATGATATAATAGCTTTTGCTTTCAGCCAGCACTGAGAACTATTAATCATGGAGGACAGCTAGGCTAAGAAAAATAACAGGCATTACATTTTGGCTATTTTATTCTAAATTATTTTCTATTCTGACCTGGAAGAGTGAATAATTGAAGCATATAGGCACAGAAACCTTGGAACCAAGACTATTATTCCAGAATATGAGGCCTTTTTTTTTTTATTTGGAGGTTCTCCTTAATGCCTAAGAAAGTAGGTTGTCATTATTAGTTTCTACAAATATTTACATATTTAAAAAAATATATTTCAATTCACTTGAACTGCTGGAGGTGCAAACATGAGTACAATACATAATAGCTGATCTTGAGGCACTCTCATTTTGACAAGGGAAATAGATAGCTACTAGATAAATCATAATAGTTGTGATTGATTGTTTAATAAAATTATAAACAGGTATTATTGAAATATAAAGGAGCAAACTATTAAACTTATCTGAGATAGTAAAAAAAAGTTTTATGGACACAAAAGTATCATTAGTAAATATTGAGATGGAAATAAAATGACCTTTGAGCACAGTTTGAAAAACAGAATTACATGTGATACAAAAAAGGAAAAAATATTACAGAGTTGAAGAACATTAATACTGGAAGTTATAATTACTACACCTGTTTTAATACAAATATTGAATACTTTAATATTTTAAATAAGATGTGCCACATCATTACATGTGTTAAACACACATGCACACAGTAGGATTCACCCCATAGGTGCCATTTCTAGTCCCATTCTCAAGAGGGATTTACTTACAAATAATTACTATTCACAATGTGATGGGATAATCTCTAAATATGCCTTTTTATTGTTTAATATTAGATATTTTCTCTTAACGTTTTACCATGAAAATTAGAACTTAACTTACTCTACCTTATGTACCCGACTCTTAATATAGATACATCATTTTATTATCACCTTTACTTATTATAACCACTCACAACCATAAAGAGTTTTCAGAAACTTCCCACTTTTTAGAATAACATTAATACTCCACACTTCTCTTCACCTCTCCTCCCTATTTCTAACCCTTGATTTCTGGAAGTTGTATTTAGCTTGTACACTGTCAATATACAGTGTATGAAAATATCTATATTCCCTTACAATTATAATCAATACTTTGTCTATATGTTGATTCTAAATGCTAAAAATGTATAAATATTATTTACACTAATATAATTCTATAATTATGGTTCACTGCAGAGGCATTTTGATATAATATATTAGCTTCTCTCAATTTCTAATACCCTAATTCTTGTGCTACTCAAATGGGAATTTTCAAATGGATTCTTACACTTCACTAATTGTTCAAAACCGTGCCAATTTAATTTGCTTCATATTCAGACCATGTTTTTCTTACACTTCTTTTGATATTTGTATTTCAAAATAATTTCAGACTTAGAAGTGTTAAAAGCATGTATCGAGAGTTCACATATACTGTAAGTCAGCTTTCCTAATAACCTACATAACTAGAGCACTGTTATCAAAACAAGAAAATTAACATTGTCATAATGCCATTAACAAAAGTATGAACTTTATATAAATTTTAAATTTTTCTCCAAATGTCTTTTTTTCTCTCCCAGGATCCCATACTGCATTTATCATGTCTCTCCTAATCTCTGATAGTTCCTCAGTCTTTCCTATCTTTTATGACTTCGAAACTTTTGAAGAATACTGGTCAGTATTTTACAGAATATCTCTCAGTTTTGGTTTGTCTCATTGTTAAATTGTGGTTTTGAATTCTGGGCAAGAATAACACAGGATTCATGTGTGGTCTCACTGAGTCTCATCCAGGGGACATGATGTCGTTGTATTTAATTATTAGTGATTTTAACCTTACTCTCCAATAGGTTTCAGCACTATAAAGTTACTATTTTTCCCTTTATAATTGATAAATATTTTATAAGAGATCCTTTGTAGCTATTAAAATATTTCATTTCTCCTCTAATTTTCAACTAATAGTTATAGTATCCATCAGTGAATCTTGCAGTAATAGTTATTAATGTCATATTTGCCTAATCGTGTTTTTATAGTTTTCTCATTCTTTCTGTTTACTAATTGGAATTTGTATGGGGAAGCTATCTCTTTTACCCTATTTAATTATTTATTGAACTATTTATTTATATTTATATGGACCCAAGGATATTTATTTTATTCTATGGCTCATAATGCAGCATTACCACTCTTTAATTGGCTGCTCAAATTTTTCTATTTGGCTTTTATTAGCTGCTTCTACTTGAGACTGTGAATGAAAAGAGGTGACACAGTAGACCTAGGAAGCTTAGCTGCTACGTGGTAAGCCTGGCAAGCTCAGTAACAGAAAGTAACCACAGAGGATGAGCTCATCATACATTTCTAAGTTACAGGTTGTGATGGGTAGTGACATCCCAGGCTTCCAGCTTTCTTAGCAAGGTCAATCTTTAACTTAAGTGAGTCCTGTCCATTATTTTTAGGTATAACATACTAAATTTCAAAATAGTTTTCTTTTCCAGACCTCTCAAAAGCATATTTACTAGCAACAGAGAAAGTTGACAATGAAAGCCCCCTCATTATTCTTGCCTGTATACATCTCTATTCACTTTGTCAAATGTTAACTATCTTGTACCCATCAACTTAAAAGAACTATATATTTCTTAACTTTCTTTTTAAATCAATTCTAAACATTTCATCACTTTACTATCTCCTACCTCCTTAATCTACTAGCAATGAATTTCATGTAACCTTCCTTAAGCTTTCTCCTTTGATTCTAAATGTATAAAATAACTTCAGAATGCCATTCTCCAGAGTATTTTCTCAATCTGTTTACTTCCAAGCATGTCTTCAATTTGGATCAACAAATTTTTATAAAGCTTTTTACAGATTTGGACATTCTTCTGTTGACGAGATCTTAGGTCGTTTTGACTCAACTCTACCTGTTCTCCAGTACTTCATTATATTTAAGCATAAGAATAATTTCTGGCACGTCTTATATTTTCTTATATTTTTTTTCTACCCCAGCCATAGGATTTACTTTTCTCTAAATAACCTTGGTTCAATTTATTATCTAGTGGAGCTTATTTCTAGAATTTCAGTTCTAATGGTCTATTTGTCTATTTATGTGCTAGGCCCCATCACACTGTTTTAAATGTCTGATCTCCTTATCTGTTTGTAGCTTTCCTTTTTCAGTATTTCACTAGACTATTCTAGCATGGTTGATTTTCCATATGTACTTTAGTATCAAATTATTTAACCCTATAAAATTCTGGATGATATTTTTGCAGTTACCACAATAAATTTATGTATTTAGTGAAAACTGACGTTTTTGTAATGCTGACTCATCCTTTCCAAAATAAAGAATATACATTCCACTATTTCAAGCAATTCCATTATTGATAAAACTTTTCTTTGTATGGATCTTCTGCATTTTGCATTAACTTTATTCTTTAGTTTTTAGTCACCTTTATTGCTGTTGTAAATGTATTTTTGCTATCTTAATGTTATCTAGCCAATTATTGTTTATATAGAGAGAAATTATTGACTTTGATATGTTATTTTTATATTTTATATTTTTCACAACTCTTATTGTATTAATTTATTTTATTATTGATTATCTGGGATTTTCCAGGTATATTATAATACACAAATAGAGATAGACTTTTTCTTACCCATTGTTATTTCTCTAATTGATTCCTTTTATCTAATTGCATTGACTAATAACTCTAGTAAGGCTAAATAGTAGAGTGTCATTTGTTGTCACATTTAATGGTTTTTATCTTGAGTTCTAAAGTGTCTGATATCAGAATCACTATCCCTTGTCTTTTTCAATTTGCTTTTGTTGGTATATCTTTTTCTGATCACTTTACTTTAGATGTGCTTCCTAATTGCAGCATATAGTTATATTGTGTGTGTGTGTGTGTGTGTGTGTGTGTGTGTGTGCACCAAGATTAATTTTTTTCTTTACTAAGGGAGTTAGTTTACAGTTGAATAGATGAGTATGACTATATAAACGTGTGACAGATATGTAGTCTCAGCTCTTTAAATTTGTTTTATAATGATGTTTACTTTGTCGTATTTGTATATGGATCTTACAAAATTTTATTCCCAATTTTTTAGAGGTTGCCTTATATTTAAATTTTGTTGTTTACTTTTCCAAAAATTTCTAATTATCATTTTCTTTTGATTTGTTGAGAAAGAATTTCCTCCCCTTGGTGTCCTGTAACCACATAATATGTCATCATTAGAGCAATCTGACCAAAACTGTCCTCTCAACTACTCTAAAGAGAAGGAGAGAGTCTTATCTAACTAGTAAATTTTAGAGAAAGAACTGAAGATGTCATGGCTCTTTTCCTTTTTTCTTTTTCTTTAGACTTAATGTATTACAAAGATGAACCACCTAAGTAAAACCTTTTAAAATAGGATATTAGAGAAGGGAGAGATATTTAAGTTGTTGCTAAATCAGGAAGTGACTTAACTCCAATGACATCTGACAGAAGACAAGAGCAAAATTTAAGATAATAGAATTGACTGAGTCTACCAGAGTAAGCTAGAACTAATGACACTATAGAGAAGATTTTCAAAGCTACTAACAGAAAGTTCCCTGTAATAGCAATATGAGAAACATCTTTTAAATATCTAAACAAATAAAAGTAGAAGGACATGAAAAGTCAACATAAGGGTCAAAATATTTTAGGTGGCATTTCAGGATGTCATTAAAAGGATGCTAAGCAGAAGTATAAATAAAACTCCAAGCCTGGTTCTGATATTGGTCAGCAGAGAAAACAATTTCTTAATGGGTTTGTCTAATTTAGGGATGTGAAAAAAAGATAGGATTTGGGATGCTTTTTGGAAAAGCTGGTATGTATTTGTTCTGTTTCACTGACTATGGGAAATGTAATCAGTTGATATCATTGCAGAATTTTTGATGAGCTATAAGGGACAATGTGGTTAGACATAATTTGAGTTGGAAAATAAAATATAAAGTGGGGTTTCAGCCATGGTACAGAGGGACCTTGACATTTCTTCAATTTATCTGCTCTTTTAATCCATTCCAGATACTTCTGGACATTAAATTTTGAATTCCCATTAGTGGGCATTTAAAATGGCTGATATTGAAGTAGTTGACTCAGAGAATGTAAAAAAAAAAATTTCCCTAAAAAAATTGCTGATGTCTTTGCCTGAGAAAACAGTCATATTCTTTGTTCATCAGATGCCTCATCATTAGACAAATGGTTTAAGAGAACAGAGCTGAAGAACTTTGAAATACAAGATTAGGGAACCTCTTTTCCCTTGGCTTCTTGGTCTTTCAAATCTCAACCCACCAGGCTCCATTTTTCTTGAGCTTTTTTCAGGAAACCACTTATGTGTGCTGGAGCTATTTCCTCAGAGTACCTTAGTCACAGAAAAAAAAAATAAAGTTTTACCAATCTCAATGCAATTCTTCATTAAATATATGTGAGATTAACAGTGTTTTCCTGACTTTCTTATCTTTTCACATTCAAAGATAGACTATTACTCCAATGGTATCTGGATGCCCAGATACAATAGGAAAGATAAATTCACAGTGAATGAGTCTTCCATTTTGCACATTAAAATGTCATTATTTGATCTGTGATCTTACACCTTATTTGCAGAGATATTTATGACTTCAACTCTATAATTTAGGTTCTTAATCTACAAATGCCTTGGCCCATGATTGTTAATCCTTATTCCTACTTGTCAGGGTGGCATATGCAATAATATTGTGTAGCAGTTCAAAATTATGTAATGGTATTTAAATCACTGTTTTTTGTTTATTCATACACAAAGATTAACTGAGTAAAGCCTTCTGCTCAAAATTCTGGATACCAGCATGAACAAGAATATGAGGACTTTACTTTTATAAAGCTTATACTCCAATGACAGAGATTGACAATTACCCCAAATAAACAAAATACTTACAGAGTATGAGAAGAGCTATGCACACACAATTGATGTTTTGTGAGACAGTGACTGCTATACAAGAGAAAGGGATTTTTTGATGTGAAATGGAAAGGGAAGGAGACTGTAAAGAGAAGACATTTAAGTGGACTTAAATACAAGAAAGAGCCAGATAAAATATTCAAAAGCTAGTAGGACACAGCTTGTCTATGAAAAACCAACAAAACAGTACTGATGTATACAAATTGAAAAATCTGTTTGGGTGCTTATTATGTCAAGACATAATGTAGCTGTTTATAATAGCCCTTCTTACAGGTGTGAGAAGGGCTATTATAAACAATGAGGTACCTCATTGTTTTGTTTTTCTAATAGCTAGTAAAGTTGAGCATTTTCATGTCTTTTTGTTGTATGTCTTCTTGGGAGAAGTGTCTTTTCAGATCCTCTTCCTTTTTCTTTTTAAATTTGATTGTCGTTTTTGTTGTTGAGTTGCATGAGTTTTTTATATATTTTGGATATTAACCCCTTATCGAAGGCATTGCTTGCAAATATATTCTCCCATTTAGTTGCCTCTTTGTTTTGTTGATGGTTTCTTTTGTTGTACAGAAGCTTTTTAACTTGATATACTCCCATTCATTTATTTTTGTTTTTCTTCCCTTGCTTTTAAGGTCAAATTTATAAAATCTTTTCTAAAACCAAGGTCCATGAGTTTGGTACCTGTTTTCTTCTATGCAACTTATTGTTTCAGGTCTTATTTTAGGACTTTGCCATTTTGAGTTACTTTTGGTGTATGGTGACAGATATCAGTTTACTTCCATTTTTTTCGTATGTGAATTTCCAATTTTCCCAGCACTATTTATGGAAAAGGCTTTCTTTTCTCTATGGTAGGTTTTTGGATCCTTTGTGGAAAATTATTTGTCATATACATGTGGGTTTATATCTGGGCTCTCAGTTCTGTTCCATTGGTCTGTATGTCTGTTTCCTTGCTTATGCCATGCTATTTTGACACCTGTCACTTTGTAGTATAATTTGAAGTCAGGCAGTGTTCCTTTTTCTCAGGATTGCTTTGGCTAGCTATTAGGGGTGTTCTGTGATTCTACATAAATGCTGGAGAGGTTGTGGGGGAAAAGAAACACTCATACACTGCTAGAGGTAATGTAAATTGGTATAGCCCCTATGAAAACAGTATGGATGTTCCTCAGAAAATTAAGAATAAATTATTATATGATCCAATAATTTCTTTTTGGGATATCTACCTCCAAAATTTGAAAATATTTATCCATAAATATATATGGATTCAATGCTTATTTCAGCATTATCATGGTGGCCAAGACACAAAACAACCAAAATGTCCTTCAATAGATGATTGGATAAAGATGTGGTGCATATATAGAATGGAATAGTAGCCATAAGAAAAGATGAAATGCTGCCATTTGTAACAATGTGGAAGGATCTTGAGATAATCATTTTAAGCAAAATAAGTCAGACAGAAAAGCTGAGACCCATATGATTTCACTCACATGTGTGGTATAAAACTAAAAACAACAAACGAACAAGATAAACAGAGACTCATAGGCACAGACAACAGTTTAATGGTTACCAGAGAGAAAGGGGAGAAGGGAAAGTAGATAAGAATAAAGGGGGTCAAATATAAGATGACAGAGGAAACTTAATTTTGGGTGGTGAACACACAATACAATATATAAGATGCATTATATGAATTTTACACTTAAAATATCTATAAATTTTAACCAATGTCATCCCAATAAATTTAATAAAAAAGATGAAGTGAAAAAAATAATGTGGCTGTAGACAGGAGAAAAAGAAAGTGACAGCTTAGATCTAGGTACACAGAATAGTATATATTACCTTGTCTATACTGTTAGTGTACTACACAGTTAGGTCCAACTAAGGCATTTAAATTGTATTTGGTGAAAATCTGAGAAACCCAAGACACTTTTTTTTTTTTTTTGAGAATGGAATGGAGGGAAGGAGGTTGTGCTCTACCTGCTTCATCTGCCTCCAACAGCAGCTTGTACAGAGTACTATTTTTGGCTCTTTCATGAGTTGAAGACTTGCATGTTCTCTTAGGCATTTTGAGCTCAGGGGCATCTAATTTTAGCAGAATCCACAAAATATAAACATTTCCATATTTAATGGCACACAGCAGGAAAGCCCCTTGAACAAGGAAGACTTGGAGTTTCGCCAGGCTTCCAGCAGGAGGGCTCACTGAAAAAACGATTTGTGGCCAAAGGAAAAAAAAAGCAATAACAAGATTTCTTAAGTCTAAAGTACAAATTTGAGGATCCCAGTGGAGGCACAACTTGGAAAAATTCACCACAGTAAGGAAATCAGCTGTTAAAATAAACATATATTTTTCCCTTTTGATAACTGTCTGTTATAATACATATGAATTAATTACCTGATTTCAGTACATGGAAATATTTGCTTTCATCTTCATATAGAAATATTTCGATTCTGTTAATTTTATTTGTAAGCAAAGCATGGAAAATTATACATTTCCTTATTTTTATATTTTATTTATTGTCATATTTCATGTGAAAAACATTGCTTACAGTTTCTAAACTGTAAGAACTTTTAAAGTTAACATTTCATACCAGGGAAATGACTAGTTTGTCCTAAAGTAATCCTACATGAATCCTAAATTCAAAGTCTTAGAATTAGAAGGTAATATATCTAGGAAAAATCTCTGTGGAATTAAATTTTTAATAGTGTCAAGTTCAAATGCATATGGTATAACCTTTGTTAAAAGAGTACAGGAAAATGTATTTTAAACATAGTGCAGAACTGTCATTGTATCCCTCAGAACAATACATGGTCCAGGAGTCATATCAGTTTGGGTTACAGCAGTGTGCAAATTTAGGAGAAAATTCATGCAATTGTCTGGACCTTGTTTTTTGTTTTTGTTTCTATTTTTCTCAACTGACAACACCAAACCTAGTCTGCAACTAAGACTATTACTGACAGAAATACAATAATTTAACGAAAATAACTACCTGGAGAATTGTACCATTGACAGTAGAGAACTTCTTGGTATTATTCTGATAGTTTTATGTATATATTTAATTTAATTTTTAATAAAGTATAATAGGTAAGTGTTTGGCTTTATAAAATTTCAAAAACTAATGACAAACTGATGGGTAACCTGCTCCCAGGTCAAAATATCACCAGCACCAAAACAAACCCTTATCTGTACTCTCTTTCATCATTATCTCACTATGAAAAAGCTATTTGGAAGCTGGGTTCACTAATGAATCTTGTCACTGTTAGCTGTTAACTTATGCAGTGTTATTGAATAAACCACTGTAGTAAAACCTATCAAAGTCTTTCTTCTTGGACCTGTCAAATTACACACAAAAAAAGATCTTCTAATTTTTTGTGTAGAGGGTAACCTTTTTCCTCTCAACATGCTAGAAGCCCAGTAAATTTATCTAATCCCTCTAAATACCATACTTTACACTCACCCCATAAATGTGCCCAGTAGCCCTAAGTCCAGAATTACTTTACAATCTCCAAATAATAAACTTCCAATTTTGTTTTTCTGTGTTGAGATGAGACAATCTCCCAACTCTACAGAAGATTAAGGGATCTGAGATTCTCCTGCTTTTTAATCAGGCTTTAAAACAATCCTAATTTTAGCATTTCTCTTTACCCTACAGCAAAAAGCACCTGTTTAATTTTCCTAAATCAAGAGCCCTCAGGAGTAATTCTCAGATTTTGCCTTAGGTGTAATTCTCAGATTTTGCCTTAGGGAGTAGGATCTTTGATCTCATAAATTATTTCTTTACTATTGTTTTCTAGATTTTTTTTTAATTACTGTTCTCCACTTTTCTTGTTTTTGTATATATACACTTTACTGTCATTATTGTGGAGTATGGGGAGGAAGCAAAAGTAATGTGTCTGTTTTATTCAATATTCCTCTTTTTGCTCAGAAGTCTCCTAATTATTTATTTATTTTTATGCACCAGAACCAAGGAAAACTCAAAATTATTCGATAATCTTTTAATTTCATAAACAACCTAATATTTTAACTTTATAATTAAAACTACAATGAAGTTTTGTCCTAAGGAACTTTCTTTTCTAGTGCTCATTTTTGACCATTCTTTGGATTTGTGTGTGTGCTGCGTGTGTGTGTGTGTGTGTGTGTGTGTGTGTGTGTGTGTGTGTGCGCGTGCGCGCTCGTGCGCGCGCGCATGCAATTTCCTGGGTCTTTATAAGTATTTCCTTTGCTTCTGTTTTCTGAATTCAGAAAGGAACTTGCTTTCCTTTGTTTTTTATTTTTATATTTTGTATGTTTATTTATTTACTTTTTTGGGGGAAGAACATACTAGAGTAGGTTCTTAGAAAATTTTCATAAAAAACTAATTTTTTGAATTTGACCATATCTGTCAATATATTTATTCTGCTTTTTTTTTTGCTTATCTGCATGCATTAAGAAGTCTAGATCAAAAATCCCATGCCTTCAGATTTTGAAGTAATTGTTCCATTGTCTTTAAGCATCGCCTTTGATTTCCTTGCCTTTCTATGTGACTTTTTTTTTCTCTGTTTGAAAACTCTTAGCATCTTCATATCTGTGGTATTTTAACATTTGATGTGTGTGTATGTGTGTGTGTGTGTGTGTGTGTGTGTGTGTCTGTGTGTTCAATGTACTGTCCTAGACCATTAAAAATGTTTTCACTTTCTTAAATCCTATCCTCAGCTCTAGAAAATGTTTTTGTATTCATTATTGGATAATTTACACACTTAAATAACCCTTGTTTCTCTTTCTAAAGCCACTATCAATGTGAAGTTTATCCTATTAGATTGATCTTAATATTTTTATTTTTCTACTTTTAGTTTCTATTTTTTATTTATGTTCTACTTTTTGAAAGATTTCTTACCCTATTTACCTTTAAATTAAATAGTTATTTTGCTAATGAAAATTTTGATTTTCAGGAGCCCCATTCACATTCTTTAACTGTTCCTTTCTCATGCCCTATTCTTGCTGTATAGGCATAATATTTTCTCTCATCTCTGTGATATATCAAAGGTATGATTATTGGCTTCTGTTTCTGATTTTGTATCTTCCTTACAAATTCTCTTTTAGAGGAGAAAGTGTGTGTATGTATGTGTGTGTGTGTATATATATATATATATATATATACATATATATTCAAATATGTATATATGTATATATATATGTTCAAATATATGTATATATATATGTATATATATATGTATATATGTATACATATACATATATATATGTTCAAATGTATATATATATATGTTCAAATATATATATATATATATATGTATTTTTTTAATCAGAGGCTTTCTACTTTATTCTTCTTCCTGATTCTCTATTCATATTTAAAACTAAGACACTAAAATGGTAACTGGGTTCTCTCTGTGAGTGGGTATGAGGCTTATTGACTTGTTAGTTTCACTATGGAATAACAGTTAAATTACCTTATTATTTTGGTCTACAGCTTTCTAAGTGTCAATATATAAATTCTTTTCTCTGGGACTATGTAGTCATTGAAGAGAAAATACATAGAATCTCTTACTTGAAAGGAGAAGTTTTCCTTTTCAGCATTCTCAAAGCAGGGAAGGTTAAGTTGCTTTAGCATGTAGATTTAGTACCATTCAGCTGTAGATTTTGCTTGATTCATTTTATTACTTGTTTAACCCTGTACTCAACCTTGCTCTTCACTGTGCATGGGATATCAGGTATACAAATTGGGGACATAACCTTAGTGTGGTCAATCCCTTCTCTGTACAAACGCAACCAAATTCCTTTCTGTTCGAGTGAGTTTCACTCTCACCTTCCCTATAAACTGTGCTTTAAGCTTTGAGGCTCCCAAAAGTTCACAAAAGTAAATTGCTTTATTTTTCTTGGCCTCCTATTAATTTAGTTTTTAGGCTGTAACTTCCCCTACTCCTCAATAATATTACTTTTAATTTACATTTTCTCTTTGAAAAGTACGTTACACAAGTTCCTTTATTGTTGCCTATTCTTCCCTTCTCTTTGTCCTTATGTCCTCTGTAACTATAATTTTGGTTAAAATGCTTATTTATAAACTTGCAAGTAGTCTGAAGGCATGCATCATATTTTCTTTTTACTTTTTTTACAAGTCTCTAGGTTAGTGTGTAGCATAATATGGGAGTTTAGAGGATCAATATTTTTTAAAGAACTGATTGTTGAAATCAGTATTTATCAGACTACTAGTGTATTTGGCACATAAATATTACAATCAAAATTTATGATAACATATACAATATCTTTCAGTATTGACATAATTTAATTTTAAAAAATGGTCAATTGTCCAACTAGAATGTTGTTTTTTCCTCTTATTTCTCTGTAAATTTTTTATCTATCTTTCCAAAATGTTGACTCAGTGAGTTCATCACTTCTAATAAGACTTTCTTGATTTCAGGGAATTAATCTCTATTCTGTATTACATTTGCATATTGCATCTATACTTATTGTTTAATACATCAATTTGTAAGTATTTGTTTATTGAAAGAAGAAACTTAATCTTATCTGTATTTTTTCCCCCAAGGAGCTAATACACTTGACAAAATACCAAAACTCCACAAGTATTTATAAACTGAAACAAATAATATTTTCTTCTAGAAATTATGAGAAAGAACAGAAAGATACTGATATGGCTACTAGTTGATTTTAGCTATTTTAATATACTCACAAAGCTCAAAAAATTGATTTTGGTTCCTCAAAGGGATTTTGTTGTTTGTTTTATGGTACAGAAGTAAAAGTGTACTTTCCTACAAAAGGAATGAAGATAAATATGAAATAAATTGTCCTCTCATAAAGATTTGAAAACATATACTTAAGTAAGAATTGGCACCTAGATTGAATTTATTCTATTAATTTTAGACCATCTAATAGGCCATTTAGATGACTGGCCATGTGGAAAGTCAGAGTGGATTATCTAGTCAACATTTTTATTAGATACTATACCTATAGAGGTCCATTAATTTTTCCTAGTGCATTTCTATCTTAAATGTGTATATATGTTAGAATGTGATCTGAGGTCAAACGCTTCACTGTATTTTGAACAAGGGAGGATTTATCATTTCATAGAGACCAGAAAAAATTTTTTCCTCTATGGTTAGCTGACTTTTAGGTTTTGCTTGCAGTAAAAACTTACTTTTGTAGGACAAAAGCAATACCTATCCATTGTAGAAAGTGTTTTTAGTTTGCTGATGGGGTGGCGGTGAAATGAGGTGGTGAATGAAAAATGATTTTCTCTTCCGCCAACCTTCAAAGAAGTGATTTTTCTCTGGTTGGCTTGGCAATAAGATTTATTTTGATTCAACTCCATCAGCAACGAACCAAAGTGCAGTTTTTTGTTTGTTTGTTTGTTTTGTTTTCTTTAATTTAAAATTAATCGAATCAAACATTTCCATGCTGTACCTTGTAGCTAATACAAAATAAGAAGGCCAACTTGCAGTTCTGATCTGGATTACTATTCTCCCCTACTATTGATGGGGGCAGTTATGATTTTAAATTTGTCTTGATGTACCCAGGCATGTGTGATAGTCTGAATATAACTGCAGACATTTTAGCAATTAGAAAAAAAGCAATTTCTCTGAAGCTAGTTGGAAATACAAATCTCTTGTCAAATGAATAGAATATATATATAAACCTGGGAGAATAAGATGGAGAAAGGTTGGGGAAATCAGAAGAAGATTAAATAGTAATGCTATTACATAATTAGCCTCCCTACATTATAAAACCAAATTTTGTTCTATGGTTTTTAAAATAATATAGGGTTATCTCACTGATAACTCTTCAGTTTTAAAAGAATTGATATTTCTTTTCTGCGTTAACAAGGAAAGGGTCCATATGGCATTGTTCTTGGTTCTCATGTAACTTAAAGGGAAACTGTCACAATGTCTGGGCTCTTGATGTCTTGCAAATGAAGGAGGAGGATGTTCTCAAATTCCTTGCAGCAGAAACCCACTTAGGTGGCACCAGCCTTGACTTCCAAATGGAACAATACATCTACAAAAAGAAAAGTGACAGCATCTACATCATAAATTTGAAGAGAACCCTGGAGAAGCTTCTGCTGGCAGCTCGTATCATTGTTGCCATTGAAAACTCAACTGATATCAGTGTCATATCATCCAAGAATATTGATCAGCAAGCTGTGCTGAAGTTTGCTGCTGCCAATGGAGCCACTCCTAGTGCTGGCCGCTTTACTCCTGGGAACTTCACTAACCAGATCTGGGAAGCATTCTAAGAGCTGAGACTTCTGATGATTACCAATCCCAGGGCCGACCACCAGCCTCTCACAGAGGCGTCTTATGTTAACCTGCCTACCATCACCCTGTGTAACACAGACATTACTCTGCACTACATGGGCATTGCCATTCCTTGCAAGGAGCCCACTCTGTGGGGCTGATGTAGTGGATGCTGGCTCGGGAGGTCCTGTGCATGTGTGGTATCATCTCCCATGAACACCCATGAAAGGTCATACCCCGTCTCTAGTTCAACAGAGATCCGGAAGAGACTAAAAGGGAAGAGCAGGCCACTGCTGAAAAGGTTGTGACCAAGGAGAAATTTCAGGGTGAATGGGCTACTCCAGCTCCCGAGTTTACCGCCACTCAGCCTAAAGTTGCAAACTGGTCCAATGGCATGCAGGTGTCCTATGTACCTATGTACTGAATGGGTAGGAACAACCACTGAGTGGTCTTAAGCTAGTTTTCCACAAACTATTCAACAAAATGGAAATAAGAATGATGGAAAAGAAACAGTTTCTAAAATTTTTTTTTTTTTTTAGAAAAGGTCGACATCTTTAGAAATGTATGTTGGCAAAATTGCTGTGATTGAGAAAATTTCTGCACTTCATAGAATATAATATTCAGCATAACTAACCACATATGTATTATGTTCTCTCTATAAATATTTTAATGTCCTACTGATTAAACAGAAATTAGGACCTATGTTTTAAACACACTCTAGTTTAACCTAAACTGAAACAGCAGGAATGTCTAGTCACTAGAGGGCAGCCATAATCTGTTACAGTCCATAAAAATCTTCCTGGATACCCAAATTCAGTTGCTGATGTGGAGGGCATGATTTAGAATTAGAGAGCTGTTTTTAACTGTATGTATTTTAGAAAGAGGACACTAACACCCATGTTTAGACAACCTATTAGAAATGATCTGATTAAGAGCAAACAGATGATTGTAATGCTGTTTGTGTAAATGTCATGTATACATATACCCCACTTATCATAGAAAAATACTAAACGTAATAAAAAAGAAAGTGCATAAGTTTTCATGTGGATGGATGGCCTCACCCATGTTTTTATTGGTTTGCTGTTATTAGCAAGAAACCAAAGATTCAAGCAAAGAAAAGGGACTCACTGAATAAGAAACTATAAAATGCCTATGAGGTTGCTCATTTCTTCAAAATTTAGCTAGCTTCAGAATGTATGTAGATCTTCCGGAAGGAGTTGGAAACCAAAAGCAAATGAACACTTCACATCAACAGATGTTACTAGAATTTTGTAACTGGGATAAACGTACTTCATGCCAGCCTAAAAAAGAACACTGCCAAATAAGCCTTACACATGGTAGAGTTTAAATCTCTTGCCTTTAATAAGACCTCCTTTACTGGGCAATTTGAATTAAAGATAAGTGCCAATTAGTATTATGCAGACATTTCAGCTGCTGTCCTTCCCCTTAGAACCACCCACCTAACCTATTTAAAAATCATTTGCATGATCTTTTGAGCACAATAGAGGTCAGTAATGAGCAGGCATTGTAATGCATGGTTATTCACTCTTGCTCTTACTGGTAGAATGCTTACTGTAGGTATTTACATAATTTTCTGTGAAATATACAAGAAAATACTATAGTTGGTGAGAGTATCTTGCTAAAGAACTTACATTTTCACTCTTAGTTTTGTTCTACAGCAAATACCACAGTCACTTTCTATTCTATTGGCCACAAGGAAGTCCAGTTGAAAGAGACAAATCTTGCTATTTGTATAGTAGAAAAAAGTCTAAACACATACCTTATTAATATTATGTCTCATAGCTGCAGTAAGATCAATTTTCCTTAAATGATGAATTATGAATGAATAAATTAATGGGATTAATATCGCTTTCATGTATTTTGAAAAAAGATGGGATTAATATCACTTTCATGTATTTTGAAAAAAGATGGTATTTTGAAAAAATATATGGCAGACTGCACACACACTCATTACCTTTATTTTGTTCAAGTGTCTATAGATGCTTCTGTTTCTCATCATTGAAAATTGCTACAGAATTCATATGAGCTCTTTGTTATATTTATTTCTATAGACATTCACTGAGAGTTAAATTATAATCATGTGAAGGTCCACACAGTTTTAAAGGTACTGGTAAGCACAATTTTCGTGGATCCAAGGTAATTTTTAGAAATCTGTGGATAACAAAAATAGTGCTTTCGTCATAACCTATCTATGGCGGTTTGTTGCTTTGCTCCACTGATAATTCCGAATTCTACAATCACTTTTTAAAAGGTATCAATCAGATATATAAAAAATAGTTTTAGAAAGTTGGAAAATGGTATTTACTTTGCTTAGCCATTTTTTTGTTTATTTCATATATTATACAATGTTTAGAAAGATTTTTGAAGTATTGTTAAACTTTTGTATTAAAGTTAAACATGCCAAAGCCTAAGAACAATTAAAGTTAATGTCCCCAAAAGTGGTAGTGCAATTTAAATTGAAAAGAGCCCTTGATTTGAAGTTAAAAGACCTGACTTCTATTCCTAGGTGGGTTCTAATTTGCCATGCGACCTTAAGTAAGACACATACCCTTGACCTCATTTCCTCATCTATAAAATGAAACAGATTAAACTAGTTGATTTTGTAGGTTTTTTCTACTTTCATCTCTGTACTTCTCTTTTGTACCTACTTAATTTCACCTTGTGTATAGTAACCGTGTACTTGTCAAATTCTCTTTTGTGGGAGACAAGCTCTATCCTTGAAAGCAAATAAAACTTCAGTCATCTTCCCTCCTGCAAAGCAGATAGCAAAGAAACCAGTACATTACAAATGGGAATACAGTAAATATTTGTAGAAATAAAAGTGAGGCATAGAAATACTGTATTATTTCCTACTATTACCCAACAATGCAGAGCTGGAACTAATTAATTCACTGTGATCATTGCCACTCCTATGTCATCAGTGTTGAAATAAAAGGTAGCTCCTAGGAAAGTATGCAATTACTCAAAATATCAGAGCTTTAAATATGTATATGCAGAACTTGATCGAAAAGTTATACCTTTTATTTTGTGATGTTTTTAAATTAGCAAAGATCAAATTTTGTTTTTAAGGAGTTAAATAATACACTGTAGCCCAAAAAAATCTGCACTCTATTCTCTAGCTTTCCATTCTGCAAATTTCCCATTTATAGCTGATATTTTCTGGACATTTATATCAGTGTGATAGATTAATTTTTACCCAATAATATATATTCAATCATTTAAATTCTGAGTTTATAAAAAGTAATACCTAAGATATTTATACTTTTCACCTTTGTATAAGTCTAATAGAAAATAACCTGAGGAAAAAAATCACGTCCAGGTACTTCCTAACATGTTTTCTCAAAGCATAATTTAAAGAAGTTATCTCAGATATAAAAAAAGGGATGTTTCGTATCTTGTCACATTGCATCTTTATGAGTTTATTTTGTAATTACTTTATAGATTGGAAAAAATAGCAAAAATAAAATAAAGTCAAAAGTTTAAATTGCTTCAGTCCCTGTATGAGTCTAAATAAAATAGTTTATTATAAGTCATTCAAACTATAATGAACAAATTGAAACAAGCATGAAAAAAAAAAAACTATGATGGATCATAAATCTTAATCTGTTTGTTTTTTCTTATACACCCAAGGTGTTTATGTAATAAAATGAGGTTTATGTTTTTAGTTTTATAACTTCATCGTGTATAAATGGGTGACAATAGCACAATGGATACAATCTTTGAAATCCTAAATATCTTCTGGAGAAGATAACTTCTCAAAAGCCATTTTCTTTTTCCTGAAACTTTTTCCTGCTCTGGCCATAAGGTTGAAGAAAGCGCTCAGATTTTGACAACCAACCACAGTGGCCCATCTGTCTGCTAAACCATTCCCACTACCCTCCTTTGTACTAATTTTCCCTTATTTATTATGACACTCTCAAGGCTTTTTCCTAACTCCCAGAGAATTCACACATAGGACATAGGGAAATGTCCCTTGTCTGCCCTTATTTGATGTGGTTGGTTAGCTTGTCCTGAGCTAAGTTTCTGTTCCCTGGGGATAACCACCTGAAAAGACCCTGCTGGGTCCTGTCTCAAAGGAGAGAACAAATTTGTGTAATCTTAAATCGACTGGCCTAGGGGTTACATGCTGAAGTGACCCTGGCACCTGAAGATAGTGCCTCCCTGACCTTCAAGCTTCTGGGCCTGTGAGTGACTGCTGAGCTGCTGGAGGTGTCACAGAGACTCAGTGGGGATGAGAATTTTTAATGATTTATGGAACTTCACTCAGTACTGAGAACTATACTTTTTAGTTATAGGACATTTTAGAAATTATTGCAATATGGAACTTCTGTTAACTGCCTTGTAGAAACATATGCACAATAATGTTTATTATTATCAAGATTTTCCATGTGTATGTGAGCATGCATGCATTCTGTTTCCTGTGAATCTGAAGTGCGGAGCATTGTACTGACAGATGTCATCATCTCCATCATCACAATAATAGCTAACATTTATCTAGCATTTACCATGTGTCAGCTACTGTGCTAAGGATCTTCTACATATAATCCCCACAATAACCCTGTATTATTTAAGCCACATTTTAATACAAAATATTGTTGCTTTTATTATTCATATCATACAGCTTAGGAAAATTATGCCCCTTTAGTTTAAGACCTAGCCCAAAGCTACATAGCTTATAATTGGCAAATAACAATTTATTGCTACTTTCCATAGCCAGTACTTCTAAGAATAACTGAGCATACTACCTATCCCTGGAATTTTGCCGAACTACTACAATGTGCAAGTCACAGACAGAAAGAACTTAATAAACATTGGAGATGAACTTTCCAAGAGCCAGGCAATAAGGGGAAAAGAGACTACTAGGGTATCTAACATGACAGCACCTGCGATTGTAATTCTCCAAACACCTGATGCCATGCAGTCACTTAATAAACATAGTAGAAAAAATAGCCCTGGAGCTTATTAAAGAGCAAGACATAAACAGTAGAATTCACTCATTCGACTCACCACAAGGTAAAATGTGTGTTCCTCTTGTTGGAGATGGTATATCAAGAAGCTTAAAAGCCATGACAGAGACTGCCAAACAACCATGTGAGCTTGGTGGCAGATGCTTCTCCAGTCAAGCTTTGAGATGAGACCATAGCCTCAGCAGATATGTTAAAGCTGAGATCCTGAAGCAGAGGACCTATCTCTGATGTGCCTTGCTCTTAATATTAATTCATCTCCATAAGCTTTTCTCACCATGTAGGTAGTCTTGCTTGTTTATTTACTTCACATAAAATGATTACAATTTTAAGAAAGTCCCAGAATAATTCTATAACTGCCAACAGCATAAATGTTTAGTGAATTTTGACAGTAATATATTAGCAGGTATAAACATGTTATAAAATGTCACAGTCATGCCCATGCATTCTCTGCCTCTATGTGCCAGGTGATGAAAATGTCTTAGAACTAGAGGTAATGCTGGTCCAACACCGAGTGTATTAAGTGCCACTAAATTATATACTTTAAAATGGTTAATGGTTATTTTATGTTATGTAAATTTTAACACAATAAAACAATTTTTAAAAAATCAGTGACAAAACTAGAAATAATGTGATATTTTTAAGCCCTAGTATTAATAAATCTTACCTACCACACAGGATAGTTTTTAGTATTAAATATTTTATATGGTAGATTTAAAGAATAACCTAACATACACATTATAAGTTCTCCATAAAAAAATCTATTGTGATGGTGATTTTCATTTATAAAAATCTCTGATATAAAGGGCTGTTAAAAGTCACCTGCTTTTAATAAACTAACACTCAGTGTAGAAGTTCCAGCTACAAAATCCTGGGTGGAACAATTCATTTCTTTGTCTCTATCATGTGAAAATTAAAAAAAAAAAATACATACAAAATGCACACACACATATATATGTATGAGTGCTCATTTCAGTAGTTTTTGTTATAGTGAAGATCTCTCTCTCTCTCCCTCTCTCTCTCTCTCTCTCTCTCTCTCTCTCTCTCTCTCTCTCTCTCTAAGAGTGAGCACTTAGATTAGTAAAAAACATTCCTGAAAATATTTTAAATACTTTAGAATCATCTCAGCAGAGACACATGCCTACCTTATGATAGTTTCAAGAGAACTGAGGTTCCTTTATTGCATTCTTACTCCTAAGTATATGGATCAGCCCCAGCTGAAAAGGCCCACAATATGTAAATAATGATCTCTTCTCCTTTCTATCTCCTTTATCATAAAATAATAAAACATTGTGCATTTATAGCTAAGGGATATTATGTAAACTTTTAAAAGAGTGAAGTGGATCTACATATGTAAAGTGTTGACTTACACATACACACACACACACATACACTCACACACAAACACACAATTGATTATTTTCAGTTACAGGGATGGGTACATGCTAAAAAGAGGGAGCGAATATAACTATTAAGGTATATTCCTTGAATCAGTGTAGTGTTTGAATCTTTTTAATGACAGTATGTTACTTTTAAAAGTATTAAGTATAATTTTAGAAATCAAGGACATTAATAATGCCCTGTATCTCATAATTTTCCAAACATTTATGGAAATATTTGGTTTTATAATAATGATACCTTTACTTGAGTAAACATTTAACATTTGTCCTGCAGATTTCAGTATAAGTAAATCTTATTCAGTTATTTAGAAAAATAAGCTCTCTAGTCAGAAAAACAAGAAAGGTAAAGAATTCTTTCTACCTTAAGACTCAGAGTAAACTTTAAAGAAGAGTTATCATTACTTGGGCCTTAAAAAATTCAAATGAATCAGAAGAATGAGATAAGATATTTTAGGCAGAAGAAACAGAATGTTTCAAGATAAGGAAGTATATATATGAGAGTGACCAGTTGAACAACAGTCTAGCTTGGCAAGATACAGGCTATGAGGTGAGAGATGACATTGGAATGGCAAGCTGATGCTACACTGGGAAAGCCCACACATAGCATACTAAGAAGTATAACCTAATTAAACTGGAGAAACTGGGGAGAAAGAAGGAGATTTTTAGGTAAGAGAGGGACATGACCATTTATGTGTTTTTGAAAAGTTCATTTTGGAGGCAATTGAAGGATTGATGTCATTGAAGAGAGGTTAAGACCAGGTAGACTGGAGACAAGACTGTTAAAATTATCCAAAAGAGAAATTATGAGTTTGTGGGCTAGAGAATGGCAGCAAAGATATAAAAGAGCAGGAAAATTCACAGATGAGTCTCAGTCCACATAACAAGTTACTTCAGTCCTTGGGGATGTAATTAATCTGGCCCTGCTAATGTGAACTCATTTAAGTAGTTAAGTGCTCTCTTACTATCACCTCACTTATCTCAGGATTCAATTTCTTTGTTTGTCCTACCCTTTGAGTTTGAAGATCATTTTTTTCCTAATTGAGAAAACAGAAGCAAAATAGGAGTTTAGTCCTTCCAATGTCATCTGCTAATATTACACCTTCTGTCCCAAGGAGCTGGCCTATCCTTTGTCAGTATCTCTTAGAAATTATTTTCAAATTTTTATTGTTTTTTAAAGGCTCAACTCACCCTATGGTTCAGACTTCTTGATACTATTTCTGTAGATTCTTACCATTCTTTCAATTTTGCCCTTGGTAGTGTGTCTCTCCTCCTGGCTTCCATTTTCCTCAAGATTCCCGAAACAGTTATATCTATTTATGGTCTGTGGTAAATTTCTTAGGCTCAAATTTTTAGCTTCTCTCATTGTAAGAGAATATTAAATATATATACTCTTCATTTTTGTTAGCAAATATTATAGAGTGGTAGTATTAACGCCAATACACATTTAATAATATTTTCTATATTCAAGTTATCTTTTCCATTTCAATTCAGAATGTCTTTCACTTATATATTTTGTTCTTTATTTTTATATGCTGTTTTTATTTGTTTTGCTCCTATTTGTTATGCTTTACATAGTTTTCTCTTCAATAATTTTCTTGCTATCAATTTCTCTTGACTGATCCATGTTCTTCCGAATACTCCAGTCTCCTTCATGGCTTTTTGTATCTTTGCCAGGTTATATATTTTAAACATACCAATGTTAATATTTCTGTTAATCCACAGGCCATGAATACAGGACACTCCCTGTGTACCATTAGTTCAATGATATTTTAGAAATTTGTTCATTTATCTTAGAGCACTTCAGAAACTGCTTTTTTTTTATTGTTGTTGCTGTTTCCTCTAGATAGCATAAATTTTATAGCTACTAAAATTAAAGTTTAAGTTTATACTATTTATAGTATAGATGGGAAGACATTCTGGTTTAGTGTTAATAATCCCTTAATAAGAGTAAAAAGATGTGAGATATTCCACTTTGCAGCTCTATCACTTTCTTGTTTAAATCAGAATTTTTCTAAGGTTTAGTTTTATTTTAATACGTACAATAGAAATGATAATATTTTCTATGGTATATCATAACCTTATAAGTATTAAATAAAATGACATACATAAAGTATATTTATAAATTAGTTGTGCCCCTCCTAACGAAGGCAATGCATTCTGAGAAATGTGTCATTAAGTGCTTTTGTCATGCAAACATCACAGAGTGCATTTATACAAACCTGGATGGTATAGCCTACTACACACAATGGAATAATGTTTTGCTGCTAGGTTACAAGCCTGTATGCATGTTACTGTACAAAATAACATGAAATTAAGTCAAGCACAAGAGAAAATGAGGCAATCAATAGACACAGTAAACACGAGCTGTCTGAGGCTGCTGCCTGCATAATTCAGAATACTGTTTTACAACAAACTATTTTTACATGTAGAAAGAGTATACTCTAAAATAACAATAAAAAGTATAGTATAACAAATACATAAACCAGTAACATAGGCATTTATTATCATTATTAAGTATTATGTACTGTGCATAAATATATCTGCTATACTTTTATAAGACTGACAGCACAGTAGGTTTCTTTACACTAACATCACCTCAAACATGTGAGTAATGCAATGCATTATGATGTTACTATGGCTACAATGTCACTAGGTGATAGGAATTTTTCAGCATCATTATGATCTCATGGCACCACCGTCATCTAAGTGGTCTGAAATCATTGCTTTTAAAATTAAGCTCAAAAAAATTATGTTTGTTATTTGCTTGTGTACATAATTCCTGCATAAAATCTAGGGAAACTAATGAAAGAAATTGTTCACGTATTTTATCTCCACCTAATGATATGAAAACTAACCTTGCAAACCTTCTCCATTTTTTTTTCCTTTGAGCTACATTATTTTGAGGTCAAGAAAGTAAAATTAGTTACTTTAATTTTTAATTTTTTTCATCTACTAATGGAAAAGCATACTTAGTTCATGGAATGAACTGTTTTTGCATTATATTTTCATAGACAAATATATTCTTATAAAAAAACAAATATGAACTATTTTGAAGTGTTTGTGAAAATAGAAATTTTATAAATTATGTTTTCAAAGGCTAAAGATTTGACTATCCTTCACACAAAGTACATATTCATAATGATGATACTAGCAATTATTCACAAATTCAATAACTAAAAATGTAGAATTAAACATTCTGTTATGGAGTATTAATCTTTAACACTTTAACACGCATAAGATTGGCATTACCTTCACTGGAATTAAAGAAAAGATTTATACATGGACTATATTTGGGGATGAAGAAATTCAAAGAGAATGATAAGAACTCCTCAAAAAAGTAATTTGGCTTTTTTTTTTTTTTAATGAAACTTCACGGAGATCTGATGTTATGTTAGCTGCAATTACCATGAACGTCCTGAGGTTAATAGGCTCAAGACTGCAGATTCGAGCTGTGACAGAAAGTATGGAAGGTCATCCACACAGGACCTCGCGCATGTCTTGTCTGTCTGGGATGAACATACACTTCTCTACTTGTTCAGTGTAAATCCCTGTGTATTTTAAGTGAAGGTAAGTTCAAAAGTGCTATTGACCTTATTAGAAAAGAAACAGCAACATTCTCCCAGTAAATGCAGGAAAGACTGTTAAAGTGAAATATATTAGCCTAGTAAGTAGAGTCAGTTTCTTTGATGAACAAGAGGGCATGGATATACCAGCAGATAAAAATGTCACATTGTTTCAGATGTAGCAGAAATTGTCCTAAGGGGAAAGAAGCAAAAAGCAGTGAGAATCAACATTCTCATTTAGAATCTGCCAGTTATATGCTGTAAATGAAAGCTATGTGTTTCCAGGCAGATGTCCACTGTGTTTTTCCTTCTTCAATTTAACCAACATTGGGCCTTGTTACAAACCGAATTCAATTTACAGCTCAGCCCAATGCTTTCCTTTCACCTCCTTTCTTCTGTTTTCTTCAATCCTCTATTATCCCTTTTACTAAGAGAAAACAAGTTGTACAAGATCAACACCCATGTTAGGCCTACACCCTCTTAAATCACAAGAGGTTAAGATCTTGACAGATGCCCTGATTTTCTAATTCTAAAGGATTCTGTACTGATTTTATGTTAGTAAACTAGAATATGTACTGATATACTGTAGGCAGTCAAAACAAAATTAACATTACAGCACATTATCTTATAAATTTTTTTATTTTTTACTTAAAATGGTCAGCAATAGTACTGTAACATTGCTATTATAGGTTGAAATAAGACTGTCTGTAACTGATTGATAAGATCAATAATTATAAGATCAAATAGTAACAGCTTTTTAAATTTTTCTTTAATCAGGGCTTCTTTGTTTTATAGATCATGCCTACAGCTAGATGTTACTTTCTTTCTGTAGACAATGATTCCAGCTGTGCACTGTTAAGAAAATGAGAAGACAAAATGGAGAATCAATTTTTTAAAAAAAAGCTTCAGTTGACAAAACTCTACAGTGGATCAATGGAATCTAGCTAGTTAAGACATCTTTTAGTAGTTGAGATAAGAGTATATAATTACTATAAATACTTATACATTTTATGCTTTTTTATTTTGAATTTTAGTAAAGAAAATCTTCCTAAGTATGCAAAACTTTTTCTTATGATATTTGAATGATTTTTTTGGTGATATTATACATAACCACCTTCATAAAGCTATAAATCAAAGATAATCCAACTCTATAAACATCTTGCATTTATTTGGAATTTATCCACTTAAGAATAAATTTCTCCCTCTAAGAATTTTTTTAAAGTATAAATACAGTTTCAAGGTATACATAATTGTTTTCTTTCATTACTTAGTACTTAAGGGAATTATTTTCCAGTTATTTTTTTATCATTTGTTTGTTTGAACAGGTTTTCCCATAAATATAGAATGTGTAAGACTGATATACAGCAGGAACATTTGTTTAATAGGTTGATCCATAGATCTGATATTTATTTAATTAGATTTCACCAAATTTGCATACCAGGAGTAATTAGTTGTTTAAAATTCCTAATAGCATTCAGTGAAATATTGTTTGAACTATAGTAGCCGACCTCTGTTTATTAAAAAAATAAACAAACATTAATGAAACTCCTTCTAACTGGCTCTAGTTCACAAGGAGAAAATAACTCAGTAATGGTGCTTAAATATAAAATGTAGAAGTAAATGATTTAGAAACTAATTTAAAGATTTCAATTAGTTTACAAAATAAATAATATGATTCATACTGTTCGTTTAACTCTGATCTAAATATACTGTAGGCTGATTCTTGCTTTGTATATATTTTTACTATATCAACATAATTTTTTAGATTGAATCATAGCTATTATAAAAAGAGACTTTAGTGATTCTGAAGCACGGCTATTCAAAACTCTAGCAGTAACCAAGCATCTTTGAAACATTCTGATTGCTCAACACAGTGACACTTAAAATCAAATATTCTCAACCCACTCAAGTATGCTCAAGTATGCATTAGTTCCAAATTGAATTACATAGTATATATAAATTTTCACATAGTAATTCATTACTAAAATGCAGTTTCTAGGTTTGGGAAAGTCTGTTTATATATATATATATATATATATATATATATATATATATATATATATATATATATATAATGACATCTTAAAATCCCTGTAAACCTCAACTGAAGTATTTTTTTTAAGTGGAATTGCTTCTGCTTTTGCAGTAATTTAAGGATATTTACCAATGGCCATTTTTAAATTGTCTGGTTAATACTGGCAGAATGAATTACAAACCTGTATGAGTACTATGTTGTCCTTTTCATATTTTTCTGTATATTTATCTTTCCATTTCTGACCTAATTCTAAGAGCAAGATGTACTTTTAAAAATAATTAATTATTTTAAATTATCTCTTTCTGGTTGTCAGCATTGTTCCTAATTTATCATTTCTTTGATATCTCTGCTTTATGATCTCTCATTAGATTATTGATCTTGGATAGTGTTTTATGAAATCACTGCTTTTCTTCTATTATATATTTATATGGAAATATATATTTACCTCTAAAAGTTTTGTTAAATAAATACTTGTTAAGCAGATAAATAAGAAATTATTTTATAGAACTCTTCCTTTCTTCTTTATTTTTTCATGCATTATTCAGAGAACATTTAAGCACTGACTATATTTTGTGTTAATCTCAATGCTATCCTTTGCTATTGGTAAGAGGAGAAAGAAATACTAAAAAAGAAGCTAAAGATTCATAATTCTCATTTTAGTTCTCTTAACTTGTTGGTAACCATGTCACTTCACCCATCTTTTTCTTGTTTCTAAAAATGGGAGAGTCTGGATTAGACAATCTTTGAGTTTCCTTCAAGTTACCAATCAATTTCAATTGATCTCTCTTGAGATATCTTAATTTATCTCTAGATAGATATATCTACATACGTACATTATACATAGTAGATACATACACATACACATTGTATTTTAGAGAATTTTTGTGAAATAAGATGTGTATGTGTGTGTGTGAGGGAGAGAGAGAGAGAGAGAGAGAGAGAGAGAGAGAGAGAGAGATAATTGAGAGTAGAGAACACTGACTGAAAGTAGAGTAAAATTTTTAAAAATTGAATCTTCACAAAATTGAGTAATTATACAAAAAAAATTTAAACATTTTGTTTATATATTTATACATTTGTGGTATTTAATACATTGGAAATTATTAAGCTTTAAAATGTGTGTATGTTTTTGTGTGCAAACTCTTTTTACATGATAGAAAACTAGATGTGTATGTGTGACAGAAAGACTTTAAGGTGCCCTCATAATTTCAGCCTCCTGATATTCACTTCCATTTACAATTCCTCCCCATAAGTGAGTGTGAGTCCTGTGACTTGCTTCTAACTACTAGAATATGACAAAAGTGATGGGCTATCATTCCTCTAACTGTGTTACATTATAAAAGACTCCATATTGCTGGTATATGGCTCTGTAGTCTCTCTCACCCTTTCTTCATCACTGACTGTGAGGAAGCAAGCTACCATGAGCATCCCAACTGCAAAGAAATACTGTCAATAATTTGAGTGAACCTGGAAACAGATCCTTCACCAATCCAGTCTCCAGATGCCAATTTAACTTTGGCCAATACTTTGCTCTTAGCTGTACAGAGAACCCAACTAAATCTTGCCCAGACTCATGTCTGACAAAAACTCTGAGTTATAAGTGTTTCTCTAAGCCACTTATTTTGTCACAATTTGTCATACAATAATTAAAATCCAATAATATGGGCATATAATATGGAAGTTTTTTAAAACAAAGAATAAAGGATGTGTGAACAAAGTCAGAGAGCAGGAATGAAGACTGGAGCCCATGGACAAAGTCAAGTATTAAGGACCAAAATCAAAATTCTGAACAGGTTAAGATGTCTGCAGTTGTGACAATAGAATTATGGTCCAAAAAAAAGTTACAGACTCTAATATAGCAGGAAGTTGGAGGATAATTTAGAAGTCCAGGTCGTGTGTCATCTAAATGTTTTATAACTCCTTCTACTATGAGAAAAGATTAGAAAGATAAAGTGAGACTGGTTTGTGAAGGATTTAGAAGCTAATGCAAGGGAAAGAGTTTTAGCTTTTTTCTTTAGGCAGTGAGAAGGTATCACAACATGTATATAGAAGAGTGAAAGAAACAAATCACAGTTTAGAAAAGGTACAGTTTCCCAAATGGAGCATGAACTGTGGTCCTGGAGTTGAGTGCAGAGATGGAAATGACTGGTCACAAAATGCCAACCTTATGGAATACTTGGACTAAAACAGAATTTCTCACACTTCCTTAAACAATTCATGTAGTCTTATTTCCTCTGCTTAGAATTTTTCCTTGGTAAAATACTATTAATTTTTCTAATTAAATAACTGTTCCTTTAAATATTGTTTCATAGAACTTTACACGTAAAATAAAAGTTTCTGTTTCTTATGTTTGTATTCCCAATCATAGGGCCATATAAAATCTACATTGTACTTCTCAAAAATACATTAAATGGGTGCTTTTAATTATAGACTCAGTAATACAACTAACAAATTTAACATTAGTTGAAGAATATTAGCAAGTTTTAAAACTGGTTTGTGAAAGTATTTTAAGAGAAAAAGGAAAAATATTATTTTGAAGTCTAGATTTTTTAATTGCACTGTGGCACAAAAAATATAAGAAAAATTATTGCAATATGACTGGTAGACTTTTTTTCTATTAAATTGATGTTTTAAAATTTGACATAAATTTATAAAATTATGTGCATTAAACATTATTAATGTATAAATAGCCACTTTATCTGAACTTCATAATTATCATCACAGTGTTTTCATGGCCTATAGTTTCTTTTTTTCATTCTTACATTTTAAAATTATGTGGTATTTGTGTCATTCAAAAAACTTTTTCTCTATTAAAACTGAAGGATTTGTTGATTTGGTGCAGAATTTTAGCTTGTAAATAAGTATATTAAATTTAATTTTAGTCTAATTCATAATTGTTTATTATTTCTATTAGTTTAAAAATGTGTTTGGGCAGATATAGGCCAAATCTTTTGTTACTATCATATATAACACCTGATAGAGATAATAATGCTTTATATTAATGTGATGGTTTACAGTTTTCAAAGCTCTATAATATCTTATATTTTTATGGTACTAAAACCACATTACTTGTACCTATTTAAAAATATTTGTTTACTTTATTTTTTTGAAATAGGAACTAAGATCTATTGACTTTAACTGACTTGTCTCAGTCACAGAAATAATAAATGAGGACATTAGAATTTAAGTTTAACTCATTTGAGTCCTAAACTTTTCCCATTATTCTATGATATCTTCTATAACAAGACACATTTTATATCTCATTTTGGTATAAAATCATTGAAAATCCCCATCATAAAGACAAGGATTTTAAATGAACAATTTGGAAAAAATTTTTTAATAGAAACAGTTCAGACATGGTACTTAGACTCCCAGGTTAACTAACAAATGTGAATTTACTGTGTAGAATGATTAAATTATTTTTCTAGAGTACAGCGAGCACAGACAGTAATTAGTAATTTTTCAGTAATATTGTACATTAAGTTGGCTTTTATGAGATGGGAATGAAGATATAACTATATCGTTTCTTTCAGAATAATATAATCTATGATATGAGAAAAGAATAGAACAGGGTGTACCTCTATAACCCAACCCTTTAGCTCTATTAATCATATCACCAGAACATAGAATAGATGGGGGAGGAGGGAATGTTGGTAACATTCTGAATTTTTTTACTTTTATGCTATAGGTGAACAATGCCAGTCTAATTAGACAACAGAAAAAAAATAGATGAGAGAAAATGCATTCTTGGCAAGTTATAGTTAGAATCACAGCCATTATTACCCTAATGTGCCACCCTTACATATTAATGCATACATAGCATTTATGGTTACAATTTGTATTCTTAATATTGGAAGCATTAGCACCAACTATGGTATAGTGCGATAATAGTCACCAATTTCTTCATGCCTTACTATATATATATTTTTTAGTTTATTAAAATAATATAATAAATAATAAAATAAATGTTATTTAATAATAAAATATATATTTTTTAATTTGTAAATATCTCTCAGGCATCTCTGCTTCTCTTCATCTGCTCTACTGAGTAGAGGATAAAATACATTTTAAACTGGCCTAGTGAAATCATATTATAACTGATTATTCAAGTTACTATGGCTGCATAATCAAACACTCAAAAACTTAATGCTGTAATATAACAGCGTCTTTGTGATTTTTGTGATGTTTATGAAATGTTTGGGTCAGAAATTTAGTAAAGGGCATAATGGAAATGGCTTTCCTCTGCTCAAAGATGTCTGGACCCATGGTTTGGAGGACTCAAGTGGTGGGGAAAGAAAGGTGATTCAAGTTACTGAGGGTCACCTGTATGGCTGGAAGCTAAAACAACTACATCTGAATGATCCATGTCCAAGATGGCTCCTTCACTCACTCGAGCTGGACTAACTTGAAGACTGATCTCAGTTGGGATTGTCAAGCAGAACAAACTACATGTGAGCATTGGGTTCTAAGAGGAAGCATCTGGAGACCAAACTTTTCAAGAAAGCAAGATAAAAGCTACAAGGTGTCTTTTGACCTAGCCTTGGAAGTCACACAGCTCTGATAACACCTATTCTACTTATTACAAGAGAGTCACTAAGACCAGCTCGAACTCAAGGAAGGGGACAGAAATTAAATTCTACCTCTTGATTTGGGAGTTACAAGCTCACATTAAAAAAGAAATATGGAGACAGAGATATCATTGAGGCCATTTTTATCTGATCTTCATTCAAGTATGACGATCTTGGGAAGGCCATGTTATTATTCTCTTTAATTTACAGCATCATGTGACTCTCTAGCTCTTATGAGAGTTCCAGTTTTAATTCATCTGTCATTAATTCTTTAATACCTATCTTTCTCAATAAAGCTCATAGAGAGCAGAAACTGTGTTTTTCACTCCACCCCCAACTCTAGATAACTGTGTAGATTGTGTTCTATCAATTTGACTATGTCTGGAAACTACCAAAGCACCTTCATAAGTAAAAGTTTTTCCAGAAAATTCTCCATGAGCTTTCTACAGGTTTCTCCTTTGTGGTCCCACTTCAGCAGTTCAGCTTCTTGGGTTTACTTAGAAGCTCTCACTTGTTCCCCTACTCTGAATCTTTAGGTGAGGATGTTATGATTTTTTTTCTCCGATCATCCTACTATCTCCTTCCAGACTTTTACATCCATGGCACTGTTTTAAATGGCATTTATATAAGTTCTATTATCTATGATAAATCCCATATTCCCATTATAAATCTTATATTTCCATAATACTTAACAGTGACTGTTTTTCTGACTAATAAGGCATTGTTAAAACTTTGATAAGTGTTCAGTACCTATTAAATTCTTGATACATATTTTTGAATAAATATAGAAATAAATATCAAGAAATTTATTTTAATTTATTTATATAGATTCAGGTAATAATAGTTTCAGACAAGAATTATCAGTGAATGATAAAATTAGAGGATGAAAAGTAAGAAGTAACAGAGTATTTACACAGTCTCAGTGTGTGCCACACAAAGTACTTGTTTATTACAAAGTGGAAAAATTAACTGTAAGATGAAGAAACCTGGCAGATTTCACCCTAACCGAGGAACCAAAGTTACCATCACCAGTAATAGAACAAATACACACCATGTGCACTGCTATGATACACAGAGAGGAACACAATATCCCTTCTAAGGTTATTTCTGCCAACTGTGCATATCTAAATCTAATTGTGAGAAAACATCAGGCGAAACCAAACCAAGGCACATTCTTCACAATTTTTAAGGTCCTGAAAGCTAATAAAATACTGAGGAATACTTCTATATTAAAAGATGATAAAGAGATATGTCAATTAAATGAAATGTGGGTTGTAAAGGACATAATTAGGAACAATTGGTGAATTCTAAATAGAGTGTGAAAATTTAATGGTAATGATATTTTAGTGTTCTGTTTTTGTTTTGTTTTGTTTTGTTTTTTTAGTTTTGATTGTACAATTGTTGTTCGTAGAAGAGTGGTTAACTTGGACAAACAAACATATTTTAGAATGATAGGAGATTAGTTTGTCCATTCATTCAGAAATAGCTCTAAAAAAATAAAATAAAGAAATTGAAGAGAGGCAGTAAAGAGCAAAGATGTTGAAATTTTAACGTGGGGACTATTAGTGAAGGGTAAAAAGAAGTTTGTACAATTATTAAAAATTTAATTTTGAAATCATTTAAAATAAAAAGTTAAAAATAAAATAGGGATGTTAATGAGTAATATTCTTTTATTTTTTCTCCATAAAGTTTGTCTTTACAATTATGTACTAGAATTGTAATGCAGGATAAGACATTACTCTGATATCACTGCAATTATAGAATAATCTCCAAATGTCTAAAGGCTTAATCCTTCGATTATTATCCCCACTGGAAATAGAAAGTATGGTTGCACTGTTTTGTTATCTTGCACTGTCCAGGATTGCTCTGACATAACCTATGCTTTTCCATCTCCCAAGTCCATCATTCTCTGATATACTTGATCTGTTATACTCATCCATGAAGTGATTTTTCTGACGTGCCTAGTGTGATGAGCGAGATTGAATGTCTTTATCTCAGAATGAACCTTCTATCTCTTCCTACCTTTAGCAATGAAGGAAGATTTTATAGCTAAGGTGATTAGGTTTTATACCTCATAAAATTCATATCTTCATTCCATTAACCAAAGAAACTGAAAAAGCAAAAAAATTGGAATTAAAATAGAAGTCATTATTTATTAACTGTCACATGTATGCACTTAAATATTTTATCATATTTTTCATTGTGATCAAGTAGAGACATTTTAAGCGACAGAATAAAAAAATGACAGATAGTTCATAATTTTAAAATAGTTTTTTAAATAAAATTACTACATCTACTACTACTACTACTACTACTACTAATAGCAGCACACACAGAGGGCTGAGATATATATGAGATAATGATATTATACCAGAGTATTTCTGTCTGTGTTTTACAGGTCACCTGTTGAGAACTGCCAGTAATGAATTTGTTTCTGAAAAATACCTTCTCTAAGTTCTGCACTTTCTGGGTTTCACTACCTGTCTAAAGACAAGAAGTTTTTACATCTACACCTTAAATGATGAAAGCTATTGTTGGCTGCTGTACATAAGCATGCTCTCTCTGGATCATATTTTTTCACTCTCCAATCAGCAAACAGTTATTTTATCAGGCAGTGTACTAGGCTCAGAGGATAACAAATAGTAAAATCTTAACAAGGCCCTCTAACAGTAAATGGTTCCTGCAGCAGGCACCTCTTCACATGTATGTATATATGTATGTATGTATGTATGTACACAATTACTTTGTTTCACAGTGAAAACAAAAAATAATGCCTCATTTCTGGCTTCAGGATAAGATTAGGGTTGAAGACTTTACCCATGCTCAACCACTGAGAATTTGTTTTAATGAATTTGGAATTAGGATTGAAAGGATCTAGTTTCATCTGACCCTTTGATTAAATTTAATTTATATGTTCTGGAAAGGTATGGGGAGGCTGCTTTCTCCCACATATGTGTGAAGAGAAAAAGGCATTTTACTACCAGGCAGAAGAATAAAGTAGATCTTTAGCGAGAACAGAATAAGACATCTAGGAGAAATAATTAAGCTTCAAAAAATTACTATTTGGCTTTCAGGTGGCTTTTCAATTCTCAGATTTCTGTGAGGCCCAGGTACACACTCCTGGGGTACTATAAAATGCTGCTTTATTCTTAAAATCAATCCTCTGTCCTTTTTTTCCCCTTCTTTTCTTAAGTAACCAAAATGCTCTTAACAAAGACCATCTATGGTGAACTAATAATTGCAGTGATGTGATTGGGCCCTCAAAGGGAATAATAATATATCATATTAATTAGTACATTGGTCCAGCTGCTTTATAGAGACCAAATAACACTAAACTATACAAAATAGAAGGTTTATTTTTGTCACACAGAAAAGTCCTAGCTGATAGATGATCAATTAAGTATAGATATACTGTTTCACAAAGTGAATGGCAACCCAGATTTTATCTATCCTATAGTCCTGCCATTCCTTAGGGTGCTCCTTTCACATTCCAACCCATAAGAAGGGAAAAAAAGAAAGCAGAGTTCAAGAAGCTCTCCTTTAAGAATGTGATCGAGAAATTGCTCACAAAATTGCTGTTCACATACCACTGGATAGAAGCTATTCACATAACCATGCTGTAAATATTTAGCACTTTTATGACCAATTGTAGCAATTCCTGCTACAATAGTGTCATTGGAACATAATGGTGGACCTCCTATGCTCATTCACTCAGGATTATAAGAAAAGGTCTTCTGCAGAATGTGAGTCTATTGCATCTTGTTGATGTGTTGGATGGTGTAAAAATAAGAAGGAAAGTAGGCATTTCAAGAAAGGAAGACATCATGTGCAAAGACAAGGATTTATTATTAGAATTTCTTGTGGCTAGAACATAGACTATGTATGAGGGATTGAGAATGGCATCCAATGAGTCTGAAAATAAAGGCCAAATTGAAAATATTTTATATTTACTTTCAAAGAATTTGTGTTTAATGCTCTTGCAGCAAGAAGAATCAACTTTTTATGAGTAGAGTGGTGACCTAATTAGATTTGGTTTTAGAAAGATGACTAGCAACCTATAAAGAGTATAACACTGATGGTACATGGGGATCAGGTCACAGAAATAAATAGCATAATCATTTTTTCTTCAGGCATTCAGTAAACATAAAATTTATCTTAAAGTCTTAGGCTTTTCTTTTATCAATACATTTCTCAAAAGAGTAACCTTGTGTGAAATTTTCCTCCTATATTTCTGTTTCTCAGATTGTCTTCTATTCAGCATTTGATTTCTGCTCATTGGAAAAAAATGCTAATTTCTCTGAGTATTACTAAGAAGAATCTAGAGAAATTAATAAAGCAACCTGCAACACATTAGCAAATCCTACTGGTTGAATATAATAAACCCATTCATTTACCAGATGAGCACAGTTTGCTTCCTTTCCTGCGTTTGGAACAAACATTAAAATAAACCAAATAACACTAGTTTCTAGCTACAAAAAATATAGCTTTGTAACTGATAATAAATGCAAACTATAATTCAATTTTTTTATCTTTTTAAATTGATCTTTGCATTCATCTAACTATCTCTCCTCACCTCCCCCCGACATTCATGAAGAATTGCTTTGTGTCTGTCAGTATTCCAGGCACTGGGGTCCTAGTTGTGGTTGAGAAAAACAATAACCCTTCATTAAAATAGTTTTTTTTCTTTGCTTTCAATATATACCTTAGTATTAGTATTTGTGTGTGCTAAGAGAAGCCTGATGAATATTTTTTCCCCAGCAGTAATTGGAAATATTATATTAAGAGACTAAACAAATGGTTTCATCATAGAATTTTTTATTTTTTCATGGATTAAATATATATGTATAAAAATATTTATATATTCATTATTATATAGGTATAAATAAATAGACATATTTTTTTTCAGTGCCTATAATGTCCAAGCAATCTGCTGGCCTCTGGGGTTATAATCATAAACAAGATATTGTCCTTGCCCTCAAATTTATTGCTTCTCAACAATTATGATATATTTAAAAGTGAATAAAAAGTCAAAATACAGACTTATGCAGAAACATATGTTTGATCCATTGCCACACACCTCAATTTATTCAAGTCTGGAAGGCAAAGTGGGTAAATGAGGGGTTTTCAGTGATCATGGAATCACTTATGTATATTTTCATTCACTCAACAACTAATTATAGAGTGGAATTGAATTATAGACTCCCAGAATTCTCTATTTAAGAAAATAAGGAAAAAACAAAACAAACAAAAAAACGAACCTTGCTTTCATAGAGCTTGCATTCTAGTGGATATGTGTCCTCAAAGGCATTTTCTCAGAACTTTACAGTTGTATCTGGTCCTTTCCTACAGACATATAAAGGTTTCTTATGAGTTTTACCTTATTTCTATATGTAAGACACTGTCAGGTCTAATAGCTTTTACTTCCATCATACTCATTTTGTTGCTTCTTTCAAACAGAAAGTCATATCATTGTCACTCCTCTATACAAAACTCATTTTACTCAGAGGAAAAGCCAATATTTAGACAAAGGTCTCTAAAGTCCTGTGCGATCTAATTTCCTGTTACTTCTCTGATTTCATCTCTTAATTTCCTTTTTGTCCACTTTGCTCCGGCTACCTTGCCCTTCCTGCTATTCTTCATACATGTTCTAATTTATAGCCTTTGAATTTACTCTTTTTCAATTCCTAGACCTCACTTGCCTCAGACATGTACATGGCTAATTTTTTCACCTCCTGAAATTTTTAACTTAAATATCATAGTCTCAAAATAGTGCCCGTTAGTTACCCTCTCTAAAATTGCAACATCTCTCCACATCCAATTCCACTTACTGTAATTTATATTTTGATTTTTTAAATTATACGTAAGAACTATTATTATTTATATCATCATCATCATCATCATCATCATCATCATCATCATCATCTATATCTCTTCACTAGGCTTCATGTGGTAGGGGTTTTTGTCTCTCTTATTCACGTGTTTGTTTTCTGTTGCTATGTAACAACTAACCACAATTACCACAGCCTCTGTGCCTTAAAACGACATTGTTTATTAACCCACAGTTCTGTAGGTCTGAAGTCTGGGTGGACATCGCTGGATTCTCTGCTTAGGGTATTACAAACCCAAATTCAGGTGTCAGTCAGCCAGCTTGAGCTCTTATCTGGAAGCCCTTGGGGCTAGGTGCTGGGAGTGGGGGAGGGATGCTTCCAAGCTCATTTAGATTGTTGGCAAAATTCAGTTCCTCGCACTTATAGGATTAAAGTCCCCATTTCTTTGCTGGCTGTCAGCAGAGGCCGTAGTCAGCTTCTAGAGATTGCCCATATTCCTTGCCATGTGACCCCCTCTGTCTTCAAGCCAGCAAAGGTATGTCAAATCCTTCATGCACTTAGAATCTCAGTGGCTTCTGCTTTTCGTACCAGCTAAATAAAACTTTGTTTTTAAGCTCTCATGTGATTAGGTTAAAATTATCCACATAATCTGCCTTTTGTCATATAACATAATATAGTCATATTAATGATATATTAATGATGTCTTATTCACAGATTTCCCCTGCACTTCATATGAATGGGATTATATAAGGTCATGGGTCATTGGGGGGTCATCATAGAATTCTGCCTACCAGAATGCATATACCCTAAGTTCCAAGAAGACTTATTGAAATATTTATTGAATGACTGCAAAAATGAACATATGAGTGAATGAATGAATTACTGTTGGTACAGTATCACCTGCTTATATAAAGAACTCTGTAAGAGCCTGCCTGCCCTCTCTGTGTAGCACAACATTCAATCATTGTTTAGCTGGTGCTAGCACACATGACAAGGGTTCTACCTGGGAAAGACACAAAATGGCACAGTTTCCCTTGACTCTCAGATCTTGTGACTAGATCTAGAGAATCTCTTTACTCAGCTCTTCCTCTAGTAGATCAGCCCTCATAGAGATCAAGAAAATAACTTATTCACAAGAACCTATCACCTCTAATCTTATCATGTTCCTTGCCTCTCTCTTCTTCCTCCCGTTAATACAGAAAATTCTTTTCTAGCAAGACTCTGCTCTTCTTTATTGGCTTACTCATGGTACTTTGTAAAGCCCTTCCTTAATCCTTTTCTTTCTCTTCAGAACCTTTATCTTTAAATCTTAGAAGTCAAGAAGAACCAGTTTCTAGAATGAAGGGAAGGAAAAGGAGGGTGGGAATAAAAAGTACCAAGGAGGAATTGGAAATAAGAAAAGGAAACAACATTACTTAATATTTTCAAAGTATTATTTCCTATTACATTTATTAAAGTCTCATTTTATTTTATCATTATGATATGTTTATGTGCCTGCCTCTTTTTCTTATACTGAAATATCCTTAAGGGCAGAAATAGAAATAATTGATTTATCTCTTTATTCCATTTCTGGTACAATCTATGGCAGTTCCCCATTAACTGCTTGCTGAATAAATAAAATAAATGTATAAATTAAAAAGATAAAATAGAACATGTATACATTTATTATTCAATTTAATGTAAAAGTATGAAGCCCAGCAAAAGATACCCAGAATTTAAATATTTAGGCAGATAGAGATATTCAGAAAGTAATTTCAGATATTTTTTGCATATAACAAAATAGAAAGCTTAAAAAAATATTGATGATAAATGTCATCTTTTCTAATGTAATATTGAATATAATCAAAATATCTAAGCACTGTTTTACCATACATTTCCATGTGCCATTTACCAATATGAATCAGATTATTAAATGTAAAAACTCTTTCCTGGATTTCAAGTACATGTATAGTATATTCCAAAAGTTATAAATCTGCCTCGGTTGTTTTTTGATACCTGCTAGAGGATGTTCACATTAAGATAAATGGATTGTCATGTTCAGAGAACTGTTTAGTTTCTCTTTTAGAGGACCATCTGTTCTCTGATGAATGGTTCTGTGTATAAGAGTGGGCATGTTGATTTAGCTCTTTTAAATAAATGCCATAGCTAATTATTTTTTAAGATGTAGTTCTTAACACCTCTAATTTCCATCGTTTCTTTTGGAGATATCTATATAATAAGGGTTCATGCCTACATGTAGGTTTCTTTTAAGATGCAAATACATTCATCATCAAGTGTAGGAAATAATAACTTAAGAGGTTGGACTTTGTGTACTGCTGACTGAATAATGTACTTTCTTATCTGGGAAACTTTCTGAATGACTACATAGTTTGAAGCACATACACTGACCTATCAAGGAGGAAGGCAGGCCTTCCTTAAATCAACTTTATTTATCACTAAGATAGGAGATAGCCCACGATCATTA
The DNA here is from genome assembly GCA_004027375.1 of Macroglossus sobrinus. Lineage (NCBI taxonomy): Eukaryota > Metazoa > Chordata > Mammalia > Chiroptera > Pteropodidae > Macroglossus > Macroglossus sobrinus. The sequence goes on from PVKZ01000087.1 coordinate 1,367,797, forward strand.
CCCGCGCATTTGTTTGGACACTGCTACTCTGCGGAATCACAAAAAGAAAAAGAATACAAATAATAAAATTAAAACCACATGCAATTAGCATATAATGGCCCATATGATTTGTTAAATTGGTTAGGTATTCATTGATTTAAGGTTTTGAGCATGTGTTCAAACCATTCAAATTATAGTCCATAGTTGTACGATCAAAAGCAAATTTATTAAGCACTTTCACTTGTGATTTGCATTAGAAACAATCAAGGAAGCTACTCACAGCATAATGTATATAAAATATTCATTCATATATTATCATATTAACAGTTGTAAAATACATGAAAAAATAGATACACAGAAAGGTAGGTAGGTAGATGACAGATAGATAGATAGATAGATAGATAGATAGATAGATAGATAGATAGATCGATAGATAGATAGATAATAGATAGTAGATAAAAAGATAATTTCTTTTACTACATAGATCTGTAGTTTTCCAGACTATATTCCATAGGAGAGCCCTAGGTTTGTGGGAACTATGAATAGGATTGAAAAAGAAGGCTGACCAAAGTTGGGCATATGGACACTTGCTCCTAACTCAAACAAAACTCCTCTATTTTTAATTTTACAGAATATATTTCTGCATGTTTTTATTCTATGAATCTGTTACATAGCTAAAGTAATAATGAGAAAAACAGTGCCCTAGATCAATCCACCTCCCTGACATTTTTTTACTTTGCAACATAAACCTCGATTGCAGAAAATGTTTTTCTATGCAAAACAGTATTACCCTTGTCAGAAGAGATTAAGTAAAAGCTGGCAACTATTTCTTACTTACTGAAATGGAGCAAGGGAAGAAATTCATTGCTTCATGTCTGCTCACCTGACACTGTCTCTCCAGTGCACACCAATGATGAGCTCTCTGCAACCATAGTTTTTGAGACCATGATGAATATTCTCTGTTGTCAGATGAAGCTTGAGAAGATATTTTAGAATACAGAAATCTTTCCATTTAACATTTCCCAAATTGTCATGAAAACTGTTTTCATCACGTAGCACTAACTTATTTTATCAGTTGGGATTTTCTGTACTGAGCCAAATAAATTACTCTAGTTATCTCAAGTTAAAGAAAATTTATTGGCAGGATGTGGGATAATTCACAGATTTAAAGTATATGATGAAAAACCAGGCTTCATACAGGAAGGACCCAGAGAAACTTTCTGAATCTGGGTAGTAGCAACTACAGAAATTCCTTCCCGAGTCACCTCTATTGGTCAAGCCATTTGCATAAAAGTTATTTCTTCCTGTTACACCAGAATAAGTGTCCTGTGCCCATCAAAAGTCACACTACCCATTGCACTATAGAAAGCCTCTCACCTTCTTTATGACTGAACTCTGGCAATTTTAGACTATCCAGGACATTTCCTCCTAATTTTTATTTTTGTCCACATTGTCCTCGGTATACAAGCATTCCTTGGAATACCCATCTTGCAAAAAAAAAAAAAAAAAAAGATTTTTTTCTGTTATTATTCTGCCACTAGCTAACACTTTTTTGTTATCCTGTGCATTGAGGCTTCTTAAAGAAATGGTTAATTTTTGTTATTTACACTTCTTCACATGGCATTCTCAACCCACTACATTGTTTCAGGACCAAATACTGGGGGGAAAAAAAAAACCCACCTTTGTCAAGAATACTTATTCTTTATCTTTGTCAAATCTAGTGGTGACCTCTCTGATTGTGCCTTCTTTGGCCTCTGAGTAGCACCTTAACTATGTTAATCATTCCTGTTTTCTAGAACTTTTTTTTTTTTTTCCTTATCTGCCACAAGAAATGTTCTTTCTAACCACTGGCTATTCTTTTTCAAGATCATTGCCAGCTTGTCATCTTCTGTTTGACTTGTAAGTTTTGAAGTACTTCCTGGGTTTTGTATCTATCATCTCTTTACTATCCATACATGAATCCATTCACTTTTCTTGTCATCGAATCTCAAATATCATTCTGCAGCCCTATCTTGTCTTCAGCCTATATCCAGTTGCCCACCTGGCATCTTCACATGCATAACAAATAAAGTAGATAAAACTTAACCATATGAAAAACAGAACACTTCAACTATTCCCATTCCCAACCAGATCTTTCTTCAGTATTTTCTACCCCAGTAAACCATATCACTCTATAACCAGTTGGCAAGTCAAAAAGTTATACATACATCAAATGTATCAGCAAATTCTATTGATTGTACTTCTAAAACTTACATAAAATCTCTTTGCTGTTGTCACTCTCTACTAAGACCACCCAGTCAAAATCATCCCCATTTCCCACTTGGATTGCTGTCATGGTCTCCTAAATCGTTTTCCATTTTATATTTTAATTGCTTTTTCTTCAAAAAAGAAAAAAAAAAGAAAAAAATTATTTGGAAAATCACTCTTGTTTAAAATCCTCTAATGATCTCTTATATTTAGAATAAAATTATATTTTTATTCTGCTTTGGCCTGTGATATAATCCTACTATCTCTCCGACCTCATTTTATAATATCTTATCCCTTGATATTGTCACAGTCTTCTTTACATTGATCGTACTAGTATTTCTTCACTCTTTGGGAGACCCTTATCTATGATTTTTACATGTATAGTTTCTTCTTTTGATTATTCAGTTACATTTATATCTTTTTATAGTTATCATAAATACATCCAAAGTGTCTTAGGATTACCACATACATACACATGCAAAAAGGTTTATTTGCCACTCATATACAGTTCAATTATACTCAGTGTGTGTGTGTGTGTGTGTGTGTGTGTGTGTGGCGAGGAGATTTGCTCTGCTGAGTGAAGTTTTTAGGGCCTTCTGTTTAGTGGTTCTAACATACATAAGGATCTGGAAATCTCTACATCTGGCCTATATCATTCCTGGGTAAGAGGGTTTGTGGGGAATTGCACAAAATCCTTTCATAGGTCATTTCTGAGATATATTTTATTAAATATTCTTCATATTTCATTGGCCAGAATTCTGTCATATGGTTACATTAAATACAAAAGAGGCTAGGAAATATGGCGTAGTGGTTTCCCCAGGAAAAAGAGAAAAACATAAATATTAATGATTACTAGCTATCTGTGACAGTCTACTTAACCAAGTAGTTAACCAGCGACATTTTTCACATTACCTAATTTTAATTATGTACAAAGCCATTTGTACTACATTATGTTTAATGGTTTACTGAATATTTCTTTAGTTATATATTAATTAATATTCCTATTGTTTTCCTTTAGGAAAATATAAGCTGCATAATGACAATGATTTTGTCTCATTTCTTTCTCAGATTCAACTTATGAGAAGCCATCTATACTTTTCTTCTCAAGAAGTTAAAATCTGCTTAAGAGACTGTCATTATTACACAAGACAAAAGAAAATGTTTTGTATCTTACTGAATACTCAATAGCAAAATCTTAAAATTATAGCACGTAAAAAAATATTACTATTTAATAAGTAAAACAGGATATGTTATTACGTACATATAAAATAAGATCAGTATTCTTTATATTGAAAAATGCAATATAGATACTTCTCTATTTCTGATTTTTTAAAAAGTTCTTACATTTTTCCTCATACTCCTGTTTTAGAGTCTATATATTTCAATGAAGCACAACTTTGAAAGTTATTTGAATTGTAATTTATCTGGGATTTAAAAAGGATTGTGTTCTCATCCTAGTAATTGGTATGCATAAAAGCTTTTTGGTGGTTTTAGTCTGTATTTTCCTTTATTATTACCTGAGGCAGTCTTTAATGCAAGGGGATACAATGAAGCAGTTTCTGCAACTTTTCTCAAATATTTTTTCACAATTTTACATAGTAAAGATTTTTGTTTTTCTTCTTGGATCCAGTTATCAAATAAGTATATTTGTAAGTTGGTATTCATTTATTTCATCTTACCAACATAATTAATTTTTTTTTTCTATTCTCGAAAAGCATGCATTAAAGGCAGGAATCTACCATGTTGTAGACTACAGATTTTTCTTAAGTATACGGTGATGCAGCACCAGGCAAATTCCTCTGCATTGGGGGAGGCCAACCCCTGCATTGAGAGAAGAAAACGGTTCTTTGCTGGAATAGAGAAAGAATTCTAACACATGCCAAAGTTAGAGGCAAAAGGAAAAATTATTGGAGAAGGGGTGTCATTCCACAGAATGTGGTCTCCTCTCAGAGGCAGAATGAAAGAGCCCAAGAGAGGCTCAGAGGGGCAGAGACAATAGAGAGGAGGACAGTGAGAAAGACAGAGTAAAGACGGTGAGAGGGACCCCTAGTGTTCTGGGAATTCAGTTTATATGTCATTCTTTAGTTCCTGTGAGTTACAGTTTAAAGACTTTGTTTCCCCATTTCCTTAGATATGTGCATACAGTGAGGAAGAGGGTGGGAAGCTTATGTAGAGTAAAAGGCCTGCTGGCAGTTCCCAGCCTGCAATCCATATGTTCCCTACAAGTTTAGCCCTAGGGTATGAACAATTTTATTTGTGTAGGGCAGCCACTTAAAGATTCTGTTTTTCCTGTTTTCCCCTTCACAGGTATGGGAGATGGGTTGTTAGCAATTCCAGCAGAAATTTTCATTTGTTCTGCAGGTGTCCTCCTTGCCTGGTTGCAGGGCTGATCAGCATATTGCAGTCTCTGAATGTAGTTTCATTTAACATTTTAGTTCTCTTGCCTCCACCCTGCATTACAGTGATGAGTAAGACACAGTGTCTAACTTCAAAGAGTTTATAGTTTTGTTAGAAAGATAAATGAAGAAGCCCAAGTTAAAATTCTCTAAATGTATAATAGCAGTATAATATGCAGGTTATTAGATAGTTTGTTTATTTTAGATTGAAGAGTCAACTTACACTGTCTAGAAGGAGCAATGCTTGAGTTAAATTCTGCCTGATGAGCAGAAATTCACTGGACAAAGTCTAGATATGAATTACAATGTTGTGGAGCAGCACGTGGGAAGGTAGTGATTTGTGAAATAGTACAATCAATTTAGGTGTGGCAAATAGTTGAGTTACATCAGTGGGGGAAATTAAGTTACATGAAAGAAAGAGCTAAGCAGTGCTAAAATAGAAAAGATCTTACTTTTATGTTAAGGAATTTGATTTTTGTCTTCCATGCAAAACAATTTAGAGTTTTCCAAATTCTAAAATTTTTAAAGTGATTTAAGCATAGAAATGACATAATTGAATTTGAGTATTAGAAATATCACTGTTGAGGATTGATGGACAAAATAAATGGACACCATTTAGAATGATTTATGGCTATAATGGTTCTAGAACATTATGATGAAACCACTGCTTTTATTATAAAACATAGTAATAATAAATAATTTCTAAAAATATTAAAGAAATAAAGATAAAAAGATAAGGATCAAGGGTCTGAGCAACAAAAGACAAAAAATATAGGAGAGAAGAAAAGAGGATGCCTGCAGAGGAAGAGAAAAGCAGATATAAGAAGATAGCCAACATGCTTAGAGAGAAAAGAAGTACAATCCAAAGAGGATATATTCAATTAAAATATAGATCCGACGATACATTACTTAATGTCTTGCTTACCATATTATTGAGAAATAAAATTCTTTTAAATTTTAACTTCTGTACTGGCTGTTACACTATCTTAACAAAGCGTAAATGTATGCAGTGTCTTTATTCTATATAAAGTCTGGGAATTAGCAGACTAATCTTTGCGGATTCTTACTTTCTCCCTCTTCTCCCTGCCAAGGATAAGGAAATTATCCTAAAGAATGCCTAAATATGAACAAGAACAGTGGTCCCTGGAATGAAAGTACAGTAGCTTCCTTAGGGCATAGAGATACCTGGAGAATGAATATATATATATATATATATATATATATATATATATATATATATATATATAATTATTAAACCGAAATTATAAAACTTTAGGCTCTCAGCCCTAAGGCAAAATGCTCTCATCCCATCATAATCTAGAAGGGTTACGACCAGGTTCTTCTTCCTACCTTCAGGGAGCCATCACTAGCAAAATCATAGTTCTAAAGGAATAAAAGATGAACTCACAAGAAAAAACACAAAACATAGGAGATCTACAAGTACTAAGAAAGAAGCCCAGAAAATATTATACTTGCCTCTATCTATAAAAGCCTAGAGAAATGTTCAAAACAGAAAAAAAAAAAAAATGCAGCACTCAAAATGTTAGAATAGATCCCATGAAGACAGAGAAGATAATAAAATCTGAAAACATCAAAGTCAAGAAACTAATTACTCCAGTGAAAAATCAAAGAATTGGAGTCAGATTAATATCTAATTTCTTTACAGAAATGATAGGTAGGAGAAGAACTATAAGTGAGGAACTTCAATTGCACTCCCAAGAAAATAATCATATGTAGTTAAAATAAATAAAAATCAGAGGCAAACCAGATAATTTATTATAAAATGAATCTTTTTAAAAAAAATAAAATAAGAACTTGCATTCTAGCAATAAAAAAAGCAATAAATAAATCTAGGAGAAAAAAAAGAAGAAATGATATGGGAAGTAAGAGTGAAGAAATATCATGAGGTTTACTTTTTTCTAAAAATGTAGTGACATAAGTCAAAGTGTATCCACAACTACTCAAAATTAAAACTCTAGATGATACCACTGTGGGGGAGAAAAATTTTTCTTTCTTTCTTTTTAGGCTCTTTAGATAATTAAATTGATATAAGAAAGAATAACAAGAGAAAAACACATTCTGTACTTAAGAGAGCCCCATAAAGACATGAGAGTCTCCTGGACAGTCAGACAATTGGAGGTTTACATAGGATCCTGAGCTAAGGAGAAGGGATTAGCAGTTTGAGACTCCAAAGGGGAAGAGGACAATTCACAGGAAGATGGGAAAAGCAAATGTTTAGTAAATATTTATTATGCCATACAGTGATAATGGGCCACAGAGAAAAATGTGAACAAACAGGCCATTCCAGACCCCTCAGGCTTACCACACTTGGCCCACACCTTTTGTAGTTAACTTATATCCTTTTCAAAAACTGATAAAACAAGTAGAACAAAATAGCAAAGAAATAGTATAATTAATTTGCTTAAACTAGTAATCATAAGGACTATAAACCCACCAAATGAAAATACAAATTTTTCTTAAGCAAGTACAAAACATTCCCAAAAATCAAATATGCATCAAGCCAGCAAAAAGTCTACTTATTCCCATAATAAATATCATAAAAAAAGTATTTTCTTACTAAAATTCAATGAAATTAGAAAGAAATAACCATGCCTGGCTTAAAATTATTTATATGTCTGAAAATTTAAATAATACTTGAAATAAGAATTATATAAAATTTATTACTTAGAGATTCATAATAATGAAGTATTTATAGTTCAAAATTATGAATTAAAGAATACAGCAGTGTATTTAATACTGCTGTATTCTTTAATAAAATTTAATAAAATTTGCTTTAATAAAATATAATAAAATTTGCTAGAAAATAAGAAAGCTTAAAAATTATTAAAACACTAAAAGAATATAGATAAGTAAAGAAGTAAACTCATCCAATGAATAACATGGATAAAAAAAGAAAAGAACAGATAATGATAAATTAGAGAAGGAAAACATAAAAACTGATATTTACAAAACCAATGCTGATTCTTTGAACAAAGTACCAAGACAAATAAATCTGTCACAAAGTGATAAATGAAAATGGAAGAAGATTAAAATTAACCACCAAATGCAAAATAGGGTAAATTACTACTTATGTTATAGATATAAAATTTTTAAAATAATATGAAAACTAAAAAAAGTACTGTCATAGTCTGGGCTACTATAACAGAATACTATAAACAGGGTAGAGTATCTTACAAACAGCAGGAAATTTTTCTCACATTTCTTGAGGCTGAGAAGTTCAAGATCAAGGTGCCAACAGATTCAGCGGCTGATGAGATCCCTTTTTGATACAGAAATAGCTGCCTTCTTGCTCTGTCCTCATATGGCAGAAGGGATGAGGAATCTCTCTGGGCTGTACTATAAGGACACTGTCCCATTCTTGAGAGTTCTACCCTTATGACTTAATCACCTCCTGAAGCTCCCACCTATTAATACCATCACATTGGGAATTAGAATTTCAGTGTATGAAGTTTGGAAAACACAAACATTCAATCCATTGCACATACCTTTCTAAGAAAATGAATGTTGTTGAAAAAACAAGATATTGGAAAGTGGAACAGAACAGAAAAAAATAACAAAATATACATTGTAAACTTTCTACAGCAGGCTCATTATGTCATTTAAAATAAAATTTTTTTTAAATCAGGCTCAGGTATTTTTTGTGGAGGTGTTCTAAAAGCTCTCAAGAATGGCTAATGCTTATTAAATTAAAAGTCCTCCACAATATACAAAATAAAAGAGTAATGTTACGCAATTCAATATTTACTAAGTACTGTACAGTAGAAGAGAAGCCACTATCTTCGATGCATCTTAAAAGCAGTCCTATATTACATTTTAGCAATGAAGGGAGTTCCATTCCCATCAATGGTGGATTAAGTGACTCAGTCCTGGGCCCAGAATTTTAGACCAACACCATTAGAGATATTATACCACCATCAGAGTGGAAAGGGGGAGGTGGGAAATTATTGCATAAATAGGCCACAAATCCAAGACAGAGATTGGATGACATGAGGAGAAGTTTTAAGAATGTAGAAAAAGCTCTACCTCTAAGGCCCAGGCCCACAGCCTATCTAAGTTTGTGGTCAGACCAGGAAAACAGATAACTTTACCCACCCATTCCTGCCATTAAAGCATCAAGAAACAAATGACAGTAGCCTTTTGCTGCGGAAAGAGGTATATCAGGAACAGAGAGGCCCTCTGTGTCTGGCATGGGCAGAGAAAAGCTGAAAGGTGAATATAGAGCGTAAAGATTGACAAAAAAAAACCCAAACCAGAGCCCCAGGCCCAAGCACAAGGCATCGTTGGAGATATATGAGAAATGTGATAAACTGAAAATAATTATAGAAACAACAAATCTAAACCTAGACCATCTCTTAACTAAATAAACCTCGATACCAACAAAAACAGTTTGACAGGTGAAACAAGCCATTCTCAGACTTAATTGTATCTGCCTTAGTCTCTTCTGTTTATACTTGCGATGTCTGTCATTAAATTAGAAACATGACACAAAAAAGCATGGGGGAAAAACAGGTCTCATTGTCAAGAGAAAACTGTCAAGAGAAAACTGTCAAGAGAAATTTGGTGGTCAAACTAATAAATTTTCCTCTGTTTTCTATTCTCTGATATAGTTTTTCTCAAAGCATGGTTTCAATTTTTGTATAAACAATGTGAACATTATTTTGTAATTTATTAAAAATGCAAATATCAAACCCCATCTGAGGTTTAGAGCCCACTGAACTATTCTAACAAGCTCTTTGGATTTTTCAGATACACAGAAGTTTGAGAAAGGTATAAGATAGGAATTACTAAGCTAGTCTACATTTATATCGTTGAAACAGTAAAATTTTTAAAGGAGAGGAGAAGGCTGTGTTAGTATTAGCATGTGCCAACTTACACAAATTTGTGTGGAACCTAAATGGGAAATTTTTTTCTTCTTTTTTTCTCTTGGGCTTTTCTTATCCCAGCTGAAAATCCTATTAGCTCTGTAGAAAGAGAGCTTATGGTGGTTACTGACCTTTCATTTACACATGTGACAAATATGACTGTCTATCACAAATAACTTGTTGGAGAACTTTGATCCAATTTTTCAATAAAACTTATTAAAATTAATATATTAGCTGTATGATTTCTCCACAGTACAATTTACCAATGAAAGATAATACATTTTAACTATGAAATAAATGTTGAACAAATCTGTCCTGTTTTGGATTTCCTCTCTAAAATTTAATAATGGTTTCTTTCTAAGACACTAGTGTTATAAGTACTAGAGATTGCTCATAATATTTAACATCTGGAACATATACTGGCAGACAAGCAGCACCTTACAGTAATTCATTAATCATTATATAAAAGAACCTACTACACCATTTCATGAACTGAAGTTCAATATATTTCATTTTGATACTTAGGTAAAATAGAGGCAGAGATAAAATATCCAAAAATAGTGGCTTGTGGGTAAAAATGTTTCCAATTAAATATACTTTGTTAAATAATATAATGATTAGCATACAATATCAACTTTAATATTGGAGACAGTGTATAATACAAATTTACTATTTCAGACATAGAAAAAAATTATTTTCATTCTTAATTTTTCACAAGACACAGGAAAAATCAGTGTCATATTTCCCCAAATACTAGTCATTCAAAGAAAAAATTATATTATACAAATGATCAAGGTTCTATGTCTAGCTCAGAAGTATTACGTGCAATTTAAAAAACACATTTTATTAATCAAGTAATGAAAATAAAATATATTTAGAAAGGATAAATGACAGTTTAATGTATCTTTACTGCTAAACTATTATGCTACTTATAAAAACATATTTTTTTCGTTTATGGAACTAAAGTTTGCTTTTACCACTTTCTTTTCTTTTTTTTGCCTGCCAAGTTGTTCTGGGACTTTAACAGATGTACAGCCTTGATGGACAAGCATTCTTTTTTTTTCTTTTTTTTTCTTTTTTATCTGACTTTAAAGACAACTTCTCTTTAGAATCAGTGCTAGGCAAGTGACCACCATTATTTCTTATTTCACATCCATATTAAGAAACCATTTTGAAATTAGAGAAGCATTTTATGTTCTCTCATACTGTAGGTTTTCTCAGATCTTTTAAGGTTCATGTGTTACAAATGTTATGGCAATGTAAAAGACTGCTTGCTCTCTGTACTACCCATTCAGAGAAATCAACAATGCTATTACAAAATAGCTGGTTTAACCACAGGAGAGAACTACAAATTGGCCTCAGGTGTGAAACTACTGAAATGAGGTGCAGCAAAACAAGGCAAAGTGCTGGGGGAAAACTGTGGTAGCTGCACAAGTGGGAGGGTGGCTTAAGTTGCAATAATAGGAAATGTTTTTTTGTTTGTTTGTTTGTTTTTTTAAAAAAAGAAAAAAAGAAAGAAAAGAAAAGAATAGAAAGATGCTGCTAATAGAAAAAACAACCCGACTCTCAGTGTTAAGGAACAAGCTTCAAAATGAGAGAATAGCAGCCTAGTATCCTGGTAATTTATTCAATTTTAAAACTCTTGTAACTCATTTGAGAACTATGAGAAACTTAAGACAGTACTATTTCATTTTTTAATTAATATTTTCTTGCACTTAATTTAATCCACACTAATCTTTAGCATTGAGTCTCATCACAGGGTAAGCACAGGTTACCCTAATGTGGTATTAGACATTATTTCATTTGATATTATTTTTTCATCCTCTACTATGACATGGGGGAGAGAGAGTGAGAGGTCTTCTCAAATGCAAATATGATATTGACTTCTCCATATTGAAATTCTTCAGAGACCTTGCACTAAATCTAGAATAAAACACAATATACTGGCATGGTTTCTATGCCCTTCACAATCTGAACTTTGCCTAAATTTCAGCATTACTGCTTTTCTGAAGTAATAATATAGTCCAATCATATTAGATTTTTACAATTTCTAAAATTCACCACTGTGTTTTATCTTATAACCTTAGGGTTATAAGGTAGTCTTTCCTCTACTTGGAAAGCCTCTATTACCCTTCAATTGCCTATTCAGCTTCTGTCTATATTCAAGGTCTAGTGCAAGAATTTCCTCACCTGTGAAGGCTTTCCTGATCAAGCCAGATGTGGTTGATAATTCATTCCTGTGGAATCCCAAAAGTCTATAATAAAGAACCTCTATTATAGCTCAAGACACGGTTATGTGTTTCTATTTTTGACTTTTTTTTTTTTTGCTATACCTCTAAGTCCTTTAAGACAGGACATGTCTTCTATATATATTCCCAGCAAATTTTAAAATACTCACCTCAGAATGGGTGTTCAAGCAGTAATTTTTGAAGTCCTGTCTTAAAGGAAGTACAAAAAGGATGAATACACAAATCCAGAACAGAGTGGTATACATTTGTAATAACATTAAGATAAAATTTATTTCAACAGTTATGTCACTGTTTTGTTGTATTTAAGTGTTCTTTTTATTCAAGAAAATCATTAATAATGAGGAAAAACTATAACCGTATATAGATATGAATATGAATATATATAATTAGAGAATCACAATAGCTTTAAGTATAATGAGAGATTCATTCAGAGTTAAACAATTAGGACTATGAAATACAATAGTTTTTATCTTATCTTTGATACTTTTACCAATATGGAGGCTTCAGATTCCTTAGACATAAAAATATAAAATATAGCCATATTCACATTACAGAGAAAGCTCAGGACACATTAGTTGCTGTTCTAATTGTTAAATTAATTCCTCTTACTTGTCATTACAAATTAAGTTCAGTCCATTTTCATCTCATGTGACCATCTTTAAGCTTTTAAAATAAAACTTTTGTAACAGCTTTTTGTACTTTCATTTTTAGACAAGCATACCCCAAAAAAATATGTTAAATAGATATTCTCATAGATCATTTTTATTCTCTAATAGTTAAGAATGAATTCTAGTGATACAGCATTTATGGGGAATTTGTAAGAGAAATGAGAATGAGAAAAATCTTGTTGCAGTTATGTAAATGTATCTATGCATATGCTTATTTTGATACTTCTTTACTGTTCTCCCATTTCTAAAGTTAAGAAAAAATCTAAATGCCAGTCTTCATTTCTCTTGCTCCTTTTCCTTACTTATACCTATTCTTTACCTTCTCAATTCTTTTTCTTTTATTTTTCTTCTTCTCTTTCTGATTCAATGGCAGGAAGACTACAGAATTAGGTAACAATAATATAATTTGTTTAAGGCAGCCTTTATTTTCATTTCTTATCTCCACTGATAAATAATTTTCCTACTAACAAATTAATTGTATTTTTACTGATAAACCTTGCACTGATACGGGCACATTATACAAATAAAGTAGGTATGATGCAGTAGTCATCAGTGCAGTCTTTCTTTTTCCCCTCTAACTTCTAAAAAATAAAGGAAAAAAATACACTCATGAATAATACTTGTTTTGGTAACCAAAAATTGATAAGTCAGTTTTAACCTTTTTATATAAATATGATTAATGACATCATAGATTGGACTTTGGAAAATTTATTCTATCAAATTCCCAAGCAACTAAAATAACAAAACTACCCCCAAGAGACAAGAGATGGATATAAATTAATTTCAACCTCTGTTGTTTAATTTCTAATAGCATTTTATGTTTAATGAATATGAGCTCATAAGTTGGAAAAATACTGAAAATGAGAAGGGACTTAAAAAATCATGCATCAGAATCTTAGAAAGTCAAAATACACTTATCTTAAATTAAAAATGTATATTCAATGTTTTTCACTATGCATTATAATAAAATGTCATATTTTAATATGTGTAATGCTAGAGATAAGATGTCAAAATATAAATTTGAATTTTAAAACTGCGATAATAAAATTATCCCATATAAATATTTTCTGTTGGATTTCTCACCTGAAAAAGTATGTAGTATAGACATCTGTATTTTACTTAGGCAGTGACAATTTGTCTTATGTGTCTAATTAATTAATTAGTAGACAATATTCATGTTGATGAAATAGAACAGTACCAAATACACGATAATTAAATTGTGTAGATTTGTGACACAATTTTACATTGTCATTCAATATTGAATGACCATACACAAAGACTATATCGAATAATAAAATTTATGTGAACTTGTGTGGAATTTTCTAGAGTCGTGCCTCTGGGCTATACAGTGAAGAAAGAAGACACTGATGAGGCATTGACTATGTTGGTATATAGTCTGTAAAGAATGACTGAATAAGCTAAATGATAGAATCAGAATTTTGAAGGACTCTTGACAGACATGAAAAGTGAGCCAAATTTAAATAAATATCTTCTGCATTAGTGCTTCTTTGTAAAATTGAGGTTTAAAAAAAAAGAACATATACGGTCCTTTAAGTACAATGTCTCCAACATCCCTGACTCTAAATGCAGACTCTTTCAGTCCCCTTGCCTATTCTGCCACTACCCTTACCGGCAAGTAGTGTATCATTTCTGAGGCTCTCCTTGCAATGAGAATAAATCTCCTTTTGCTGAAGCCTCTGAAGACAAGTTACTCTTGAAAATGTATAAATATACCTTAGTTAACATTAAGTAACAACCATTAATAAAAGTATAAAAGGACACACAAAATTAAGTTTTAATTCCTCCTATAGCCAACTGCATAGTGAAACTTTTCTTCTCACTCTTCTAGTCTCTACCTCTGACCAGATAAGTGAACCACTTTGCTTTCTATCAAAAGAGAGACATGTTCTAGTAGAAATCTTTGATGCCCACACCACATCTAGAGCTCAGTATCTGTCTGTCTGTCTCCTCCTTTCTCTCAAATTCTTACTTGTTTTTCTGTGGTGTATCAACTTCCAGAAAAGAAAAACTCTGCTCAAGTGACAGATGGATGATTTTTAGGAAATGAATTTTCAGTGATATTAGTGATGAAATGCATTTGTCTGCTACAGAGTAAGGAGAAGGAAGACAAGTGCTGAGGAGTGTGGTTTGGAGTATCTATTAAGAATATGGGACCAGATGCCAGGTGTACATTCTTAATGATGCTAATTTTTGATGATGTGGAGACCTAATAGATATGTTTGTAAAATGATAAATTTTGTAAACTTTTTTGTAAAATATGTTTGTAAGTCTACTTCAAGGTCATTTTAGTTCTCCAGCAATCTTTTCAACTATATGAGTTAACTTAATTATATTACTAAATGACTTTAAAATATAGTTCACTCATCAACTCATAAATTGTTGCTACTAAACTTAAATAAAATAATTTTTAAAATGTTTTACCGGGACAATTATTTAAGGAAAGTGTATCTCAATTTGCTTAAATGACATAAATTTTTACCTGACCTGAAAATCTTTGCATTACTATCTCTCATGCTTTGAAAATCAAAACATTTCAATAAAATGAAATTTGTGCTAAAATTAATAAGTTTAAGACAAAATCCTCTATGTCATGTTAAAAATAATAAAGATCTTTAAAATAAGAACATCAAATTGATTTAATCATAAATACAATTAAACTTTCTAATGGATATATTTAGAAGATTATTTAAAATTGATTTTAAGTTGAAAATCATCAAGAAAAGATTCTCTTTAAGGTTAAAAAGAAGGCATTTTAATCTGCATTCAAAAATTAACAGTAAAATATATGTAGGGCACTATGGTAGTGACTGAAATTTAAAAAAAAAAAACATGCAATATGTGCTTTTAACTGAAACTATCCTTTCTTTTATTTAAGAAAAGGAAACTCCATTTATGTTCTACGAAGAAATTAGCCATTAGAAAAATTTGTGCTTAATGTCGACCATTAGAACAGAACTTCTTACTGGGTGAATAGAAAAATAATTCTTTACTCATTAGATTGAGGGAGTTCTTGACCCAAATTGTGGTCCTTTTTCTTCTACTTTGGGCCAGACACAGATAAAATAACTGAGTATTACTATTTAGAAATAAAGGCTGCAAGAGAACTTGTAATTCTTTATATTTCTGGGAGAGGTTGAAACAGCAATTAGGTCAGATATTAAGTCTGTTTGTATCAAGAACCTTAGCATAAGTGGTACTATTTTGGGCCATTTGGTTTTCTTTCTAACAGTGAAAATTGTGGAAGGTTTTTAGAAAAGAAATCTTAAGAAAAATTTTATGTATAATTAAGCTAAGACTGGAAAGGATTTATTTAAGTTAAAAAGAAGAAAAAGGAGAATTTTTTTCAAAAGCACAGGTGTCTGTTAAGGAAGATCAATTTGCCTGCTCGTGGGAGGGACAGTAATAAACCTTTTATTGCTTCCCCAAGGCTACCTGCACAGCCCCACAAGATGTCCTTGTTCTCCTTCACCATTAGCAAAATGAGCCCATTACATGATGACTTAATGTTTGTATGAGAAGACTTGCCTCTGCTACAGTACACTTCAGGCTTTGCTAAAACATCTGTGAGGGAAAAGATGAGCAGTGAACCCACAAGAAATTCAAGGTCCAGGCACTCTGTAAGGTCTTGAAAGTCATTTGGTTGGGTAAGATGTGTATTGTCCCAGAAGCTGTGCTTGAAAGGAGCAAGCTTATTCAACAACTAAAGATGTGAAGGAGGCACATCTTATAGGAATTTTGGGGTTTGGGGAAGTTTTTTTATTCATCACCTGACACAATACCTTAGTCCCTTATGCCACTTGTTAAAGAAAGGGCACAGGTGGGACTGGGGATAAAAATAACAAGCCACTTTAGAGAAGGCAAAAGTACCGGTAAAGCAGAGTAAAGTTCTGGGTATCTCCCAAGCAGGGCTTCTCTGAGTAAGTGTGTCTGTGACTCTGGAAGGCATAGGTTGAGCACTGTGACAAAAACAAAAAAATAAAAGAGTGCCCCTAATATTTTGGACCAGGCTATGGAACAGAGCAGAAACCCAATATAACCACATAAAACAAGAGTACCTAGCAGTATACACAGAATTCTTTCAGGTGGAGCTTCTTAGGAAGAAATGAACCACAGCAACCAGTGGGCACAACCAGTGAAGTGGTTTGGTTAGTGATCATTCATAAGCCCTTGGACAAAGGCAAGCCAAGGGCTTAATTCATTATCATGAATAATATATGCAAAGGGGGTTAGGATATATGCAAAGATGCTTTTGGTCCCCCTGCAAAAATCTGAGGCATCCTCAGTGTTTTCCATGCCTCAGCACATAAGGCCCTGACAATTCCTGGCGATCAAGAGCTGATGCCTTTGTTCAGGTATGAGCCTAGCAATTAACCCTTTAATAGATATAGCAGATTTGGTACACAGAAAGAGTGGTCACCACAGTACCCAGTGGAATGGCGTATTGCTAAGGATGTAAGATTGCCCTTGAAACACCGTAATTTGGTTAATTCAGTAACAGCATGTTCTATTTGTTGTAAACAACATTCAAAGGAGTCTAGAGCCATCCACTGGAGTTTTCAAACAGCTGCCACCATTTGGGAATTAGAGAAGCTGAGTATCATGTATAGATACCCTTGTTGGATAGATAATAAAGGTCATAATATGCATGCCTGGGTGAAAAACAAAATAAAACAAACAAAAGTGACACTGAATATAATTTCCATCTCTCAGATAACTCACAAACAGCAAAGTTAAAAAAAAAAGAGAAAAATAAAATATTGAACAGCAGATTAATTTAATAACAAGTAAAACAATCTTGGCCTGGCTGACTACAGTACTGTCTCAGGCTTTGATATATTTAAATGATCAACCAGTGGAGCCTATTGCTCCACATGCCAGACTGAGGACCTGTGCCAAAGCACCTGGTGCCATAAGAGTATGGACGTCTTGGGATACAGTCATTGCCCAGCTCCTATCATTCATCAACATGCTATGAAGCTGAGAATATCAAGCCCTATCACTCCTGAGAAATAAATTATCTACTGGAATTTGTAATGAGATGTCCTGCTGAGACGAAAGCATCATGTCAAACTTCTGAGTGAAGAGGAGCTACTCGATCTCCCCTGAAATCCTGTTGACCTGCTGCAAGATGGACTATTGAAATGCATTACACCTAGAATGAAACACACACCACTGAAAGAGGGAAGAAGGTGGGGCTCTGGTCTGGCATATCCCACCCCCAGTCCATCTCCTTACACCTGACAGTACTGTCTGCCCCAATCAATGCGTATGGTATGTACAACTAGGTCAATTCCTAAAGTTGTCAGCCTCCCTCTTCTCAAGGCCAGGTGGCCACATTCTGTTTTCCGCTGATACAATCATTTGTTTGCCATTTTTGTCTCTACCACTGGCCTGTAGGACATTATAGTACACATAATAGACCTTACTAAATTCACCCAGAAAGGCTTGAATGATAGCCAGCACAACCTATTTTTACTGAACACTGAAATGTCTGTAATGAGAAAAGCTGACCTCCAAAACATAATGGCCTTTAACATTATTGAGTGTTGTGTGCTTATACCTGATGAGTTTGTTAATGTGTTGTTTTAGTCACATGAGGACACAAGTGAACACGCTGAGTGATCAGACCATCCAGCCTATGAATTTAATAAATCATTGATTTGGGGAATTGTTGTCTTAACCTGTGCTTTCTCTTGCATGTGTCTGTATTGTTGCTGTGGTATTTGCCTCTAATCTAACCAGATAGCTATCAAATGAACCACTTCCATGCTAGTAAAACCCCTTGCTGACCACTCAGGGCACATTGTGGAAGAGGAGAGCATGTGAGATTGGAGCAGCCAGTCAGAAGGGGTGGAATGTTGGGGAAGGTCATCCAAAAGACATGACCACCGGTTTGACCTGTGAACTGGACCCAGGCATCTGAAGTCTCTCCACTCCCTCCCTTGTACTTCAGGTGTGTGTTTACCTTGTCTTCCCTGCACTAGAAGCTGCCCAGGGAAACAGCCTTAAGATAGAAATGCGGTGATGAGAACATCTGGATTGAGTATGGAACTGAACACAGTTAAGGCCCCTATATAAATGTTAACATTTGTTAGGTAGGTGTGAAAAACTACAGCCAAAATAAGCCTTGTAAATTTCCTTGCTTATTAAACCTGCCACTTACCAATCTGTAGTGATTGCCTTTTTTCTTCTCTCTCCGCCCTCCATACAGGAGCAGGTTTCAGATTTCTCCTGGGAAGCTCTTGAAGTTGTTGTGACTCAACATTCAATAGATCAAATTTTTAGGAATGCAATGATCAGACTTAAGGATATGATCAGACTTAAGGTTGAATACATTTCAACCTTATAATATTTAAAAATTTTTTCACAGATAATTAATTTACTGATCTCTAGTTTTGCTCTGAAGAAAAAAAGAGCAGAGACAAGGGTTAACTGAAGACCTCTTTCAGGAAGGAGTGTATTAGAAAATTATTAGAATATAAATAAGAGATGATATACAGGGAGTGGTGGGGGTGGTTAGTCCAGGTGGAAGAAACTAAAGGCCTGAGGTGCGTTGCATATTCTGGAATGGAAGGTGCTGATGGAAATTAAAGTGGAAGACAAGACACAGGCTGTATCATAAAGTCTCTTACACCAGACTAAAAAAGTGAAGGTTAGAAACCATTAAAATGTATTGAAATAACCAAATTTGTATTTTCGAAAGAGTGCTGGCAGAAAAGTGGATAGGTGAAGTGGAGGCAGGTAACCTCAAAGTCCAGAAACTCGAGCTACTGAAAAAAATCCCAGCTCATAGCGATAAGGGCCTGAGCCACTAGAGTGGTAGAGGTTTTTAGAACAGGAGTAGACTCAGTTCAGAAGGGACCTAGAATGACTTCTATTTTTCTGGCCTGATTGAATAGATGTATGGCAGTGCCACTCTCTAAACACAGTCTTTAGAAGACATATGGAGGAGGCATAGATAATTAACAAGCATAAACTATTTTGACTTAAATCTTTCATGGTATTGTTTGGATTACTACATTTCACCCACTTCCTCCAATCCATCATGGTTCTTAATAGTATATTGAAATTTTCTGTGTAAAATAAGTGAGCATTTATGATGTAACTATCAGTGCTGGAACTTGAGTAATGCTTCTTCATGTACTGAAACCACCTCGCCTGTTGGCTTCTTCAGCTGCTCTTGCTACTTCTGTAGGGGAGGAAACATTTTTTCTCTACCCTTCTAGATTTTCTTGGCTGGTCTAATAATCATAATGTCAAACCGATTAACAGAAAAAAATTAATTGCATGTGTATGGGAGCCTCATAAGAACATGAGACCCACGACATTCAGGCAGTTAAGCCTTATATGCCATTATGAGCCATTATAAGAAGAAGGAAGCCAGAGTCTGGGACTTCAAAAGGGAGAAAGACAGTTTAAGGCAAGATGGAAAGAGCAAATGTTTACTAAACAAATGTTTGCCATGCCATTCAGAGACCATGGAGCACAGAGAGGAATTTGAACAAACAGGCTCTGTCATGCTTCCCTCAGTCCACCCCAACTAACCCTTCTCTTTGTACCTATCACTGGTGATAATTTTCTTCCTGGATCAGGCCCACTATTTAAATTATTTTGGGTAGTTAAGAGGAAGATAAAAAGCTTTTCCTGTGTCATTTGGCCTTAACTGGCTTCAATTTAAAATATTCTATATGCCATAGTGGCATATTCTGGGGTGTAGCACATTCTTAACCCCTTCACTGGCAATATAAGAGTATATCTTTTTCTCAGCTTTTTTACCAAGTTATACGATAGCACAAAACAAATTAGGAAAAGTTTTACATAGACTTTTAGTGGGCATTTCTAATATTCACATCTAACATGATGTTTTACTATCTCCTGTTTGGAGTAATAGGCAATAACTCTTGGAAAAACTAATATATCTCTGCTTCTTTCTCTAATAGGTATTAGAAGAAAACTGATCTCCATTTTGTCTGGGCTTTTATGAGTCCAACAAGGGAGAGGCAAGCCCAGAATATTGGCTTTACCTAGGATTGTTGTGAGGAAACCCTTACAGAGCCTTGGCATGCTTCCCATTGTGTCTGGAACAATTCTGGACCCTCCACTTCCTGCTACAGATGAGATGCTTCCCTTACCCTAAAAATTTTGTGAATCTTTTTTCTTTTTCTATCTTTCTTTAGTTTCTGCCGCAATAGCCGAAGCCCCATAAGGCGAGCACTGCTGATTTAGTCTTTCACTTCTCATGAAGATGTTATTTGGAGGAAAGAATAGAAAAAGGTCATATTTTATTTACAGGTTATTTTGTTGTGTCAAGGCAGAAATTTTTAGAACTGTTGGGTATCAATAGTCTGGATTTTGAAAGAAACGTTGATTGAAATTACAGACCTTATAGTCACCTACAAAGAGCTGATAGTTGGAACCACGGGAATACATAGAATTCCTCAAGATAAGTATGCAAAAGTAAAAAAGTAAAAGTAGAATGGACCTTAGGATAATACCAAGAATTAGTAAATCAAAAAGTTCCTGTGAAGATGAGAAATGAGAATGTTTTATGATTTTAAAATTGACAGAAAAACTAGAAAAGAGTAATCTGGCAGAAACCAACCAACTGAACAAACATACACGAAAAGCAAAACACCAGATTTCAAAAAGGAAAGTGTTCAATGCTAACTAACTTTAAAATAAAAATGAAAAATGTAGGTTTGATATTAATCTGACTATCCATACACACACACACTGTGGGCTAATTTCTCAATCATCTACATATTTCCAAAACTCATTTTCAATTCATTTGGAGATTTGAAACCAGATTAGTTCAATAAAGCACAAAAGACAAAATAAAAAACGATTGCAAAGAAGAAAAGCAATGTAGTGGTTCTTTATTATTTTCATATTTAATATTGATCTATAATGTTTCAATAACAGACTTCCCTGGCCCAGGGATTCACTATTGTATATAGATTGGGATTAATGCCAATGAACCTTCCCTACTATTATAATAATTTATTTTGTGTATCATCAGGAACATAGAAAGTTAATACTTACACATAAATTAATGATGTTTCAGGCTTATCAGTGTGTCATATGCTTATAAATATAGAACCTTCTAATATCAGTCAATCATTCATCTTTATTCCTTGCATTTTCTTTACAGTTAAGTACAAAGAAATTGAATACAATTTTAAGACTTTGAAACCTCTGTAAACATTTTACTATAGCAATCAAAGTGCATATTCTAGTAAATCAAATTTTCCTGCATTAGGTAAGAGTTTAAATGCTTGTTCTATAAAGAACCATTAAAGACATATATCAAGTATGCATGATTGTGGTATAGAATTGATTTATTTAAAATAAAAAAATCTGTATTTTAAACAAAAAGTAAAATATATCTTCATATAAATGTTCTTATAATACAAGTCTATTGTATTACAGACATGCAAATAATAACAGATTTTATGAGTTGCCATGAAATATTTATTGGACATATTTCTTATGCATCATAATAGAATGTTTATTCCAAATACAATATATAAAATTCACACAGAATGATTCAGAGAACTTATATACTTTCTATATTAACTTTTTAAACATTTTGTTGAATTCTTTATTTGTAAGCAACTTCATAATCTATAATACTTTTGTTGGCACCTAAAAAAGTGATAAGATTACAGGTTCATGTGATAATATGCATATACTTGAATTAGTTTTTTAAAAACTGATAATATATGATGCTACACAAGAAAATTTTTTGAAAATCTACATATTCGAAATGTCATTGGAGAGTTTATCACTCTCAAATAATAGTCTCTTTTAAACTTTGATGAAATGAATGCTGTGTTCATTAAACGGTATAATTTCTTATCAACTACAGTGGCACTCCAATATATTACACATATGTGAATTGAAAAGAAATTGAAAAGAAATCATAAAAAGCCATCTATGCTGTCTCTACTTTGTCCCTTCCTGTTCATTTAAGAATAACAGGTTGAATTAACAGTCCTATTGTTATGCTAAGGAGTTTTGTTGTTTCTATAACTGTATTTAATTGTTATGTCAAGTGAGAACCATACAGTTCCGATAAAAATAAATTTTCATAGCAACTGCATTTCAGAATTAATTGTAATATATTAACTATTTTGATCTGTGTTCATCAGAGAGTAAATTTTCCAGATTGTTTTTAGTATGGTTGAATCAATACCAAGTTTAAAATCATCATATCAGTTGTTAGTTGAAATCAATTAAATGTTCAAACAAAGCAAGTGTTTGTAGAAACATAGTCCAAATTTTACATGGGAGTAATAAAGTAGAATAGATTCAAACCACCATTTCTTTTGGAGCAGGTTTTTCTAACACTTTCTTGCCAAACCTAGCTTCCATCTCATGCGTAAATACAGATATGCAACTTTCCATCAAAACTCCTAAGTATACTGAAATTAAGTCTAAACCCTCTTTTATTCATTTGTAACTCAGCTTAAGTTTAATCGAATCCTCTGAAATATTTTCTGGAACCCAACCTAATAAGTGAGCATAGAATCACATGACAATAACTACTATTTATAGCATGCCTACAGTGTCTCAGACTCTTTCTCTAAATTATTTAATGTAATGCTTCCAAAGCCTTAAAAAGAAAATATTACCTAAATTTTTCATATGAGAAAATGCACAATTATTTTCTATGATGAATACACTGTGGGGCTTTAATAGAATCCCAAGTAATTCATTCATCCAGCAAATGATAAGTGTTTTTGTGTCTGACACTATCCCAGGTACAAAGTTAAAAAGATTCATAAGACACTACAGAGAAGTTGAGACTATGTTTTATTCTTATGCCCCTGCCCTTTACCTGAGGTCATGTTGCCAATATGAGGGCCATTTAACCTGAGTCTTCAATGCATAAATTTAATAACTTGCTTTCAAAAAGGTTTTATTCCAATGAGGCACACAATCATTTACTAAATTATTTAATAAATATTTATTTAGTCTCTATTTTAAACAAGGACTGTTGCAGGTTTGGAGACATGTTATTGAATAAAGCAAAGCACCAGTTATAATGGAAGTTACATCCTATATAATAAAATAATCACAGAAATATAATTATATCTAATAATAAATACTATGAAGCTAGAATAAGGACTGAGCTGATGAATTATAATGAGATGTTTTTATCTAAACCTGGAGAGAGAGTCATAGTCATGGGGAGAAAAAAGCTTTTATCCTTAAACCTAAGTTTAAGCAGAAACTTAAGGGATAAGTAGCAATTAGCTACATTAGCGCTGGGAAAATGAGAATATCATAGTTAGGAACAGCATATGGAAGTACCCTGAGGTACAAAAAGTTTGCTGAATTTAAGAAACCAAAAGGAAGCCAATGTGTCTGGAATTGAATAAAAATGTTAAAGATGGAACTAAAAGACAGGCAAGCATCAGGCCATGTAGGACCCCATGAGCCATGATAATGATCGTGAATTTCATTCCAAATAAAATGAAGAGTCACTGACGGATTTTGAAGCAAGGATTAATCTGGTCAGACATGTGATAATAGTAATAATAATTCTGATAACTTTAACAATCATGATAACTAATATTTGTATTGAGGACTTACACATGTGCTAGGCAGTATATACTATGTGCTTTTGTAATTTTTTTCCTCCATTTAATTCTTGCAGAAAAATTATGAGGTAGATATTAATATCTTCATTTTACTGTTGAAGATTTGGATTCAGTGAAGTTATATAATCTGTCCAAGATCACAGAGCTAACATAGAAGGGCCTGAATTCAAATAAAGTCTGACTGATTCTACACTTTAACCAATGCTTTCTGACTCCAAATCAGAACTCTTTCAAAAATGCTACTTTGAAAAAGTATCAAAATGCTAAGAAAAAAGCTAATTTGGCCTCTTTCAAACCCAAGATCTAGTTCTCATGAGCAGAGGAGGACTTAGGATGGAATTTAAGACTCAAAGCTTCTCACCAGCAGTGAGTTTTCCTTAAAGAGTCTCCAACATTCACCTCAATTTTGCAAGATTTTGGGCAATTATAATTAATTATCATTTTAATTGACCATGATACTGAGTTTTTTTTTTTTTTAAGTAAAGAGTCAACCCAGGAAAGAAGGCCATTGCATAAAAAAAGAAAGCCATCCAGAGGCAGAGCACCAAATTCCCATGAATGGCTAAGTATCTGTCACTCATTTATAAGTAACAAAGACAACAGGGCTGGAGGAGGCCCAACACCTAAACCCTTAAAAATAAGTGAGTTTGATGATCAATCTCTGTGATGCAGATTGTGTCCTCTAGAAAGCTGACTACGAGTGTGCCCTGGATCAAAACCTGTGGAAGAAAGAGAAGGAAGCAAGATTGAGAAGAGAGAGACATTGAGCTGTAATACAGGCCAGAAAGGCTCAATATTCACAGTCCTAGGAAATAGGGCTGAAAATCAAGGGATGCCGTTTTAGAATTTAGTCTTGCACACAGGTGACATGGTTTCTGTCACAGCTACTCAAATCTACAAACTATGGAGTGAAAGTAGTCAGAGAAAATGTATAGATGAATGGGAATAGCTGTTTTCCAATAAAACTTTATTTATAAGAATAAATGTTGAGCTGGATTTAGCCCATGGGCCATAGTTTTCAAATCTTCGGTCTAGCCAAACAGTAAAAGCAGGATTGTTAGAAATAGATTTACATTAAATGTATACTAAATGGGATTTAGTTGAACAAATCCCGGTGAGACAATTCCAGGCAAGACAATTTCATACTTAAGAATCATTGTATCAGGTAATGACAGTATCGTAAATTATTCACTTGAGGGACAATGTAATGACTTCTGTAGCCAGCAAGATACTCTTCAGGGCTGAAATGTTGAGTTCTAGGACAAATTTTAACTTTTACTAGATGGACAACTTTCACAAAAAGTGACAACCAGAGAACATTTATAAATGCTGCCTTCAGGTTTTAGACAATTAAGTGTCAAGAGCCTTTGAAACTAAAGAAATTCCATAAAATAACATGAGAAGCTAGAATTTAGTTAAGCAATTACACAATGGAAAAAATTACAAATAAACTAAAATTTCTAATCCATTAAGAATTATATCTATATAGTCCAGTTTAATATGAAAAAACTAGTAAACACTAGATACATTTATTTATTATTGTGTTATGTCATGTATTAATGCGAGTTACATACTTACTTGCAATTCTTAAGAATGTCTTTTACATCTAAATTTATGTTTATTTTATTTATTTACTAAAATGTAAGTTCCTTCAGGGTAAAGTCTGTCGTCTTCTCATCATTTAATTACTTAATAGATTACATAAAAGTAAAAGATACAATTAATCATTAAAGAGAAATGTAAGATTTCCTGGAATGAAAACTAAAGAGTTTTACATTATATGTTGCTTAAAAGGAGAAACTATGTTTTTAGTTTTTATGTTCCCCATAGTACTTATAATAATGTCTGGCTACGGTAGGGTTGTTTTTTTTGTTTGTTTTAATTGTTCTCTACTAAGGTACAACATCAATGACAACAACAGAATCTAAATCATTCTACTTGACATCTATGTTGGGAATTCCAGGGGTTACTAGTTCATCGGTGGATATTTGTATATGCAGATCTTATATGCAGATTGTAAAAATATCAAATATATCAAATAGATTATGCTATTTAGTAGAACTTAGTTCATTTTCCTAATATAGATCACATACTGTAAGAAAAATAAATAAGGATTTGGTTTCATACCTCTATCCTGCTTCTCTATTTCAGCAATGGATTTCTCAATAAGGAGAAACCCAAAACAAACTCTGCCTTCACTTTTTTACTTCAGAGGTATCTTTGTATTATACTCTGTGAATTTTCTATGGATTAATCAGGATAACTATGTCATTGGCCAAAATTCTCATGTTACAAAAAACACACATTGGCTGAGCAGCAAATGCTTACCTACAACAAAAATATCATTAATGTGAACATATTACAGCCAACATATTATATCTTGGATCTTTCAAAATTCTGATACAAAGCATATTAAAGCATTAGTGTCATGGACATATTGGTCAAAGTATATCATTCACTCAACACATTTACTTGAGTTTGCAATGTAAAATATATAGTTTTTCAATTTTATTTTATTTCTTATGAACTGACTATAACCCAAAATGAACACTTGTTTCAAACTTTCATACCTTACTTGTATGTTGACAAAATATTCTGCACAAAATAAACAATCTTTAATTATTATATGAATTAATTTTCTTAATGCTTAAACTTTAAAATAATTATATACATGCACTTATCTTAACATTAAACAGTAATCTCTGCGAGAAGCTCCAGTTTCAGGTTACTGTTCTTTGACAGTATACCGATCAGGGGTATAAAATAAGTAGGATAATATAGAGAAAGTAATTGAAGGAATAGGCTTATGCTATTGTGAAGGTTGGTTGAGCAATTCCAAAGTCTGTGAGTGCAGTCAGGAAGAAAAGTTGATGATTAGATTGCAACCCCATGGATGTGATCTTAACTTTGTTGCCTACAGGAATTCAGGGAGGAAGATCCACAGAAGAGAGAGTACCTGCTGCTGACTCAGCTTCTCTTTGGAATATCTAATCTCAGAAAAGAACTTTTAGCTGATTAATCAGGATCACCCAGAATGATCTCCCTTTTGATTGACTTAAAGTCAACTGATTAGAGATTTTAATTACTTCTGCAAAATCCGTTCACTGTAGCATCATCTTAGTGTTTGACCGAATAACTGTGAGAAGATGTGTATATGTGATTATAAATCACCATTGCCTCCTATCCCTGCTATAATTTTCACAAGAGATTATCACTTGTAGCACATCATAACATAACATCCTAGTATCATCCTAGATAGGACATTCTGGAGATTGTAGTTCAGCCTCATTACATTTATACACCAAAACACTATCACAAAAATTACAGTTTTTTGGCCTCAGAATAACTGGCATTTGTTTTATGTTCAGTAAAAATCTTAATATCTATTCGGTAGAACCAGAATCACCGTTTATGCCTATTTTCCCAGTGTTCCTAGGTATCCTAACTTTTTTATTAAAAGGTAGAAACAAAAGTACTTAAGACAAAACTGAGAAGAATAATGAGGTTAGAGTAGTAACATTTCAAAAAAATGCATATTCAACAATATTTATGTTCTTACATAAGATATTTTGAAGAGAAATTGTTTAAATAACAAAAAATTTAAAGAAATGTCTGGCTCAATGATCTGCATTTTTAAATAATTTTGAAAGGTAGGAAAGCACATTTTCCCGAAATACTATCAACTTCATCTATTTTGTTAGGTCAAATTGAAGGACCACATCAAGTCATGAAATTAGCCAGCCTGCCTTGGTAAATCATTCCATATAAAAATCATGGTTCGCTTGAACTTGCAGCAGAGTATTTTTGAGTATATTTTGACTCTACTAGCAAGCTGAAGACAAAGAAACATTTGTTTCTAACATGGCAGATCCATAATCATCATTTATTTATGTATATATATACCTCAACATTTACTATGATCTAATTTTGTGCAAAGCACTATTTCCAGAGTTTAATATATGTGTGTGAATGACAAGAAGAAATGACAGAAGAACAAAATAAATTAGAGAGGTGGGGAGAGGAAGAGTAAAGGAAGGAGAGAGAAAAGGAGAGAGAGAGGAGGAGGAAGATAGGATAGCAGAGAACAAAGAAGGGAAGAGAAAGGAGAATATAGAAGAAAAAACATTTAGAAATCAGGCATTCTTTCTTTCTTAGCTAGTGGCCCTCTCCTATCACAAATGAGTACAGCTTCAAAGATCTGTCCAGAATAAAGAGCCATTTAGCGATGGAAGGAAAAACAAACAAACAAACAAACAAACAAACAAAACCTCTAGAAAAGGAGAGAGCTTTGATGTCTTTGGAGACACTTTGCAAGTTGCATTCCTGTGTTTTGAAAAAAGGTATTAGGTAGTTGAGGTTATATTACCTCCGCAGACATTTGAATGAGAGAGTTTTGAGGCATATGCGATGTTGCAGTTCAAAGATATTATTCACTGAGGATATTATTCACATGGTTTTCCTGACAATGTCTTCTAATGACAAGAGGAACTCTCATCTTAATACTAAGGATATTGCAAAATATCACAGTAACCTGAAATGTCAAGATGCAAAGTAATATTTATTCTTGGGGCTTGTCTGTGCTGAGCTATATTTGTCTCCTTTGGAGTGCAAAATCTATGAATCAGTCATTAGTGGGTTGGAGCCACTCGCACCTGCTAGTGAGAGCCAACTGTGCTCATCTAGTAATTAGTAAAATATAAAACTCCCACTCCCTAACCAAAATGATTATCCAAGCTTTTCTTCATGCAGGAAATATTCTTGTTAATTTGTTTTGGGGTTATTTTTCCTATTTCTCCAAAACTAAAGATCACAGAAAGACTATTTATAAATATTTTTCTTCAAGAATGAAGGATAAGAAATAACTGGTTTCATAGGACTTCCAGGGCAAAGTAGATATTTGACTAAGTCTCAAGTTTCTTGTAAACTTACAGAGATCAAACTAGTGAAGTTTGACATGTGCTAACATTCTCATTCCTACATTTTCCAGATTGATTTTTTTAAAGAGAAGAATGGCGTTGTGGAAGTTTTACTTCTTCAATGTGAGGCACTTAGGCCTCTGTGCATACCTGAATGTTGATTCACACACATGTGTAGAGTAAAAAGTGGTAATACTGTCTAGATATTTTGGAATAAAAAGATGTTTTAGATAATTTAAGTCAAAGTTGTCCTTGACTTAAATTCTAGTGTTATTTTACTGCTGAGGAATCAGGTTTAGAATATTGAATGAGAATTCAAAACTGTCATTTGAATCAACAGCCCTAGCGTTTTCCACTAAATGACAATGTTTGTTAAGTGTATTCTGTAAATGTTCTGTGTATTAAGTGTATTACAAATTCTTATTTTACATATTATAAAAAATGGGATATATACAAGAATATCACATTTTTCAAGTTCAAAAATCTGAATTCTAAAATGAGAAAGGATGTGGAAAACAGTTCTTTATTAATAGTTCTTTGTCTATGTAAAAATTATCTGGGCATTGGTAAAATATGTAGATCACTTCCAGAGATCATTTTTTAAGGACCTAAGGAAAACTGCATAAATTAACAAGTAGATGAGGATGTAATTCTGACAAAGATTATTCTCAGTCCCATTCCCATTTTAAAACACTTTGGTGAGAGCAATTATCAGAGCTTTCTGGTAGATAAAATAAAAACCCACACCTCTTGCAAAACACCAAGGCAGAGTACTTCTCCTTCACAAAGCAGGACTATCCTTGAGCCATTTTTCACCTTTCACAAATGAACATCATTTGTGTCTTTAACAAAGTGGTCACACAATCAAAAAAGTTTCTTTTTCTTCTAGTGCAGGGTAGGACTAGAATTGTAGAAAGGGGTAATCCTGGTGGGAAGTAACTTGGTTCCAGATGGGAATCTTGGTATCAGTCCAATATGGAATTTTCGATATACCTGAATTATTTCCCCCCATCAATTCTCAGACTCAGAAACAAATCATTTCTCTTTAGTACATCATCTCCTTACTAAAGACTCATATCCTAAAAATCAATTTCATGAATAAATATCATGGCCAAAGTTTAAATAAGTTGTAGAAAGCATTTATTTGCTCTCATTTCAAAAAGCAAGAGGTCAAATATCAATAGGCATTTATCTTCTCTAAAACATCCCAATAATATCCCTTTATTCACAAACTAACAAATAATCAGATCACTTTAAAATGGTTATAAAGACATTTAATTTCTTAAAATTTTATTTCTAATTTGATAGAAGGAAAAAGTAAATTATAAATTTAAACATTATCATAAAGTGTAATGAGTAAAGAAAGAGAAAATTTTCCTGTTTCTATGAGGTAGTTTCTCCTCTAAAGACTATGTTGACTGTTATTTGTTGCAGATTGCACATACACCATCTTCTCAGCAATTTTTTTTTGCATAAGATAATTGGAATGTAATAGAGTTATTATAGCCGTTGAAAGAAAAATATAGTTTTCTATAATTTGAGTTTGCATTGGCCACTAAATAAAATTGTCCTATTATAAGTATAAATATATAAATCTTGCTGGTATAGCATTTGATAAGAAAAATACAGTAATAATCATAAATACTTCTTTCCTCTTTTCTACAAAAGATGAGATACAAATTACTTCAGGAAAGAACACAGAGACCTAGGATTTTCGTTTTGGTGATTCAGTGTGGCAAAACTAATGATGAAGGATGAAAATCTTCTTGAAGGCAGAAAAAGGACATATTTGGTGGTGTTTACTGAAATATACCAGGAGATCTGTGTGAGCACACAGTAGAAGGGTATTATCCAAATAGCCTCAGTTTTCTAATGAATAATTATCCCCTTGGTTGCTGTCAAATACTTCAAGCATCACCTGACATTACAGTGATTTCACTGGAAAGCCTAAGGAACACCCACTTGTGCAGAGCCAAGCACAAGTTAGTATTGTGTTTTAAAAAATTATAATATAAAAATATCAAACTATCTCGAAAGAAGTCAAATCAGTTTATTTTTTAAGATGTAAATAAATCATGTGAATCATAATTTTTAAAAATTCACCAGGGGTTAAAATACAATATACTATATAAGTTTAAAGGTTAAATATTCAATCCTGGTAATTATGTTTTGAGACAGGCACTCAGATAATACTGTCAAAATTCAGGAATTCAGGAAGAAAGTTTGCAGTGTATTAGACATTATCCAATTATACACATATTTAGAATTTAATGTGTAAAATGTTACCATAAGGTAAGAGTCAGCAATTTTTTTTTTTTTCTGTAAAAGGCCAGTGAGTAATGTTTTAGGCTTTGTGGGCCATATGATCTCTGTTACAACTCTTTAACTCTGTTTTTGTCATATGCAAGCTGCCATAGATCAAACATAAACAAATGAGCATGGCTGAGTTCTAATAAAACATTTGCACAAGCCATAGTTTACTGACCTCTGTCCTAATAAGTATTCTGAAAACATTCATTTATAAAACCAAGAATTACAGACAACCAAAATTTTCAATATAATAAAAGTATTGCAAGTCTACATGATAATATGTTAGTTTGTTTAAACTTGTAATATTGAGTGAATAAAGTAGAATATAAAATTACACATGTAATTGTGATTCTGTTACCATATATAGACATATTCAATATGAAGATTATTAAAGGAAATATACAAAATATTGACAATGGATATTTTCTTTCTTATTAATTTTCCTTTTATCCAAAATTTCTACAATTAGTCAATATTACCTTTGTGGCCAGAAATATATTTTTACATAAAGCTAAGTCTAACATAATCTAAATTTAACAAAATGTAATTAATTAATTTTTTATTTAGCCGATTATTGTATTTCATTAAAAATGAGGAAAAAAAACAATTTGAGATGATGATTTAGCTGAAATATGACAACAAACTTTAAATAAAAAAAAGTTAATAAATAGAAAGTCTTAATGTGATAAAGTTGTCAGTGTTCCCAAAGTTAATCTTTAAATTTAATGTAGTACCAATAAGTCATAACTAGTCTAAGGCCATGCCACCCTGAACATGCTTGATCTCATCTGATCTTGGAAGCTAAGCAGGGTCAGGCCGGGATAGTACTTGGATGAGAGACCACCTAGGAATACTGGGTGCTGCAAGTTTAAAAAAAAAAGTCATAACTGGTTTTTCTTGTAACTTGACAAAAAAACAAGAAGAGCCAAGAGGATTTTAAAAAGTAAGAACAGGGCATTGTTCTCAACTTATGAGATATTAAAAATTATTATAAAGCTATTATAATTAAGAAAGAGCAATAATGACAAATTTATAAGGTAGTGAATAACCAAGAAACAGGCTCGGACTTATAGAAAATTTCTTAGAATTAGTCAGGTGATTACACTATTAGGTAGAAAAATGTTGAATCACTCACTATATTAATATTGTATACCAAAGTTACTTAAATTAAAAATAACAAAATAAAAGAAAAACTTGATATAGGGGTTTGACCACAAATGTCAGTATTGACTTTTATCTGATCCCTTTGCTACCAGAAAGCAGCAACAGTTCAGAACTGCCCCACCGACCACTGTGTGCTCTGAAATCCCCCCCATTCCTGTGTTCCAAGAAATGGCAAACTTTAAAATATGCCCTTGGATATCCCCAAATTAGACCCTTCTGTTTCTTTCCTGATGACTCTCTAAGACTTGCAGATGAATTAATTTCCTTCAAACTGCTATAGCTATATAGAATCAATTATCTCCTTAATTTTTCAGTATATTTGTCTTTCACAAAAGTCAAATGGAAAATATATACCATTCATATTGGTTTCCCCTTATGGGTTATAAAAAAAAAGAAAATCTTTTTTTTTTTTTTTTTTTTACAACACAGAGAATCATTGCTGTAGGTGTAAATATATAATGTAAAAAGTAAACTAAATTCTTTAGGAAAAAATATAGAAGAATATCTTTACGGCTTCAAGGTAGGAAAATATTTCCCTAAACAAAACAAAAAAATGCAAACCAAAAACAAAAAAGTGATACATGTAAGTATATTAGAACTAAAAATATGTGTTTCAATAAATAATTAAAAATTAAAAATAGTGAAGACATTTAAATGGGAAATTCATAATGGAGTCTGCTATGATTTTACATAGTTGTTTTATGTTTAAATAATTTTATTTAAAAAATTAAGTAAGTTTGAGACTTAATCTTTCAAAGCAATCTTTAGCTCTGGGAGAGGATATTCAAACCCCTTAGAACTCTCAGCAATTGATTATCAGCCCTGTCCTAGATGAGATCAAAGAGTGTGCAGGCTAGAACTACTGTTTGTATGTTTTAGCAGTCAGATTTTAAATCTTTTTAAATAGTCATGAGAGAGAGACAATAGTCTAAATTACAGCTCCTTTGTACTAGAGATGGGCGGTATTCTCTCAGCCCGGTTGCACCTCTCAGAGCCCCTGGTGTTTCTGAGTCCTGTCCAACTCCTGGCGGTACAGTCTGGACAATTACCCTGGTCATCTCACTGTACAGAGAGTTTTAACAGCAGGACTCTTTCTCTCTCAGTGGGTAGCATAGTATTCTCTCAAGAGTACAGCAACAGCTTCAATATCTAGCTTCTTTTAAAGTTTGCTCTTAGTGATAATGACATAATATATATGAAAGGGGTATAAGAAAGATAAGCTCTGCTTTGGGAAAGAATGTAGAAAAAAGAGGATAATAGAAAAGACTCCCTACTGAGAAAATGCATTCAGTGATGTGGAAAAGAGAATAATAAAACTGCCCTGGATTTGTATATCACTGTTTCTTCCTAAGAACGCTTAGGGATTTCTCATTCTATTACTTCATTTTATCCTTGTAAACAGGTGCCCAGTGGAGATTGGAGCTTAGGATTTTTAAAGTTATAATATTGCCAAGTAAGAGGTTGTAAGCAGCTTCTGCTTTACTGGCTGGAAATCTATATTTTTTTTGGGGGGGGGGCACACCTTCCTTTTTCTGGGAGGGGCAATATAGATGATCCAGTCTTAAAGATATACAGATGTTAGACAAATAGGTAAGGACTTAAATTATTCTGGAAAGTTCTGACTCAATGCAGTAATCCAAGTTAAGACACATGATAAATGTGAAGTGGGCTGTTTACTAGTCTGATTTGTGTGTGTATCTATAAGGCAGGAGCTTTTTGCATTGCTCATCCCCCACACACATACACCAAAATGATATGATGCAGTCCTAACCCCCAGCGTTCAGTAATGTGAACTTATTTCAAAACAGGGTCTTTGTAAATATATTTAAATTAAGATGAGGTCATACTCGATAAGGTGTGGCCTAAACCCCACTATGTGATGGGCATCCTCACAGGAATAGAAAAATCTCAACCCTTAGACACAGGAATGAATATTATGCTGCCAATGAAGGCAGAGATTGGAGTAAGATGTCTAGATCCAGCAACTCCAAGGATTACCGTCAACCAGAGGCTAGGAGAGAGCATAAAATAAGTTTTCAGTCAGAGCCTCCCAAAGGAACCAATCTTGTAAACACTTGTTTTAGACTTCAAAATTCTGGCTTCCAGAATTCTGAGGGAATCAATCCCTGTTGTTTTAAGCCACTTAGTATGTAGTACTTTGCCATGGTAGCCTTAGGAAAATAATAAAAGTCAAATTTAGTTTAGCTGAGTTTTGTTTTCCTTGAACATGAATTTAGAATACTTAATGTTTAAAATGTACATATTTGTGATGTGTGAGTGTGCGTGTGACAGAGAGAGACAGAGAGAGACAGAGAGAGAGAGAGAGAGAGAGAGAGAGAGAGAGAGAGAGAGAGAGAGAATTTTGGTTTAAGCAATCATTTTGTTTTCATTAGCAATCTAGACTAGATTTAATCAGAATAGATAATCATATTTGATTTTCTTTTAAGTCCCACTGATTGAAAGGAAACCAAAGCAGCTGGAATGAGATGACTCACATAGGTGTATTTTAACACATGTCTAACTTAGTCGATGTGCTGTCAGTTATTAAAATTGCTATATGAAGTTTATATGACCCAGACCATACCATATTTATGGGCATAGGTGTTACACTCTAAAGTAATGGACATTCTTACAGCCAGTAACTCTGAAAATAAGTTAAGTGGCAATAAATGAGTGAGAACTTGGACTCTAGGTGAGTCAGTAGTTTAGAAAAGTCTTCCTTTTGTCTCTGGGGATAAAGTTAGGCTAAGGCCTCCAGACATGGAGATAATGTATATTTCCTTTGATGTGAAATGAGCCAGAGCCCAGAATGTAAAAGCTTGTGTATAGTTAGGCAATGGTTTATTTGAGAGCTTGCTTTGTGGGACTTAAGAATAGCCCCTGATCATAGTGGTTTCAAGCTATTTTTATGTCACACTTACCTTGACAGTAAGCCTTTTTAAATTCTTGGTAAATGTTACTTCCTAGCATGAGCTGTGCTTTAAAAACTATGTGGAACAGTAGAATTATCAGTGGCCATGGCCAGGAAAGAACACCATGTCTAGCAGGTGACCTGATGTAAATGTGGGAGTGTGATGGCGAAATGAGAAGACAGGAACAGGAGCAGACTTGTTCTGGGACATCCATGAGGCTTTCCAAGAGAACCTTTAAAAAGTCTAATTTTTTTTTATATACAAAACAATGAGGACTCTAGCTTTAATAATTTGGATATCCAAACCATATCATTTTATGTCATCTTTATCTGATGAGCCTTCATCCTTCTCACAATAACCAGTTGTGTCTGGCACATGGTAGGTGCTCAACAGATATGCTTCAAACTTGCTTTCTATTTTAAGGGTAGAACAAATGAGGAATTGGGAAGTTAGTTAAATGGCTTAGCTGATATAAGAGAGTTTGAGACTTTAGCACATGAGTCTGTGGTAGTTAGTCTCCAAAATGGTCTCTAGATTCCTTGCCTCTTGGTATATAGATGTACCACTTCTATATTCCTTGCCTTTTGGTATATAGGTGTCACTTCAAGAAAAGGAACTTATTTTTCTTCTCTTTGCCTCTAGGCTGGCATATGGATGCTCTGACCAACAGAATGTGGGCATTAAGTGACACCAGGACTTAAGAGGAATAGCAGTTTCTGCCTCCTTCTATTCCAAGGTTTACTCTTAGATTTCCCTCTTTTGAGACCCAGCCTCATACTCTAAGAAGCCTAAGCCACATAGAGCAATAATGTGGAAGAAAATTGAAGTGCTCTAATCAAAGACTTTAGTTCTGCTTCCAGCCAAGACCCAACATCAACTGCTAAGCAATGTGAGTGAACTGTTTTGGACATTCTAGTCTAAAGCCCCAGGTGACTGTAGTTCCATCAAACATAATGTGCAACAAAAGAACTCAATTAGGTCCAGAATTCCACAGAATTTCACAAAACAATTAATTTTGTTTTAAGCCACTAAATTGGGGGAGGTAAATAGGTGTTATTTGTTACACAGCCATGAGTTAGTAAAGTAAAACCTAACAGCTTTGGAATTAAGCTGCTAAAACCATTTAGCACAGAAAAAGAAATAGGTTAGGTTTTTGCTCCATATTTAATGCAAACTAATATGCTTTTGTCATTTTTTCATTGTAGAGTTACATATAAAATACTCAAACAATACTCTGAACTTAATGAAATGATGATCAGATAATGAAAATCCTGAGCATCATCAAGATTACAGCAACACTTCAGACAAAACCTCTTTTCCAGACATCTGTCAAGATTTTATATGTCCATTCTTTATATATGGGATTTGAGAAGCATAATGATGCCAATAAAAGTTATTTGTAAATTTCTACTTTCTATATTTTTATAAGATGCTAGTTTTTCATTGTCTTAATTATCATTGTTTAAACCAGACCTAACTTTAAAATATATGTAATCCAATTCGATTTAGGATTCAGAAAGTGAGAGCTCTGGGTCCCATTACTTACATGACCTTAATATAGATCCAAGAAAAGTAAGCTGGACTCAATTTATCACTTTTACTTATTTTGTTCATGCCTCAAATACCTGTCCTCTGTCTTTGATTAAGGCTGGAATATGTTGGGAATTTGTTGTACATAAAATGTTTGGTGAAATAAATGTTAGATATGTTACAAGGGAAAAAACCATTAGGTGAACATTATAACCACGCATGCAAACTTAAGTGTCATTCATCATTGCCAAATTATTCACAAGTGGCAAATTATATTCTTATATAAAAAATATAGACTGGCAATCAACTTAATTGTAAAAATTGAATGATTTTTCAGAAACTTCAGTTATGATTACTTCTCCTTTAAAAATTTACATTGAATAAAAATGACACCCTAATGCCTGAAAGTATAATAAGTAATACAGTCCAGAAAAGTTATGCCTCATTAAAGACTATCTATTAAAGATCTACAAATATTTTTATAACATTTGGACCCTTTTAAAATCAGCTTTTAGAAAACATTTTCATAAGATACTCTATATCTTCAGATGTTTTAAAATAAACTGCCTTGGTAAAAATCAGAGATTATCTCTGACCCATTTTTTGGGGTATAATGTAGAAGTGGAAGATCCTCTGATTTATAGTTTAATGTTTAGCAATATTGATTAAATCTAGTGATAATGCTTAAGTAAGAGCACTTGATTCTTCTCTCTTCATTCACAAAGAGCAAGCCAGAATAACAAATTGAAATAGAAAATGATCCTCTGCCTGGTCAAATTGTATTGGTCAAATACAATAAAACATAAAACAAACACAATGAAAAAGTCTCATTGTTTTCTCTACTTATTCTGAGCTATTTTTCTAGAAGAATAATTTTTATTTTTCAATCTTCAGAGACTAATATCTCTTACATAGTCCTTCACATGACGGAAGAAAGTGTAAGATATATCCAAACATTGTCCTTTGCTTTAATTCAAACTATTTTTTCATATTAATGAGTCAACTAATACTAACAAGTTAAATTAACTTAGCCAGAGCATTTGTTTTTATGGTTATATATAACATTTCCAACTTTTAAAGTATGTTTTGCTTCAATACTAAAAATTCATAATCTTATGAATGCCATTTGTTTTGCTATTTTAAATTGGTAACATAAAATTTGTTCGCAAGAAAATCTAACTTAAAACAGCAAATATGTTTCTTAATATTAATGATGCGTACATGAATGTCCACTTCATTACTATTCATCTAATGGTACTTAAATATTTTTATTTGACATATTATTATACATTACATATTTTATAAATACGAATTATATATTTTATTTAAACAAAATAAAAATGATTTAGTTCTCATCTATGTGTATGGCAGTTTTGTATGACTAGATATATTTTGACTTATTAATAATGACTTTTGTGTACATATTGCATAAGATACCACTTTTCATCTAAAAATTATAATTATTTAAATTTTCTTTAAAGCAGGAGTTTCAGAACACCTGTAGTCAACATTTATAAACAGTACTGTAAATAGTATACTACAAACCTACACCAATTTCTGGGAGGTACATAAAACTATGATAATCATTGAGGTGCTGTATTAGTTACTTATTGCTTCACAGCAAACCACCACATAACTTAATAGCTCAAAATACCCATTCTTGATCACAATTATTTGGGTATATCATTTAGACAGGACCCATAGGGGTCAGCTCACCTCTGTTCCATAGTTATATTGCCAAGGCTGACCTTGCAGAAGGCTGCAAGATTCAAGATGACTGCACTCTTAAGTCTGCTACCTGTGTTGTGTTGGTGCAAAATGGATATGTTTGGCTAGAATAGCTGGGTTGCTTTTATTTGATGTTGGCAAGGCTTTCTCATATACACTGAGCTTTGATTCTCCTTCACAGAACCTCTCCTTCCACTTGGCTTCTTATCTCCCAAGAGCTTTCTTTCCATCTGGCTTCTCTCTACAGCAAGATATCCTGGATTTCTTTATATGGTGACTGTGGTTCTTTTGAGTAAAAGCAGAAGCAAAAAGCCTCTTAAATTTTCATCTCAGAGGTCTCAAAATATCAGTCTTTGCGTTGTGCTGGTAAGAGGGTCACAAAGCTAGAACAAATCAAAGGGATAAGAAATCACACTCTACTTTTCGATGGCAGGAGTAGCAAAGACATGGCAAAGGGCCATGATCACAGAGAGGTATGATGTGTCAGGGGACCATTTTTAACAATCTACCACAGATACACAGAACTTTTCCTCATTTTTTTTCAATTGAAAAAAATATGTTACTTTTTACGGTTTTGTTGTGTGAATTAGCTAAATATCTACTATTTTGTTTTGTTTTACTGATCTGTGTTTACACTATGAATTTGGCAGAAAATAATTACATTACCATTTTTAAGCCTCTACTTAAAGCCTGTGGAACAATAGCAAACGTTCAGTTTTTTTTTTTAATTAAAATGAACTTTAGAAATATTGAAATCTAATTAAAAATATATAAAGCTAAAATTTAGAAATATTCAGATTTTCTTTCTGAATCACTTTCTGATTTTATTTTTCTCTCTCCTGCTGCTAGTGAGTAGCAAATATAAATATAGGGAGCTTTCCTTATAATCCTACTATAACCTCCACAAACTTCTTTCTAAATTTCAGTCAAGATATCTCTTTTCATAGTCTTCTCTTTTTTTGAATTAAACTATAATAATTATTCTAATATTTTATTAAAAATTATAATGTAAAGAACATATACTAATTTTTATTTGTTATTTATTTTTTTCATTTCATAAAAATTGACTGATCATATGCTGTATATCAGGTACCGAAATTAATTCAATAAAGCGCACTCACCCTAAAGAGTGTCTACTAGAAACAGCAAACAGTGAATATATTATGATACAACATGATAACCGAAAGCATTATAGTCAAAATTAGTGTATTGAGCAAAACAATAGAAGTGCTCTGGTGCAAAAGATTTGGGCAAACACCAGTGGCAACACCGACAAGGGCTGGACTCACAGAAGAAGAGTCAACAAATACGTCTCGGTCTATCTTCTTGGTAACCTGTGAAGAGGTGTATGTAAATAAGGATCTGAGGAAGCTCTAGAGACTGGTACTTCCAACTGAGAGATGATGATGTCAACCTGATTTAGAATTGAGATAATAAATATAAAAAAATAGATATGTAATGGATATTTGTAAAACTTGTTTATATGTTTTATAAATTATACATGTTGTATATACCTTTAAAATTATAATATAATATATTATATATTTTTAAAATTTAAAAATTCTTAAATGTAATTTATATTTTAACTGACCCTTTGGATTGGTAGTATAGGCTGACTTCTCTCTTTGCTCCTGGGATTTTGGTCTGTACCTGTATTTGAAGTTAGCTGGAGATGATACTTAAATGAAACCAAGTCATAAAGGGAAAGGGAATTTAAAGGCCACAGTAGCCAAGATGAACCTTCTCTTCATATGCCTTTATTTTCTTCCATGTTCAGCTGTGACTTCTTCAAGCTCTCAAAGCTACTAGAGTCAGATGGAGGTGAGAGTGGAGAGTGATAGTCCCAACATTTCTGTATTTATCTTCACTAAAATTTGTTGAGATATTTTCTCATATTTGGCCATTGCACAGTCTAATCGCATAGCAGAAGGGTAGCTTTACTGAAATTGAAAGGCCTTTTAAGCTGTGCTTTCTTTCAGCCAATTCTATAGTGTTCTCGCAAAACTAGGGAAATTTTACAAGTTCACCCAGGCTCTTCCTCGGGGCTTGTTTATATAGACTTGCCCTGACTGTCCCTTCTGCTTCACTCTATAATAACCAGGATGATGTGAGGGAAAATTCAAAGACTGGCTTCACCTTAGATTACAACAAGATAATGATGCAAAAGATTTGTGCGCTCTTGGACCCTCAGATCGCTCTGGGGATTGTAATTTTCAGGGGGTGTGACTTCAAGAGAAGTTCTGAGTGAGCTTGCAGAGATATGTGACAGTGGTTAGTGTTAGTGTTCTCTCAGATCTTTCGCCTCCCTTCTCTAGATTGAATAACCTTACAGTTTGTAAATAACCTTACACTTTGTAACTTCTCTGTACCTATTGCTTAAGCCAGGACATTAAGAGAAACTTTCCCTGGTTTTATCACTGCCATCTATCCTTTGGAAACTTAAAGCTAGGCACTGACTATTTTCCTGAAATTTCTGTAGTAACTGCCCTACTTAATAGGTAATACAAATAGAGTTTCTTAGCTTCCTAAGAAAGAAAAGAGAGGGTTATTGTCAAGACTTAGTAGAATTGAAGCTAGAATGATGAAGGCATTGGTAGAAATTATTAGAAAAACCTTTTTAATATCAGTCTGACTTAAATAGATTTCATTGAAGAATGAGTCTGGTCAACAATATTTGACTGTGCTGGATGAAAGAATAAGAAATAAAGCATGACCCCAGGTAGCTTGGTAGTGTCATTCATCAAAAAGGACAGCAGGATTGAAAGCAGGTTTGAGGAAAGAAGATGAGCTAGCCCAGAACTCAAAGTATAATGTTTTAAAAATAATAACTCAGTCTGTGTTTGAGATTGTTGTTCTTTATTATATTACTGAATCCACAAACAAGCAATGCCAAGGTTATGTATGAAGAAAAGTGTAAGTCAATCCATATGGCTTTGTAAGCTCAGTGTTAAGTGTTATTTGTGGTCTGGTATTTTGGTACTTCTGAAGCAATTTTTCTCCTAAAGGCAAAAAATCACCAGGAAATTTAGCAAATATTAAAAACAGTAGCAAGTTCCCCAGTCCTTATACATTGAATATATCTCTGAAAGAAGTGAGTTTAAGTCAATCCTAAAAATATCAGAATAAAAAAGAAATGTTTTTATTTTCTCAATAAATACTAACTGTGGGTGAGCTTCCAGTAATCTTTCAACATATACTTAGTCCTTCTTCCACAGTAATATTTATGAAATTGTTTATTTTTAGCTGACTAAAACATACATCTCTTAACTGCCACATATCTCAGGCAATGTGACTAAGTTCTAGTCAATGAGATGTAAGGGAACGTATAGCTTATTTCCTCTGCTTTCCTTCCTTAAAATACAGCTGAATGTATATTTTGTCCCTTCTTCACCATCCCTCCCTTCTTCCAACTAATAAGTTGGAATATCAGTACAATAGATAGAAATGACAGTCCTTTAGAACTTTGAATTGCTCTTGGGAATAAAAGATAAATATGACAGAATAAGATAGAGGTTGTTTGGTATTCCAAGGATATTATAGAATGAAGTTGCCACTATCAGTTCAAGACAATCTACTCTGGACTTTTATGTGAGAGAGAAATGACATTTTTTCTTGATTAAGCTACTGCTTTTTAGATTTCTGTTTCTCACCGCCAAAACAAATTTTAAGTGACTTATTAATGATCTATTTTTTTTCTCAGGATAAGTTGAACTTTGGATAGAAGAACATGAAAAGCAGGAAGAAACAAGTTAAGCATTAGTGAAAGATCCGATTACCAGATCTCCATTCCTCTCTCGAGACCGTTCTGACATAAAGTCAATTTCTTTGACCAATTATTTTATTCATCTTTCATTGATTTCCTTGGCACCATTTTTTATATCATAATACCTTTCTCTTTGCTGCTGATATAACACAGATAAGAACTTGAATCTTCAGACCTTTCTATGTTTTAATATCCTTGCTTACACCATCGTAAAGCGAATTATATTTACTATATTTAGCTAATTTACTAATTGATCTTTAACATTTCTCTCAAGTTTTGAAATCTATACCATCAAAGATTTCTACTTTCCATACATCAAACTCATCTGAAACAATTGTTGTTTTACTATATAAGTTTAGTTGTCTCCTTAAAAGTTTTAGGGCAACATAGTGTGGTGGGCTCTGAAGTCTTATTGCCTTAGTTTCACCACTTACTAGCTATCAACCTTAAGCAAATTACTTATCAACTCTGAAATCCCCTTTACTTTTTTCTTAAATCTAAAATGAAGTATTAATGAAAATATAATTAATTAATGCATGTAAAGCAATTAGTTGAGACCCTGCCAGAAGGAACTAATTAAAAATAATAATGGGTTTTATTTCCACTTTACAACAGTAAAAAAAATCAAATCTTTTGTTATATTTTTTCTTCTTAAGATAACATTGTATACATTGATTTACTTATTTAGCAAATAATTCAAACTTGTTTTTATGCCAAGTAATAGAAATACTGTGTAACAGACAAACCTGGCCCTCATCATCGCATATCTTCCATTTGCTTATTTGCATATATTATTTACTAGCCAAATAATTGGTGTCCCTTACTGGCTTGATATTCTTTTAGAAATTTAGTGTTTTTTTATTTTTACATCTCTTTTCATATTTTTACACTGCCTCTTGGCAATTGTCTAGGTGAATGATACATCACTTTTTAATTTGTTGTAATTCTTTTGTCTAGGTATGTGTGTAAATAATAGTGTTTCAACAATATTCATTTAATTATAGATAACTGGTTATTAAATTGAATAAAAGAGAGAAAGAGAAGGCTGAAATAATGATCTGAAAATAGTTTTTATTTTTGTTTTCCCAAAAGTCAGATTCCAGTAAAATTTTAGATTGACTACTTAATATATTTGTTTCTGTTTCTCATTTAAAAAATAGACTTTGAAAGTTTTTTTTCTTAAAAACACAATATAAATATTATAGATGAAATGTATTCATAAATCCTTGCAGCTTTTCTGCAACAGGAAGGGATTATTGACCATTGGGAAAAAGGCTCAGTATACACTTAGCACATACGGTGTTCAAATTAGACCTCTCTGACATGGATATGCTTCAGTTTTCTCCTTCACCTTCTTTTACATAAATTCTCATGCTTTTCATCACAACTCTCCCTTTTCCAACAAAAAATTGTCATTTCTTATTGTCATTTCTTATTGTCAAATGGTTGATCCTGACCTAGATCAAGAAACTTTAATTTCCCCAGTTGATGCAAAACATGGAAAAAGAAATGTTCTTTCTGCTACAACTTCATTTTTGTCATATCTTTTATTGCCTCACCCAATGGAAGAAGTAAGTAAAATATGAAAAATTTTTGTCAGAAACTTGAAAATGGAGAGTTATTAAAGAATCCCAAAGGCATCACCAGATTTGCATCCTAAAAATCTTTCCTTGTTGAGATGTTAAAGTCCATTTATTAAAAATCTGCAGCGTATCACATTATGCAGTATAAATGAACATAATGTGATATGATCTGACATCAAGTTAAAAAAGTTCCTTTTCTGCTTCTGCTGAGACCATATGTTCAAATTATTAAAAATACCCACAAACTTTTTTTTTTTTTTAACAAACTCAAGCTTCTCTCAAATAAATTATTTTGACTTATGTATTGTTTGGGAAGAAAACTGCTTTTTTTCTCTAGGGCACTTTATTATCATTTATTTTACAGATAATGTTCTTATGTTTTGCCAAGAGAGCTTTTATAAAAGAAACACATACACACACACACACACATAAATACAAAAAAGTAAACTACTGTCAAAAAGCACAGTGCTAATGTGTAATGAAGAACTATAACTTATTTGGGGAATATTAGTTTACTTGTGATATCATTTGCCCCTTACAGTAAAAGCTTCTGAATATTCTACCTTATTTTGGACTTTTAATAGTCAGATATGAGTCACTGAC
The DNA here is from genome assembly GCA_004027375.1 of Macroglossus sobrinus. Taxonomy (NCBI): domain Eukaryota; kingdom Metazoa; phylum Chordata; class Mammalia; order Chiroptera; family Pteropodidae; genus Macroglossus; species Macroglossus sobrinus. Next base: position 1,412,355 of record PVKZ01000087.1, read on the forward strand.
TATCAAAATATGATGGCCTATTCATTGTCACTAATTTTGACCTGAATTTTGTTTACTGAGCAATGTCTAAAAACCTGCTCGCCCATGGGAATATAGAAGCCAAGAGCTCTCTCTCTTTACACACACACACACACACACACACACACACACACACACACACACACACATTTATTTCTATGCAATTTACGGGAAAACAGCCAAGTTGGCAAGTTTAAAAACACACACACAAATGTTGGAACATCTTGCCTGGGTTGATGACATGACAGCATTGTAGTATACTACCAGCTGGGAGCTGGCTGGGATTCAGAAATGGACTTAAAACAGTGGAGCAGAATTCAAGAGGAGGCAGTCACTAGTGTGACTGCTTTGTTGAAACCAGCAAGAAGACCATTTGCTACACCAGCTTTTCTTCTCTTTGCCCTTAGCTGATTTCATGTCGGCAACAGAAAAATGTGACATAAGGGGATACAATAACATGTGAAGGGATACTGCACAGTCTGCTCAAGCTTCCATTGCAGTCTCCAGGCCTATTTCTCACCTTGCTCTTCATTCTCCACTGAGCTGATGCAAGCATGGAGTTCCCATGAACTTGCAAAGGGGCTCTATATTTCTAGTAGACTAAAGAATGGAAAGTAGAAGGGAAGTAGAGGGGCAGGATATGTGAGCCATGACAAGTTACTTGGTTTACTACCATTTCTTTAAAATAAAGATCAGTGGAATGTCAGATAAGACTTTAAAAAAAAAAATTTGCAAAACCACCTTATTTATAAATGCTTTGAAAACACACTTTTTTCTTTTTAATATCTTAGCACTTCTGAATTTTTTCATCTCTTTTAAGCTGACCCAGAGAATGCTGAAAAAGCAGAGAAGAACCGTGCATATAGTATTTTCAGTCCAACCAGCAACATGATGCACTCAGAATCTTGCAAGTTAGGCCTTTCCCCCCAGACTTGCAGTTCAATTTTGCAAACACCAGAATTTCCATAGTTTTGATAAAGTTCAAGTAAGCATCCTCTAAACTTTGGTATTTATCTGGACAAGTGTGCACGCTGCATTTTTTTTTTAATTCTCCCAGCACTAATTACATTAATATTTGAAATAACAAATACTGATATGTAATCTTTCTGCGGGGGAGAGGGAAGAATTTGAGTTTTCCATAAGAAATAGCTTTGAATTAATATCTTTGAGGATCTTGAAACATTGGGTATTGTTATGTCAGCGCAACCACGTATCCTGTTTGGGCAGAAAATTAACTATCTGGCATTATGCATTACTGATACAGCAGGGGAATTTCTGAGGTCCTTTGAAGAGACCCAAGTAGAACCGTAATAAAAATTTTGGATCTTTTTTCTTTATTCTTCCCTTTTCAATTTATATTGTAGCATCTCTAGCTATTAGGAACGAGAAAGAAACAGTATAACTTTCTTAATAGCTAAGTGAGTTCTGAAATAGACCTACAAACACAGTCTATAACCCTAAGCTTAAAGAGTAATTAACTACCTTCAAGCATTCCTTTAGAAATGATAACTCTTTATCTAGCAATACTAATAAAAAATGAAAAAGCTTATCCTTTAATTTAGTAACTAAGCATTATTTAAATTTTTTTCTTCTACTAATCCTCCATTCTCAGTCAGCCATGAAAAATAAAATGTTGAAAATCTCACAAGCACTAATATGAATCTGTGTTTGGCATATTCTCTTATTGGCATATGTTTTTACATATTTTTTAAAAATTCTAATTAGAACACAAATTAAAATATGTATTGTAAAATAAATTCTAATTGACTTAGCTATGAAATAAAGAACAGTTTTTTCTTAGGGTGCTGATAACTGCTCAAGAGAGCAGCCCTGGGTATACAAAACTGCCAGCTCAGTCACCTTGCACTCAGTTCCCATCTCACAACTTATGTCTTCTTTAGTGAAGTGATTTTCCTGTCAGAAATTCTATGCCTTAATTGATTTATTTCTCTATACCTTATGAACTTTTTTCTTCTCATTTGTACTTTGTTATATATATATATATATATATATATATATATATATATATATATATATATTTTTTTTTTTTTTTTTTTTTTTTTGCTATCTCAGCTCTTGGCTACATTTCACTAATCTGGTTTTAATTTCTTATAACTTCAAGGTTTCAAAATATATATTTATAATAATAATGACAATAATAATAATAATAAAAGAATAGTAATAATAATAATAATGGAAGAAGAAAAGGAATAGCAAGCTATGGTATATTGATTACTTATATGAAGCACTTTGTGTTTGAGGTATTATATATATGATCTCATTTAATCTTCATAATAATCCTATAAAGCAGTCACTGCTATGACAATTTAAGAAGTTAGTAAATTATGGCTCAAAGAATTTAAGTAAATTTAGCAACATCACAGTATTAGTGAATAATAAAACTTAAAATGAAACTTTAGTCTTTCTGACAATGTCACACTCATCAACACTAAGTTACATTTTCCCTAATTTATGAATTTTAATCCCGTCTTATGAAATATCATTATTAAATATCTGTTCAAATAATAAATTAATTAAAATATATCTTGTACTTATTGTTTTACATCTAGCTAGCCCTGTACAAAGACAGACTTTATATTTTTATCTTGTGATGATGCTGCCAAATTTGTGTGAGAGATATGAACCTGACAGTAACAGCAAGCAGTTTATAAAACTCAGACTTTTTTAAAAATATTGTTTTCTTTATTTTTATGTTATTCTGCTAAATTTCTATCATGAACCCCCATTATTTTATATAACATAAAATTTGATCAACAAATACTGGTTTCTTGTGGTTTAATCCAGTGATTTCTTAGTTATTACAGGTTTACAACATAGTCCTATTTAATGTTTAAATTTATTTCCAATGTGTCTTTGTCTTTCTAATGAAATTCTGAGATGTTGTCATTTCAGAACTTCGATTGAACATAGGAGTATCACCTGAGTCTTCCTCAGTCTCTTCTCTCTTCTGACTTTTTTTTTTCCATTTTAAAATTACCTTATCAGGCCATTTGCAGAATAAGAAAGTGGTTTCCTGACTATCTGTAGGCCTAATTTTGGCTTTCAGTTGACAAAATCTGTCATAGCCAATCCTCTGATATTTCAACTATATCCTTACTTTCTTACATGGAATGTACAAGGTATATCCTAGGATACATTCCCATCTAACTTTTACCTAGCCTCCTTGAACTCTTGCCAGTGTACATTCTCTATCAAGTGTCAATAGTATTCTGCTTGAGAACCAAAGGAAATTTGAAATGTCATAAAAAAATCAAAATACCAACTTGAACTCCTTTTTTTCCAAGCGGAGTTAGCTATTCTCTTTGAGATCAACTGGACTCTCTGACTATCTTCCAAAAGCAAAGGAAAAAAAAAGTAACTTTATAGTGAATAAGAATTTCAAGTACCTGCAAATAAGAGATTGGTGGAAGTTAGCAACCAAGGATAAATCACATTGGTACTATGTATCGTGATGAGAGAAGCACAACTCATCTTCCTAGTATTCTTCTAAAAACACATGAGAAACCATCAAACAAACCCAAACTGAGAAACACTCCACAAAATACCTTATCTTTACTCTTCAAAACTGTCAAAGTCATTTAAAAAAAAGAAAACTGAGAAACTCTCATATATCAGCAATGTGATATCATGGACTGGATTCTGAAACAGCAAAAGGACATTCTTTAATGAAAAAAAGAATGAAATCTTCAGGTTAGTCATTAGTATTGTACCAATATTACCTTCTTAGTTTCTAAAAATATACCATTTTGTAAGTTGTTAACAGGGGAAATCAGGTGAAGCATCTATGAAAATTCGGTACTGTCTCTGCAAGTTTATATAAATAAAAAATTATTATAAAATTAAAAATTTCCCCCAATTTGGACTATGCACACACCAGGTTTTTGAGATGATTTAATTGAGGTGTATGAAGAAAAAATATGGGCCATTTTTAATCACAGCAATTGAGATGATCACCTGCTACAAACAAGGTAAGTTTTACTTGAATGGGCAGGGATATCCTTACTCTTGCTATGTGTCTGTATATTACAAGGGATTGTATTTTTTAAAGATGAGCATATAGACTATACTATCTAAATAGAAGAATCTATAAGATTTTGGAAAGAGCAGATAATTGTAAAAGAAAATCTTGTATACCACATAAAGATACTTCACTTATCTTATGACAATGCACATAAAGAGTTGTCTAAGTTAAAGATGAGTATATATTTTTCTTTCCAAAAATAAGTATTCCGATATTGACATATTTTTACAATAAATAAGAATGTAGTTACTTTTCAAAGGTCATTATGCTATAAAGAGAACAATTTGAAAAGTAACATTTGTAAATATGTCTATCTTTAGATAAATTTGTTGCTGGAAACATTGTCACCTATAAAAATTCTCATATCAGATGCTTTAAAAACTTAGAATTTTAATACTCTAAACTGGTTACACATATTCCAAATAAATTGTTATGAGTGGCTTTAACCATATTTTATAAAAATATATAGCATTTCCCTACACAAAATAACGACTAATGAGAATCAGTGAAACTAAAAACCTAGTAGCTGGTTTCAATAAAATATTTTCATCACTAATGTGTAAGATTAAAACATGAGTTTCAAGGTTTATTAAATGCAGGTATCCTATTTAGATCAATGAATTTTTACAACTTGACTATTCTAATAATGACAGTTATTAAACCAGTAAACAGTGTCTCAATAAAGAGAACTTAGAAACAGACCTGCAAATCATTTTCTAGCATAAAGTTTTAAATCAAGATATCCATGATGCATATTTCCTAATATTGAAAACACCAAATAAATTTGATAAAAATTTTAAAAAGTATCAGCACTACTAATAAATAAAATAGAACATTAAAAATGTTTTTATCACTTATTTTAACTTCATGTTTTTGTGTACATTATATAACACAAATATATTATTGTATATACATATATACATATACATATGTGTATATAATATACACATATGTATATATACACACACATATATGCAATCTTTACAAAGTATATACGTATATGTACCTTGCACATAATTATTCATATACTGAGGAATAATTACTCTTTTTTCCTTTAATTTAGAGATTATTTCTCAGAGAAGAAAACACTGAAAACAATTGCCTCTTGTGAGCCTTTGTTCTCCACTCTAACCAAAGTTCCAAATCTCTCTAATCTGCTTCTTAAACTTAAGACGATTTCCAATGGATTGGAACATGGGCAGTGATGGATGTTCCTAAATAGGCTTCTATCCTTTTCTTCCTCTCCAAGTCTTCATCTTATTTCTTGATAGAGAAGAAGGAAAGAAGACTGCTTCAAATACTCTCCAATAATCTCTTATTTGGGTGGGGGAGATTTCTTGAAACATTTATTCACTATAAAATTAGTTCTTTCTTTTTATTTTTGAAAGTTAGTCAGAAAGTTCAGTTGACTCTCAAGGAGAATAATTTACTCCACTTGGAAAACAAGAAGCCCAAGTTGATATTTTGATTTTTTTTTTTTTATGAGGACGTCCCAAATTTCCTTTGGTTCTCAAGTAGAATACTGTTGACATTTGATAGAGAAAGTACCTTGGCAAGAGTTCATGGTTTAATTGGCATAAAAATTTAGTTGATATAAAACTTTTCTGTTTTATATCAACTCCTGAATCTATAGGTAAAAATTAGAGACTATTATTTACTCTCTTTTAACATTATGCTTCTCCCCACCCCCTTGGAGAAGATAGCAACCCTATATTTCCACTTTAAATGGAGTGGTTCTCAGAAATAACAGAATTTAACAGTTAATGTAGATGTTATTTCAACTCATTTTTACACAGTTCAGATAGAAAAGAGCTTCTCTAAGATTATTTGTGAAATAAAATCTGTAATGAGGGAGTTCCATCTTGGATGATTTGCAAAGAAATGTGTTCCGGAATTTACAAGGCAGTCTCAGCTAAGTTCAGGACAAGAATCCAAAGGGCAGCCAGACATCAGGGTATTGCAACCTGGACTGGGTATGCTTCGACACAAAAGAAAATCATCATGCAAACTGCACATGCCAATGTGGCACAGATTTTAAAGAAGAAACCCTCAGGCCCTGAAAAAAATTAATGAGTTCAGCCTCTCCTTTTCATAACCTTTTAGTAAGGTTTTCATGGGAATTTGTTTTCTTTGTTTTAGCCTGAGCTGCTCTGGAAAGAGTCACAGTGGAATAGAGAATCTGCAAAAGTGCTCTTATGGCACAGATTTTGCAACTGACCAGAGCTGCTGGCTCTTGTGTATTTGAAGGTCCCGACCTAGGCAAATTCAATAGAAGTCAAACATTGTTTTACAAAGTTCAACCCAGGGTTTCTCTTTCTAGGTGTTTTCTTCTTAAAAGGTATTTTTTTCCCCCTTTCTGCAAAGAATCTATTCATCTCAATGTCACTCCTTTTTTATCTTTGAAACCCTTTCATTAACAGGTCAGATGGATTCACTTCATGTGTCACCAGAGTAGAAAATAGGGACAAGAACAATGAACCTAAGGTCAGAAAACCAAGCCTAAAAAATCTAACATTGCCACTACTATGAGATTGAAGCCAAATTAATCTCATTTTTGTCCTCTGCTTCTTATTCTATAATATAGGGCTAATAACCTCTGCATTGGTACAAGTAGCCAATTATGTTTCAGCATCCCTTTCACTTTGTTCCTTCTCCCTGCTCAATGGTGGGTCTCTACCTGGTGTAAGTTTATTAGCTAATTTCATTCTATCTGCCATTAAGACTGGCTCTTGGATAGTTAGCAATTTAGGACTGTATGTGAATAGGCCTGATTCTTCCCCCAGCAGTTGGTTTAGGGGTAGCCTTGAAAACTTAATCTGTCTGACCACCATAAAATGAGCTTCTCTTTTCTTCAAGTTATATATTGTGTGCCTAAGAACCTTGGTCAGATGTAGAGTATTTAGAGATTGAAATTAACCATGGTAACATTAAAAAATATCTAATATTCTTTAAACATTGCCTTCATAGCACATACCCTGCAATGAAACCCTTAAAGCTATTAGAAACTTTAATTAATCCAGTCTAATGAGCCCAACCCCATACAAACACAGGCCTTGAAAAATTTTTTCTGCTTGTTTGTCTATTTTTTATCAAATCATTCTGTTTTAGTTTATTTAGCTTTAAAACAATTCCTCTAATTTTTTGAAGAATTCAGAAACTATTAAATGAGAGTATGAATTAGAAATAGTAAAAGAAGAAAGAGAAAAGCAAAGTTAGACATATAAATGAGATTAGAGTAAGGCTAATTAAAATATACTATACATTTATACACATATGCAAAAGGTAGATGATAAATTTTATTTTAAGCTGAGATGGTAAATTTGCTTTATATAAAATTTGAAGTCTTACAGTTTAGAGATATTTCCTACAGTACTTTGTCAACAAAAATTCATTGCTCCTTAATTCTTCAGGAATGTATAGTATATTATTAGTGATAACTGCCTCCACCCAAGAAGGAAAGTGTCAGTATATGATACTGGGAGATAATTCTTATGTTTCTGGTCATCACTGATAGCTTTTTGTATGAGGTGGCCTTCAAAGATAAAAATAGTGCCTCCTTTGGGGACAAAGGGCAGGATTAAATACTATCCTGTTTATAATAAAGATAATGTCTCACTTAGGCAAAGCAGACTTACAATTATAAAATGTGTTTGTTTTCTATGCTAGAGGTTCCTTCTTATAACAGAACCCAATGTATATAGGCCCAATCACCTGTCCTGAATTGGAGTTCAGACTTCTGCTATGGCTGCAAATAGAAATTCTGGCTTCTGCTCTGGCTGCAAGTAGAAAGATCAAGGTCCGAGTGTCTCATCTCTCCTACCAGCATGCATGAACTGTGGCTAGTTAATTTAAAAGATGCAAGCAGAGAAAAATTTCAGAGCCTTTATAGTTCTTGACATAAAGAACTATATAATAACCTATATTTGTTTTCTATTGCTGTATAACAAATTATCACAAATTTAATGGCTTAAAACACTACCCATTTATTAGTTCACATTTTTTTTTTTTTGCAGGGGGCTGGGGGGTCAGAAAGTCCAAGCACAGTGTGGTTAGATTTCTGTTCATGTCCTACAAGGCAAAAGCCAAGTGTTAGCCAGGCTTTGTTAATTTCTAGAGTCTCCAGAGGAAGAGACATTTTTGAGCTTTTACTTTTTGGATAAATTTAGTCCCTTGCAGACATAGAATTGAGGTCCCCATTTTCTTGCTGGGGATTGTTCTTAGCTCCTAGAGTCTATTCATATTCTTGGTCACATAGTTCCATCCATCTTCAAAGCCAGAACAGAGAACATAATTCAAGTGAATTCCTCTCACCTTTGAGTCTTTGGTTTTCTCTGCCTCTAACCTCTAGATCCATATATAATGACTCATTTGATTAGGTCAGGCCTATAGAGATAATCTCCCTATCTTAAAAACTACTAAGTTGGAAACTTAATTACATTTACAAAATCTCATCTCTACACGTTCCACCCATATTCAAGGGGAGAAGAATGTTCAAAGGTGAGTGTCAATGGGAGTCCTGGAATCCTGCCTGCACAGAGTTCCAATATTTGCCATCTTGGAAAACTTCCCTATGACTCCTTTACTCTCACACTGCTACCACATTACTTCATTTCTGACAGGAGATGTGTGGGTTTTCCATACATGAAGTAATTATACACAACACCAGCTGGATGTACTACAATTCAATCTAATTCTGACACTAACGGGAGTTAGCACAGACACCACAGGTTAAGGGCTCAGTCCCAAAGACTCTTCACCAGCCTACCTCACACATTAATCACAAGTCCCAGGTTGTCACCTGTTCCTCGGACTGACCATTTATAAATCTGAGGTTCCTTTGACACCCTCCTAGAGTTTGATTATTTGCTAGAACAGTTCATAGAACTCAGAGAAACACTTAGTTTACCAGTTTGTTTTTCAATGAAGGATATTATCAAAATCACAGATGAACAGCCAGGTAAAGAGATACATAGGATGAGATCCAGAAGGATCTTGGGAGCAAGAGTTTCTATTCCCTAGTAGTTGGGGTACACCAACTTGAGAGCTACTGAGCTTCATACTTTGGAGATTTTTATAGAGGCTTTATCACATAGACATGATCAATTATTAAGTCAGCCTCCAGCCTCTACCATCTTCTGGAGGATGGGAATGGAGCTAGAAGTTCTAAGTTTTTAATTATGCCTTGATCTTTCTGGGGATGAGTCCTCACTCTGAAGCTGTCTAGGTGCTCACCAAGAGTCATCTTATCAAAACAGAAAATATTCCTAATATCCAGGAAATTTCAAGAGATTTGAGTTTTATGTCAGGAAATGTGGTCAAAGACCAAATATTAGACAAAAGATACTCTTGGTGCTATTATCACTTAATGAATTATAAGAATTTTAAGTACTTTGTGCCAGAAAACCAGGAGCATAGTAATATATGTGTATATATATATATATATATATATATATATATAGAGAGAGAGAGAGAGAGAGAGAGAGAGAGAGAGAGATATTTAGATGTATATGTGTGTATATATATTCAGATATATATGTGTGTGTATATATATATTCAGATATATATGTGTATATATATAAAATTTCTATTATTTCACATTGACCCAATTATCCCACATTGACCTAAGTTTTCAAGCAACCAATGAACCAAAGTAAACTGCACAGTGAAATCAGTTTTTAGAATAACAGTAGCCTGAGATAAAAATAAGCCAATTAAATAGAGCAACATCTTAACTAAATAATAATGTTAGAAATAAAGAGTTTGATTATCATTTCATAAAGGGAATGCTATGTGCTATAATATATAACATCCTAAAAATTCTTACTGTGACTATCTAGATAGCTTCTATAGGTTTATTTCTTATAATATCTTTCAGTGTTAGAAAAGTAATCACAGCATAACTCAGAAAACTAAATTATATAAGTGCCCATTTCAACATATAACATAAAAATCAACATACAAAGTTCTTAGTCATAAGAACTTAGCCAGTTAGTCATAACACAAAGGTAGATAGATGTTTTAAAAGTATCCGCCACAGGTTAATGAGGTGAAATCACATCAAGAATCAGGCAAACAGCATAATAGTGAAGGCAATAAGAAGTGATAGCATCAGAGAGTAAGTAGAAAGCACACCCTTCTAATGACATTCAATATTCTCAAAACACTACACCTGACAAACAAAACACATCTTCATACTGCAAAAAGGCAGTTCTAAGTTGTAACACTTAGAATATATTTATGTCATTCGAGCAATCTGCTATATTATCATATTTTTTGGACTTTAGATTATACTTGTTAGTGAGTTCAAGAGTATATGCCTTGGGAAATATGTAAAACAGCATAATCAAGTAAAAGCAAGATATGGCTCAAATAATAAAAATTATTATTAGTTTTCAATTTTGTGTGTGTGTGTGCATGTGATATTTCTGTTCAAATGCTGTTGATAATTATATTGATATTCTGATTAAAAATAACTGAGCTTCTGACAAAATCTCCTCTTTTGCAAAACTATTTAGGCAAAATTAGAACCATTTATTTGTTTCTGAGTAAACTGGATTAACAATTATTAGAATTTCACATTTAAGTTTAATTTATAAATAGTTATGTATTGTGGGGAGGAAACAAACTTTCCTCTACCCTTGAGGTTTTTCTAGCTGTTCTAATAAACAAATAGACATGAGACAGATTAGCATAAGAATATAAGCAAATTTAATACATACATATGTATGAGAACTTCGCACACATGAGTCAGAGAGACCCCAATGCAGAGATAGTCAGACAGAAAGACTGAGATATATGAGACAGCCTGAGCTAGGGATGAGGTAATGCACCTTGAGGGCTTCAAAGGGTCATTGCAGGATGATAATAACACATATTTAGTAAATAAAAATTTGTCATGTCCTATAAATAGGTCAAAAAAGATATCTCTGATAAGCAATTATTATGGGCAGGGCCCCTAATTCAAGTTCTTCCATGTAGTTAAAGGAAGGGACAAAAGTTTCTGAACTTAAAGCTAAAATTGCCTTTAGCCATCTTGTGGGGGCTCATTCAGAATCCCACAGAATCATATTTCTAAACTGTGTTGAGTAGAGTTGTCAGAAATGCAGAGTATGAAATTAATTAAGTATCATTGGATGCTGACAAAACACAAATTTATATGTCAGACCTGTATTAACTGCTGACTTGAAATCTTATAAAATTTTACAGATATCTTGAATTTAAGAAAGAATAAATATTACTTCCTCAAACTCAATGCCACATCTTCTCTAATTTAATAAAAGGCATAGAAAAATTAGTTATTGATTATTTCTATCTTTAATTCATTATAACTAATTATAAAGTATAGTTTATTGATTCCACCTCCAAATTACAGCATATTGCTCTATCTCCAATGCCACCATCCTTGTTCAGGTCATAATCATCTTTCACCCTGAATTGTACAAAACCATGTTAATTACTCTCCTGTTCCATTCGTGAGTTTTTCTTCCATTCTTCAAATCCTACAAAAGTTACCTTTCTAACTACTAATCAGATACTACCACAACCTTATTTAAAACCCCTTAAATGCTTCTTTATCATACGAAGTGTACTTCTACCCTACAGCTTTTGTGTCTCCTGTTCCCTCTGTTTGAGATATCGTCCCCAGGAGATGTGCTTGGCTGTCTACCTACCTCATTGCTTTTAGATATTATTCATGTCCCTTTCTCAATGAGACCTTTTATGACATCCTACCTGGAAGAATGACTCCCCTACATATCTTGGCTTCTGTATTTCCTCAATATTTCTCTCTATGTAACATATTATGTCTTTTACTTATTTACATTGTCTTTTTGTTGTTGTTGTTTGTCTCCTCCTTCAGAGTATAAACTCAGTGATGATGATTTAATCTATTTTTCTCTCAGTAGAACATTTTTCTCTTGTTCTTGATATGGTAGTTCTATCTCTTTCTTTAACACTCAATTTTATATAATATATCCTGGAAGAAGTCTTTTTTGGCCATTTCATCTAAAGTCAGATCACTTTAATGTATTACCTTCTTAGCCATGTTAAAAAACCATAATAGTATAACCTAAAAACATTTCCCATGGTTGTATGTCCCTAGAAATTAGCTAAATATTTTTCAAATGACTAAACAAATGAAGGAATAAATAAAGTATAGAAGAATATAATTAAGTGAAGATGGATTTAGGGAAAATTTTTGTATGTAAAGAAATTTGATATAATGTATACATTTTTAAATTTATTTATTGATTTAAATTTTTTCCAGTAATATCACATTTTTTAATAAGCAAGCTTATACACAAAGATCATATTTTGTGGTATTTAGAATAATTCTTAGGATTAAATTTCCATTCTAATTCTTGTTAGCTATGCAGCCATGGACAAGTCACTGAACAGTAATTTATTAATATAGTTAAGATAATTATATCTTCATTATAAGTTTAAATGTGGTAACATTCAATTAATGGTTTTGTTTTTGTTGTTAATAGTATAAAGGAAATTGTTAGTAGAAGTGGGTGAAAGCTCTGTAGAATAAGAAATAAAATACATGCTCAACAGCACTAAGCACCCTGGGGGTAGATAAGTTACAAAGATTAGGGTTTGCCTAATTGGTGTATCTCATAGTTTGCATTAACCTTATGAAGGGCAGCCATTTTTCATAGGTGCTGAGAATAATGTTAAAAAATACCAAAACCTAAGCCCTAACAATCATGAAAGTTAGCATGGATTATTAAGCTAATTAAAACACTGGGGCTCTGGAGACCTGAATTTTAATACATATTTTGCCACTAACTTATTATGTAACCCTAGGCAAGAGAGCAGGTCTCTTTATTCTCTGTTTTCTTCATCTGTGAAGTGAGCATTACCTTCCTGAGGTAGCTGTGCTGCATAGCAATGAACGGATGTGAAGTATACTGTGAGCATGGCATCTCATGATAATTGTAAAAAACTAAAATAAAAAGGTTGTAACATAGTTAAAAGAAACCTGCAGATAGACAGATTATATCTTATTTCTTTAATTGGTTTATTGTTCACAAAGGAATGAGATTATTTTATTTTTTGCTAGTTTACTGTTTTCCACCATAACTACCACATCACTCCCTTCAAATAGTATGCATAGTTAAGTATTAAAACTTCTCAGAATATTCCAATAAAGACTGGAATATTTATGGCCAGCAAATGTTAGATTATGTCTTCACCTAATCCACCTTAAAATGTAAGAAACTCAGTTACTTTCACCAGAGCACTCATATGTTTTGCTCTTTAATTAAAGCTCTGATGTTAATTCACAGTTACTCTTGACTGAGCCCCCCAAGAAACATAATTGGGAAGTAAAATTATGGTACTGGATAATGAATAAGTATAGCATTCCTTGTATTAATTATTGTATCAGAATATAAAATGGATGAACATCACCCTGGTGTAAAGTATGGGCATGGGTATCACATAAATTAGTACATTATAGTTTTACATATAAAATTATTTTACCTGCCAAATTACTGTACATTTATTAATTTGTTCATTTTATTTATTTCATTAAGAGAATGTTTGTGTGTAATAGTAAGGTGATATTTATTGCTATTTTTATTTTGTTACATTGTAACTAAAAATTCTTGTTCTGAAATCTTGCAAATTTGCTATTTGCATGAAGAATAGAAACAGAAATTCAGAAAGTTCTTACTTTTTATGTAAGTTATTACTTGTTGCTTAGGGGAAAACTTTTTTTAATATTCAAAAACCTTTCATAACAATTTATGTATGTTTATCTGCTTAGAGAAACATTTAGGTTAATGTATAAGAAGCCCAAACTATCCAAGAGAATCTAGATTTAATACTTCTTAGTCAAGAATGACTCATACCTCTCAAGAGAACTCAATTTCCTTTTTCTATTTATTCACACTTAGCTAGTTTATTGTAATACAATCATAGTTTAATGATTTGGGCATATTCTTTACATAGCATATGACCTCCCTGTAAAGTCATGTAAATAGAGAAAATGAAAAAAAAAAAAAAAGAAACCTTACAAACATATATGAGAATATTTGGTAGTGAAGAACTACTTGAGATCTCCATCACACCAAATTGTTGCAAAAAGAAAATTAAGTATTGTTTACTTCAATGAAGGAAACTTTCTGTCATAGAAAATAAAAAAAGAAAGGAAAGAAAGAAAGAAAGAAAGAAAGAAAGAAAGAAAGAAAGAAAGAAAGAAAGAAAGAAAGCTTGTTCTACTAAAACAGATTATATTTCTATATATCAACCATGAATACAAATTGAATAAGTGATAAGTGATCACAAATGAATCATGTTTATTTTGAAGTAAATTGTGACATTATTAATATTACCACATACTTTCTAAAGTCATAATATAAACCAATACTGTTCTAAATATTTCCTGTTCTTCATCAGAAGAGAAAACCTCAAGTACTTATATAGCCCCCTAATGTTTTTTGTTTTACAGTTCTAGCAAGAGCTCTTAGGACTATTAGGAATTCTGAAGTGAAACATACATTAAACCTCTTATTAAGGTATTCCAAAAGTTGTTGGTTTCATTTGCTCTTTCAATAAACTAATCTATAAGTTGATGTCGAATTTACTTGACCTTCATGCAAGTGTTGTGCTCTTAGTATGGACTGTGGATGACTGTCTCTGTAAACATTTTGTTTGAAAATATAGTCCAATAACATTGATTTACAGTGATGTCTAGGAACAAAACCCTTATGACTACAACATTCAAAATGAATAGGACAGTGACAGTACATCATTTTGGGGAAGAGGAACAGCTCGGTAATATGAATCACAGATGTATATAACCGGTGTCACTTAGAACACATTAATATTAATAAATGTAGTTTACATTTTAGAATAACTCAGTAGGCAAATGCTGCATTTCAAATGTATTGTACATACCTAGTCAACAAAGAAAGCTATATAGCAAAAATTCTAAATATAACAAAAATAATTATTGACTTTTTACCCTGTATAACTAATTATCTATAGCAATATTCTCTGGACTAATAATAATACTTAAACTTGTAATAATAACAAAATTATAATTGATTACCAAGTAATTTCAGTGAACTCATCAGCTTTTAAAGCTGAGGATTTATTATTTTATGTGATAGAAAGATTATATTGGCAATATTCATGATAGATTCTTACTGAGATTTATGATTCCTTACATATTTCTCAAAGGAATGTAAAATATATATGTGTTTGTGCATATATATATATGTATATATATATATGTGTGTGTGTGTGTACTTATATATATATATATATATATATATATATATAGTGTACTTATACTAAATAACAGAGATTTTGCTGCTAAAATCTTTTAGCTTACAATTTTTTAGTTCATCTGGAGAATAAAAAAGAATCTTGATTATTAATGAATATCTTTCTACAATATGCCCCAAGAGTGGACAGAAAAAAAATTACTGATGTTACACAGGCATTAGGAGGCAGTTTAAAGCAGCTTGTTAGTTGAATTGAGCAATAGGGAAACTTATAGTTTAACAGCTTTGCTAGCAGGTGTTTCTGTTGTGGTAAAGTGCTGTGTGTTTTACTCAATAATGGTGATAATATGATGGTGTTATCCCAAAACTGTTTGTGAAAATTCAAGTAATAAAAGCACATTATGGTTTCTTTATTCTTCTAGTGTTGCTTTAAACTATGTGCTTCCAAATATATCTGTTTTTGAAGATGTCTCTTACTTGGATGAAAATAAAATTGATAATTTTGAAAGGAAATTTGATTTAACCTTATATGCTTTGTTAGAGTCACTATCTGCAAGTACAGATTTTCCTCAGCTATTCTACAAGTCATTAACAACATAAAATACCTACCTAAAATATATTGTTGCCTACTTTTACAGTAACTAACTATAATGAAAAAAAAAAAAACACTTCTCTGGTTATATGCTTTAAACCTTAAATCTTATAGACTTAAAAAAGTTTGCTTCAGGGCAAGTCAAATCAGCTCACGTTAAAAAATGACATTAGTTAGTGAAGCATGATTATTTTAGTTTGACCACAGAAGTTTTTATTTGTTGTTATAGGTTTTATTTTTTGTGAAGAAGTACAATAAAAAGGACAGTTATAAATGCAAATCTGTTAAGAAGATAATTCAAAATAAGCAAAAAGTTTGAGACCAATGCCATTATAGCTATAGTTTTCTCACTGATATTTTATAAAATTAACTTTAGGCTCAGGCACATGAATAGGCTTTCAACCTAAGCTGTTCTAATTAGAGGAACTCCTGTGCCGTCTCAGCAGTCAATCATTCAGCCAACATTTATTTAATTTTAATGAGACATCATAACAGGTACTGAAGCTATACAAATAAAGAGACAGAAATTGACTTCCAGGGATTCACTGTCCAATGGTAGGTACAAGCACAAAAGCAAAATATTGAAGACAGTGTTACGAGAGAGCTATGAACAAGGGGTGCATAGAGGAGGAAACTCAAAACTGTGCCTGAAGATTTTAGGCGACAGCCTAAAAAATTGCACTTACCTGAGATTAGTTACTACTGATCTCCTTGGGAACAAAGAGTTTAAAAGGACATCATGTATTTAAATCATTATTCAGAGTTCACATACCCAGTGATGTCCATTTTCTACTATAAATGTGTAGGCGCAGTTGTGATATCTTTTTGATTCTCATCTCATAAATGTATCATATGACTTAAGGGCAAGTCTATGAATACATGCATTGAATAATGAAGCATTATAAACCTTAGACACAGGATTGAGATTAATCATAACAATTTGTTAGAAAGAGGATAATGGCTAAATTTTCTGCAACCATTTTTATAATCAATGCATGTTTTAATATAAATAGGTTGCAAATGATGTATTAAAATGTGGACTTAAAATTCTACTGTTAATTTACTCATTGTATATTAAAATTTACTCAATTCATTTTTATTTCTTGATTCAATCTTAAACTAGAATCACGTCTGTTAGCAACTGTGAAAAAATAGAATGAAATAAAAACTATCCTGTTAAAATATTTCTTATATAATATGTAATGATATAAATGATAATTGAAGAAAATCAATTCTCAAAAAAGATATACAAGTTTTTTAAAAAATACTTTATTATTGAGAAATAAAAAAATAATAGAAAAATACATATAAAAATGTCAACATTTATTAAATTTTACTACTACTACTACTAATATAACTGCTGCTAAAACCTATTGTTTTTATCACATCAGTACTCTGATTGCTTTATAAAGATTAAATTATTTGATGAAAATAAACCCAACTGTATTATTTTATTATTCTGACCTTATAGATGATAAAAATGAGGCTCAGAGAGGTGAAATTACTCATTCAATGTAATACAACTAGGAAATAGAGCAATCAATATATAAACCTGAGGTTCTAGTCAAGATGGCAGAGTAGGTAGACACTTGCCTCCTCATTAAAATTACAATTAAATTATAGAAAAATCATCCTAGAAGACCATCTGAAGGCTAGCTAAACAGACTCCTATAATTATGGATATAAAGAAGACATCTTATTAAGACTGGTAGAAGGGCCCAGATGCAAAAAGTGCTGGTCCCACACCAGTGTGCGGCGGTTGAGCAACAGGAGAAATATCTTGGTTGTGGAGGTCCCCCCGAGAAAAGCAAGGGGGCCTAGCCCCACACTGGGGCTCCTCAGCCCAGGTTCTAGTGCTGGGAAGAGTCCCCACAAACCTGGCTGTGAAAAACAGGGTAAAAAGAAAGGTAGCTGGAAATCCAGATATTCCCTTAAAGGGCCTGCACACAGATTCATTCACTTGTAAGCACTCACCCTAGGCTCCCACAAAAGAACAACAATTCAGGAAGTTCCAGAGACACACAGGGAAAGACTAAGTTGTGTGGATTCAGGGTGAGAGCTGGAGGGACAGCCACTATTTTCTCTGTGTTGAGCCCTCCTTCTGTGCAACCTACAAGCAGGTACCATCTTGCCTGTGTTGAGCCCACCCCACATACGGTGAAATCTATATCTGCTTTGGATTGGTGAACAGCTCTCACTCTGACCCAATGACTCCCTGATACCCCACTCTACCCTACTTACAAATTACTGTTGGCAATTTTGTATCTGGGTAATAAGCCCCATCTGACATTCTTGGCAGGAGGTTCCTTCAGCAGCAATCAACAGACCTTGACTCACATACCTTGGGAGATACTTTTAGTGGCAGACAATCAACCCTGGCTGAGCTTCAGTATTTCTTGAACAAATCTCAGATGTCTGCAGGCTTCAGTATGATCTGAGACTTTTCAAGAGCAAAGCTTAGCACTGGTACCAAATCTGAATCTGCACCAACCTAGGGAATAACACTTGCCCCACCTGCTGACTCCCTAGGACCCAGCCTCACCCAACTCAAGTGCTGCCCAAGCCTATTTCAGCTGCTGAGCCTTATGAGTGGCAAGCAGGCAGCCAAGGCCTTGCAGTGCCCTGGGTCTTTTGCTGAGCAACCAGAGGCCTGGTATTGGTGGCATCCAGTTTCAGTCCCAAGAGTAGCCTCTCCTATGTGCCTCTAGGTCCAGCACAGGCAACAATCAATCTTGGATAGCTCTGTAGCTTCTACCAGGTAGCCCAAGCTGGTCACAGACAGTGGTTGACATTAGCCTGAACATGAGTCCCTCCCAAAGGGCTCCAGAACTAATACAACTGTAAGGCAGTGTCAGACCTAAACAGAACACCATCTGATTAGCTTCACATGCAACACAGCTGGAAGGTGGTCTCAGCAGGCACATGAGCCCATGGGGCAAATCACAGTTTGTGGAGACAGCCCATACACAGCATCTAATTCTCTGTAGGCATGTCCAAGTCCCATAGCCAGTCAGCCTGAGAGTCAGTCCCACCCACTAATGTGCCAACAGCAATTAAGGCTCAACCACAATAAGAAAGCACAACAACCCACAAAGGGTACACTCCTGGAGAACCTGGTGCAGGTGATTAGGGAGATTGCACCACTGGGCCAAACAAGATACCTACTATAGAAGGCCACCCAGTCAAGACTGGGAGATATAGTAGATCTATCTAATATATTAAAACAAGCACAGAGAGGCAGCCAAAATAAGAACAACAACAACAACAACAACAACAACAACAACAAAAACATATCTGAAATGAAAAAAAAAAAAAAACAGAAGAAAACTTGAGGAAAAAAAATAAACTAAATGAAATGGAGCAAGCTGCCTACCAGGTACAGAGTTCGAAATACTGGTTATAAGGATGCTCAATGAATGCAAGGGAAGAATAAATGTTCTCAGTGAGAACTTCAACAGAGATAGTAAGTATAAAAAGACATAGAAACCATTAAAAAAAAGTCAGAAATGAAGAACACAATAACAAATAAAGAATACACTAAAAAAGAATAAACAGTAGATTAGATGAAACAGAGGACTGAATCAGTGATTTCAAAGGTAAGGTAGCAGAAAACACCCAAGTGAAACAGCAAAAAGAAAAAAAAAGAATTTTAAAACATGAGGATAGTTTAAAGGACCTCTGGAACAACATCAAGCATAATGACATTTGTTTCATAGGGGTACCAAAAGGAGAAGAGAGAAAGCAATGGATTGAGAACCTATTTGAGTAGATAATCATTTAAAATTTCCTAACCTGGTAAAAAAAATAGACATACAAATTCAGAGAACATAGAGAGCCCTAAAAAAGAGATCAAAAACAGTTCTACACCAACACAATCATAATCAAAATGGCAATGGTAAAAAACACAGAAAGAATCCTAAAAGCAGCAAGAGAAAGGCAGCTAGTTTCTGGGGTACACCCATTAAAATGTAAGCTGATTTCACTACAGAAAGTTATCAGGCCAGAGGGATTGGTGTGGAAAATTCAAAGAGATGAAAAGCAATGATTTGTAACCAATACTACCGTACACAACAAGGCTATGAATTAAAATTGAAGGTGAGATAAAGAGCTTGCAAGACAGAAAAATATGCTAAAGGAATTTATCACCACCAAACCAGCATTACAAGAAAGGGACTTCTTTAAGAAGAAAGGAAATGAGAGAAAAAAAGTATTAATAATAATATGGCAATAACTATGTTCCTATCAATAAATACTTTAAATGTAATGTTAAATGTTTCAATCAAAAGACATAAATTAGCTGAATCATTAAGAAAATAAGACCTATACATATGAGGTCTATAAGTGACTAACTTCAGATCAGAAGGCATACACAGACTGAAGGTAAAAAAATGATAAAAAATATTTTATGTAAGTGGAAATTTTTAAAAAGTTAAGGTAGTAATATTTACATCAGACAAACTTTAAACAAAATATAATAAGAGACAAAGAAGAACATTATATAATGATAAGGAGATCAATCTAAAATTATATACACCCCTAATAAATAGTAGTCTTAAATGACACACTAGACCAGATAGATTTAATTGACATTTTTAGAGTAGTTTACCTCAAAGCATCAGAATATACATTCTTCTCAAGTGCACATAAAACAATTTCTAAGATACACCACATGTTAGGTCACAAAACTAGTCTCAGTAAATTTAAGAAGATTAAGATTATATCAAGCATATTCATAGAGTACAATGAAACAATAAATCAATTAAAAGAAAAAAAATTGAAAAATACACAAACTCATGGAAGCTAAATAACATGCTGCTAAACAATGATTGAGCTAACAATGAGTTCGAGGATGAAATCAAAAGGTACCTTAAGACAAACGAAAATGAAAACACAACCCCAGATTCATGAGTCACAGTAAAAGCAATCATAAGAGGGAAATTTATAGCAATGCAGACTTACCTCAAGAAACAATAAAAATTTCAAGTAAATAATCTCACCTTATGCCTAAAGAAACTAGAAAAAGAATAGCACACAAATCTCAAAGTCAGTAGAAAAAAGGAAATAATAAAGATCAGAGCAGAAATAAAAAAAAAAATACACAGGCTCAATAAAACCAAGAACTTGTTCTTTAAAAAGATAAACAAAATTGATAAACCTTTAATTAGATTCATCTAAAAAAGAAAGAGGACCTAAATAAATAAAATCAGAAATTAAAAGAAGTAACTGACACCACAGAAATACAAAGGAGTATAAGAAAATACTATGAGCAATTGTATGCCAACAAATTGGACAATCTGGATAAAATGGATACATTCCTAGGATACATACACTCTCCCAAAACTAAGTCAAGAAGAAACAGAAATCTAGATTGACTGGTCACTACAAACAAAATAAAATCAGTAATCAGAAAACTCCCAATAAACAAAAGTCCTGGATCAGATGGATTCACAGGTGAATTTTACCAAATATTCAAAGAAGAATTAACACCTATTCTTCTCAAACTATTTCAAAAATTTCAAGAGGAAAGAAGGCTCCCAAGCTCATTTTATGAGGCCACCATTACTCTGATTCCTAAACTAGACAAAGACATTACAAAAAAAAATATTATAGGCTAATATCCCTGATGAACATAGATGTAAAACTTCTCAACAAAACATTAGCAAACTGAATTCAGCAATACATTAAATATATTATACACCATGATGAAGTGGGACTTATTCCTAGGATGTAAAGTTGATTTAACATCCACAAATCAATTAATGTGATGCACCACATTAACAAATTGAATGATAAAAATCATATGATCATACAATAGATGCAGAAAAATTGTTTGTCAAAGTCCAGCGTCCATTTATGCTAAAAACTCTAAGCAAAGTGAAAATAGAGAGAACATATCTTCACATAATTAAGGCCATATATGACAAAACTATAACTAACATCATATACAACAGGATGAAGCTAAAAGCATTTTTTTAAGATCAGGAACAAGACAGTGAAGTCCACTTTCATCACTTCTTTTCAACATAGTATTGAAAGTCTTAGCCACAGCAATCAGACAAGAAAAAGAAAGAAAAAGCAACCAAATTGGAAAGTAAAGTTGTCATTATTTGCAAATGACAACATACTATACATAGAAAACCTTAAGATTACACCAAAAAAGAACTGTTAGAACTGATAAGTAAATTTATTGAAGTGGGATACAAAATTAATAATAATTTTAATATAAAATTAATATTTTAAAATTTGTTGCATTTTTATACACTGATAATGAACTATCAAAAAGAGAAATTAAGAAAAGAATCCCATTTCTGATTGCATAAATGCAATAAAATACCTAGGAATAAATTTAACCAAGGAGATAAAAGTCTTGTACTCAAAAAATTATGTCACCGAAGAAAGAATACTACTGAAAACAATCTATAGATTAAATGCAATCTCTATCAAATACCAATGACATTTTTCACAGAACTAGAATGAACTGTCCAAAAATTTGTGTAAAACTATAAAAGACCCCAAATAGCCATAGCATCTTGAGAGAGAACAAAGTTGGAGTGTCATGCTGATATCAAACTATACTACAAAGCAATAGGTATCAAAATAACATAGACCAGAATAAAAACAGACACATAATTATATAGAACAGAAATAAATCCACTACTATATGGCCATTTAGTCTATAACAAAGGAAGCAAGAATATACATTATGTAAAGACAGTCTATTCAATAAAATGTATTGGAAAAACAGGACATATATATGCAAAAAAAGAAAAAGGAAATTGGGCCACCTTCTTACACCAGATACAAGAATAAACTCAAAATGGGCTAAAGACTTCAATGTAAGACATGAAAACATAAAACTAGAAGAAAATAGAAAATATAGTCAATAATATTATAATAACTATGTATAGTGCCAGGTGGGTACTAGACTAATCAGGGGAATTACTTTGTAAATTTTATAAACTCCTAACCACGATGCTGTACATCTGAAACTAATAGAAAATAATACCGAATGTCAACTCTAATTAAAAAGTAAAAATTAAATATATACACACAACCCATCCCTGCTATTTAGAGGTTGCACTGAAAACCCAATGTCAAAATGCATGGTATATTTCATAGTCATAGGAATGTCATTTTCCAACTTTATATATTGTAATAACAAACTTTAGACAGATGCTAGTTCCACATTCACAAAATTTATAATAAAAGTCTCTGTCTTATGATTCTACAGCCATATTTTTTCAAGATAATCCCTACAGAATTTAACAAAATATTCTACTAGATATTCTACACTTCACATATTTCAGAGCCAAATTCTGCTTAGATTGAGATCAGATGTGATCAGGCACATTCATGCTGATTTGAGCTAATTATTTATTTAGAACGTCATTATGTAAATAGTTACTAATCTATTCAGTCATTTAATGTCATGATTATGAAGGCCGCATGGATCATTGTCAATTTTTTGCTATAATGAAGAGTGAATATAGTAAGGTGAAAAAGATAATACATATATTGCGATTGTTAATAATGCAGAATAAACATGTAAAAAAGGCTATACAGATAGAGTAACCAAAGAGTACCATAATAGTGGAATTATCAGTGACTTTTACAATTTTAATATTCTCTAAGTTGATAAAATTTTGTAATTTAAAAAAATCTAAATGGAAGAATAATTATTTAAATGAAAATCAAAGCATAGCAAAAATATAAATATCAGATATAAAGAGCTGATCTCCTGAATACAATATATAATGCATGTTTGTCAAATTTTTGTGAATAGTTTTATAACTTCAGTATAAAGTTGTAAATAAAGGCCTCACTTCTGTAAGTCCAATGTTTCATCTTTGGTTTTCTAAAATCTTCTGTTTTGTTTTGCATTTCTCTAAATTATACTTTTTAAAAGAATTATAATTCATAGCGTCATTCTAAAGTTTTTTTAAATCACTATTTATTCTCTAAAGAATTGTATAATCTTCATAAGAGTTGATACGTGTTAATAACATATATATATTTTTTACATTTATGTACACACACACACACACATATATACTACCAAGTATATATATATAAAATATATATATACACATATATATGTATACATATATATATAAAATATATATATATAAATATTTTTATATATATTTATATATATAAATATTTACATATATATATAAAATATATATATACACATATATATGTGTATATATATATATATATATATATATATATATATATATACTTAAAATAATCAAAAGTATCCTTCAAGTTTTCTCCAAGTATTTTGTTTAATATCATTAACTGATTATATGGAGTATCTGCTCTTTCATTTTTATCGAATACTCAGCTAGAGTTTATATTTTGATGCTGAAGTGAGATGCCTTGAGAAAAACATCAGTGGCTTCATGGAATTGATAGAGGAAAAAAATGGAAATTCATATATGCTCTAAAGAAGGTATTAGATTATACAGTACTTTTCCTACAAGTAAAATTTCTATAAAAAAATAAAAAAGTGACATTAAGAATAACCTTAAAGACTTCTATTTATTAATCTTTTATGATGTAGTTTATCCAACTACACCATATTTATAAATTTACATCTTGCTCACTTTCATTACATGTGGTCAGAAGGTAATTCAAAAATTGTTTTCATATCCCTTTTAAATGTCATTCTAGCCACTGCCAAAATAATCCTAACAAGCCAACTTGTTTAATATGTCAGTATGCTCTTATATATTTCCCACATGTAACATAACATCTTTTGAAAATAAAGTGGAAAATTGGTATTATGCTGTGCCCTTCACGAATATTTATTCTAAAGAAAACAGCTTAAATATGATAAGCTATATTACATATATATGCATCAAAATATAATTTATTTATTATACCATATATTAAAATTTTTGTTATGAATCCTTTATTTTTCATCATTTGAGAAAGATAAGTTCAAATTATCTTTAATTGTATATGTTTTCAAGCTTTTGAAATTAGCTCCCTTTTTGTTTTTTGTTTATAGCTGGTCAGCCTATATTAAAAGCCCATGGGAGAGTATATGGCTTCCTAAGGACAAGAATACTGTGTACTGCCATGTAACATTCATTCACAGTTTTCAGCAGAGATATGCAGAGTACTTATATCATAAATACTCATTGATGATAGATCATTTTGTTAAAACATTTCCCAAAATTAAGTCATTAGCATATTGCAACATAAGCAGAGATGCTACGTGTATTTATAAATCTTAAAATCAATTGACAGTATACAGATCTGTCTGCTTCTATATTGATTGACAGTAAATGTTTCTGAGGCTATTCAAAGTTATATTGTTTTTATTTGTTTTCTTTTGTTTGTTTGTTTGTTTCTCATTTCTATTTGAAAATCTTATCTATTTGGCTTCCTTCATGGAGGCCTGGGGAAATGTCTATAATTTAGTAATAAGAAAAGGATCTTGGGAGAATTTATAAAGTCAAAGCTTCTTGATCCCTGACAAACACTGATGAGTGAAAGTTAATTTTCAAACTCTACCATGACAGGAACAATTAGGCAAGTAAATCCAGGGGCTGAGGGCAACATTAAAATTAATATAGTATTTATATTTCTATTCTGTTTTCTTTTCCTTGTACAGTTTGGCGTCATGTAGTTTCAGATGTAGGTCTTCATTCCAGATAAATGTAATCTCAAAATTCTGAGTGGAGAATTGCTATGATTATACAGATAATATAAAGGGGATGGGAAACTATAGCAGAACTAGTAACTTAGAGGCCTGAATTATTCAATGTGGCTACTACACCATTCAGTTGTTCCAGCTACTCTAAAAATTACATTCTATGTTGAATGTGCAGATATCACCAAATCACCACTTTGGTTTTGTTTTTTTAAATGAAAAATAGTTTACTGGACTTCATTGCTACTTACTTGTAGAGTATAAGACTAATGTTACTAGAAAATTATCTACGATAAAATATCAAATTATTTATATATTTTAAATAATTGAAACATTAAACAAATATTGATGTAAATCTGGAAAAGTGCTATAATTCTCTTAAAAATGATTTTATTGCAAATTATCTTTCAGTTCTGTCCAAAAAACATGCTTGACATTATTATGATCGTATAATATGTTGTTTTATCTTCCACACTCTTGAATTATCTTAAAACCTGTTTCCTTAATTTTCTGTATCTTAATCATGATTTTTAATGGTTTAAAATTTCCATGGTGAATATTTAAAAATGATATGCTGAGCTTAATATTGTAATAACTTTGTATAGTGACAGATGATTATTAGACTTATTGTAGTAGTCACAATCTAAAGTATGTAAATGCTAAATCACTATGTTGAACACCTGAACTAATATAATATTGTATGTCAACTATATTTTAATAAAAAATTCTAAAAAACTTTTGATTATTTTATAGTATGTTGATAGAATCAGCATGGATATACCATCAAGCATATTACTTAATATGTTTAAATAATCAATGAATATTTACTAATGTGCACAATAATGTCAAATTTTGAAAGCCAGTGAGTGTGTTTATGTATGTCTACATGTAGACATGGAGACATATGTCTACTGCAAATGAGTACACAAAAAAATATTTACACATAAATATAATTAAATATTAAATTAAAATCCACTGGTACACATTAGACACATTTACACATTCTATTCTATTAAGGAATTCAGCACAAATGTCAATACCAAATTATTCATTACATTCTCTCTTTGATCATCATTTTTCTCATTTGTAAAATGTGAATGAACATACTAAACTCAATGATAACAACAATTAAAAAATCAAACTCACACAAAAAACAAAAGTAACAATAAGACAAAATATAATCTGTATACTTATCAGTTGAATTTGGATTTTGATGGTTACTGATAGACAAAAGTAGGTACTAAATTATTAGGTTAATTGTTGCATAAAAATGGATTATAGTGTTAATTTACTTGTTTAAAATATTTGTTATCCTATAGAAGAATTGGTATTAAATTCTAAATTTTGGATTAAACCCAACAATAAATGAAGAAACTGCAACTGGTAGTAATAGTTTTGATATTTGAATAATATATTTATTTTTTTAAAAAAGAAATAGCTATTGAAGCTTGGACCTTTACATGAGTTAGAATTTCCTCAATGGCAAATAGTAGGAAATCAACTCAAATTGATTTAAGCTATAATGAATATTTACTTCACATAATGAAAAAAAAAAAGTAGAGATGTTCTGCTGTTGGTTAATTTACTTGGTGAGAGACATATCAGAGATCCAGGTTCTTCCCATATTTTTAGTCTGATATTCTCATCATGGGAGCATAGTCCTCAGGATAGCTGTTTGCAGCAATGCAAAGTAGCTATAGTATA
This sequence comes from Macroglossus sobrinus, assembly GCA_004027375.1. Lineage (NCBI taxonomy): Eukaryota > Metazoa > Chordata > Mammalia > Chiroptera > Pteropodidae > Macroglossus > Macroglossus sobrinus. Next base: position 1,439,615 of record PVKZ01000087.1, read on the forward strand.
CCTTGTTATCATATTCAAATATCACAGCATCCAGTAAAATCTAAGTCTCTCTCTTCTGGTGTCTCAATTTATAAGAATGTTTCATGTAATAGATCTAATTACATACTACAGCAGATAATGAATCTAATTTAATGTTGAGCTAATTTGTCACACTTTTTGTTTTGTGTCCATTCTTAAATCAATATAAAGAAAGGATGCTAAATGATCATGACAGTCTTCGTAAAACTGAAGACCTGTTTAAAAGGAAGTATGAGAGTTAATTAGTTGCTGTATAGACAACTTAGAATGCTTTATTCAACCGAAAGCAATATTTAAAACTGATTCATTTACGTTTAGCCAGTTCCAAAGAGCAATAGAAAACAGAGATTAATGGCTAGAGCAGTATGCCCAAACCAACTCTAAGCTAAGAATTCAAACAAAAAAAAAAAAAGAAAAACAACTTTCACGTACTTTAAATGATGAGAGTGTTATAATTAAATTAATAAGAAGAACCGATTTGTATCTCTCTCTTTCTTTATATGTGGAATATTATCCAGCACTAAAAGCAAATAAACCTTTATAACATGAAAAAACATGGCAGAAAATTAAGTGCATATTATAAATGAAGGAAGCCAATCTGAAATCGCCACATATTGCGTGATTCCAACTATATGACATTCTGGAAAAGTCAAAAGCATGTAGACATTTACATGATCAATGAATGCCAGGGATTAAGGGAAAGATAAAATAGTTGGAGTATAGAGGACTTTATAGGGCAATGAAACTTTTCTCTATGATACTATAATCTTTGATACATACCATTATACATTTTTGAAAACCCATAGAATGTACAACACTGAGTCAATTTTAATGTAAAATGTGAACTCAAGTTGATAATGTGTATCAGCATAGGTTTATTGCTGTTTACAAAGGTAATGAGCTGGTACAGAATGTTAATAGTAGGGAGACTATATGTAGGGATGGGTTAGGGGAAGGATATATATGGGAATACTGTATTTTCTGCCTAATTTTGCTGTGAACTAAAACTGCTCTAAAAGATAAAGTATGTATAAAGTAGGAGAAAAAAATGTCAGCATCAAAGACTATAATAAATATTGAAGATCTATCACACACTGGATAAAAATTTTCAGCATATAAGAATGGGGAATTTTATTATCTTTTGCACATTAATAAAATGACAAATAACTCAAAAGAAAAATGTGCAAAGAGCATGAAAAAGCAAGTTACAGAATATGAAACAGAAATGACTAATAAACCATTTTATTTAATCTCAGCCTCATTGATAATTATAAAAACACAAAATAAAATCACTATGTGATTCTATTTATACCATTCAAATTGTCAACATTTTAAAGTCTGAACTTACCAACCACTGGCAGATAGTTGGTGCAATGGTAACTCATATTTTTCTAATAGAAATATAAATTTGTACAACAGATTTGAAGAGTAATTTGGTAATATCAATTATAAGTGTTGGCATGCCTACCCAAATAGCAATTACTTTTCCAGCTATACATACAAGAGAAAATATACTCACATTCATAAAAAAATATAAAAATGATTATAACAGCATGTTTTATAATGACAAAAAGGGGTAGTGAAACTGCCTAAATGTAAACAAAAGGAGATTTTATAGATAAACTGCATGTGTGTGTGTGTGTGTGTGTGTGTGTGTGTGTGTGTGTGTGTAGATAGAGCATATCAAAATGAAAGCAATAGATTATTTGATTAATATAGTTGAATCTTACCAATATTTTGGGTAGTTTTAAATTTTTTTAAAAGCACTAAAGCATTGTTATGACAATTTAATATAATAGGTACAATTAAATATGGATCATATATTAAATGATTAAGTGATATAATAAAATTATTACATGAAAGATTCACTTGTTCTTTGGCTACACACATACATAGGTGTGAAGTTGTAAAGCTGTAAAGTTCATATTGTCCACAACAAAAGCTTCTTAGAAATATAAGTAGAATGTGTTAAAACCATAATCATGAGATTTGAATATGAATAGAGCTACAACAAAAAGAAATAATTACACGTGTACATGTTTATTTTATTTAGAGAAACTTTGTGCCCTACAAGCATAGAATATAAATGTATCATACTACCCTTGGTATATTTATCAAAACTGGTCACTCATTTGGCCCAAAATAAAGCATCATTTATTCCAAAAAGTATGTTTTATGAGTGAAATTTTCTGAATAAAATTAAAAAAAGAATCATATCAGTAACAACAACAACAAATTACCAACTAACGACATCAAATATAAAGCCTTCTAATAAAGCAAAGTTCTAAGGAAAGGGGAAAATGGGTGTAACTATTTTTTTCCTTAAGCGTGTACATATTCCTCAAGGCATCTACCTTAACTATTTTTTCTCCTCTGCCATTAACTTATGCTAGGATATATTTTTCTTTCATCTTCTCTTATAAAGCTTTGTTACTCTTTGGGTTGCCCTTCAATATATACCATTTCTTCTATATTTTGTACATGTTCTTCTAAGTTCTAAGATTATTAGAAATTTCTATATATCTGAATATTTCTAAATATCTATATATAGATATAGATATAGATATATATTTAGTTCCCTGGATTCATGAATAATTATTTCAAGATATAAGTTTAATAGCATTCTACCAATTAGATATCATTTTTTTAAGGAACTAGTGTTAAATGATTAATCTTTGACTCAAAAATTTTTATTTTTCTAAACAATAGTGTGTATGTACATGCCTAGAGAACCGCTTTTTATATTTATAAACTATAATACAATTATAAATATCTTCCAAATTTTCAGTCACTTTTACTTCAAACTTTTTTTAATATTAGTTAAATATAAAATTCTGTATTTTCATTTTGCAGAAAGTGATTTTAAAAAGAAGAAAAATGAAACAACAACAATAGCAACAACAAAAACATCTGGGTTATGTTGGGAAAAATAAAAAAGTTAGATATGTTTTTAAGTAAAATAGTATAACATTAACAGATGACAGTAAAAAAGAACTGTTCAACTTCTTCTCTGTCAAAGAAAATGATTTTAAAATTGTGAAGAGTTGAACAAAATTGTTTGAATGGATATAAAAAATGTAAGATAATTACTCACACCTATATCCTATGTATTTTTACTGTGTTTTCTTTCTTTTGTAGCAGTGATAAATGACCAACACCCATATATCTTCTTTCATCCACCTCCCATTCTGACCAGTGACATTCATTTTTGAGATAGTCATCTAGAAAATTTATTTGGTTTATGTATGTGTGACAAAGTTTAAATTTGTTGAAGGAACAAAGAAGAAACATCTTTATTTTTCTGCAAGCCTTGCCTTGAATGAAATGTGCTAAATTTTTCCTCTTCCCTGTCCTATGAAAAATCCTATAGCTTTCAAGTAAGCTTCAAAAATTAAAACAGCTTGTTAATTCCACATTAAAAGTTCATTATACTCAGCAACTGATCATTTCCAGTCTCCATTCTTCCCCTGGCCCACTTGGCTCTTGTCTGAGTCATGGCTTAGGGATCTTCTCTAAATAAGAAGGCGTGTTCCATTGTGATTCTTTTATGATAGAATCAAAAGTCATAAAACGAAGCATAGAAAAAACGAGATAAAAGACATTTGTGATTGATGTTATATGGGACTATTATTCACACTTTGTATCTTTCATAGGATACAGTTAGAAAACTCCAAGGAATGTTCATAGTTCATAATTAAGCCATGAACCTTTATGATCTCATCTCCTTGACTCCCACTTTCTACAGTACATATTCTACAACAGCTTATTGTTGAAATTCTTTTCTCAAATAATCCATTTTCTTGTGTGCACTGTCTTTCAGGATGTCTTGGAACCACCTGTCTTCTTTAGCAAATACATAGAAAACTTTTGTGTCACTGGTATGCCAAACAAAGAAAGTGCAGTTTACATTTCTAATGTCCTTATTTCTCATAATCTATTATTGTGAGCTGCAGCTGCCAACATCCCACATCTTTAGAATTATATAGTTGAGAGTCAGGCAGTTGCTCTTTTCACATGCCATCGAAACTCTAGAGACCACATGACAATTTCCTCCAAGAATTCATATAGGCCCCCACACGGGTGGACTGCCACAAGCTATTTAGTTTCTATATTATAGTAATCTTCTATTATGGGATGAGTGACAAATATTTTTCTCTAAAAAATACTCCCGGTGTTTATGAATGGTTCTTTTGAAACCTACTCATTAGGCTTCAGGGGACTGGCATCCTCACCATAGAGACAAGAGGAAAAATCACAAATGTATTTTTCTTATAGGCCTAGAACTCCACTATCTCAATGATCCCCCTTTATTTTCCACTATTATCTTATGTAAGCTCGTAGGGGTCAGTGAGTGTGAGAGACATGTACTTGTACATTTATATATTTATATCTTTTGATAAAAAGATACAGATTGTATTTGTCACATGAATTGGATAAATACAGAATTTAGTTCACTTGAACTATCCAATTGTAGATTTAAATATAGAAAACTATACAATGACTATAATTTCTTGGTCTTTAGGTGACTATACTTGTCTCTAAAAGTGTCTACACTTTAGTGTTAGATCTCTAATTTACATGAATGTATTCAAAGTTGTAAATATTAGAGTTAAGCTAACCTTCGGACTTTCATAACATTTCCTGGATTTCAACGACTCAACTTTGAGCAATATCCCTTTGGCTATTTTTAAGCCAGAAGCAGGAAATAGGAGCACTTTTTCAATTTTAAGTTCAATTTAAACTTAGCGTGCTTCAATAATTCAGAAACCAATGAACTTTAAAAACTGAAGACTTCTGAGTTCGATTTATTCTCATTTAAGATTAGTTCAGAAATTTAGGCAAAATACTTTTAATTATTAGAAAGTAATATGTCACAGATATATTTCTTTGGGGTTTCTTTACTAAAAACTGGGTGATCATATTTAAACATAATAGTAAATAAAGCTTAGGTATTTTGTGGTAATACATTCACAGAAGGAGATAGATGTGATATATTTAACATATTAAGATACTGAAAAGTAAAAATATTTATACCAATTTACACAAAAATCTTATAAAAATATGAATAAATAGCATAAAATGATAGAATGCTGATAATTGGCTTATTGCACTTTAAACAAATATTTAAGTTAATTTTATATTGCACATTTTAGGTAAATATTTAGAATTCTTAGAAACTTTACATTAAATAAGGTATACATTTTACATTTTAAAGAACTATCACTAGAACATCACTGTCCAATAGAACTTTTGCAATGATGGAAATGTTTGATACCTATGCTGTCCAATATAGCAGCTATTAGCCACATGTGGTTATTGAGAACTTAAAAGAGGCTGGTGAAATTAAATAACAAAATATGTATTTTTATTTAATTTTGAATAATTAAAAGATTAATTTATATCAACACATGTGACTAGTGGTTATCATATTGTATAGCTCACCTATAGAATGAAAGCATCCTTAAAATTCTCCTAATATGTGCTTTTGTATTTTTAAAAATTATATTACAATGCTTTATAATCTTCAGATACACAGAATATTAGGAGATTCAGAATCTACTACTAAATATCATTATTATCGAAATAGACTTTTGTGAGAATAAATTAATTCTGTATAAGAAAGGGCTGCGTATACCATTAATATCTCTAAAAATCTGCCCATGCAGAGATTATTGATATCAATCATCATTATAAAATATGACTTTATTATTCCATGCAATACAAGGTTTTCAGACTTGTACAATTTTTAAATAGAAATTTTTAAGTCAGATGACTATCATTCAAGTTTATTATTTCAAATTGCAAATGTGCAATCTTTTTTAGATATTTTCATTTTCCAACTTCCATCTCCCCACCTCTATGTAAATATCTTTGTGTGTTATTATATGCTATAGCTTATTAAATTTAAAAGAATAATAAGGTAGAAAAATAATAAAATATTAAAAATGTAAACTGTTTGTTTCTTCCATGACACGTGTTCTCTACAGAAAAACTTTGTAGTGCTACTTGCAAAATATTCCGTAACCAATCTGCCCTTAGGACTGTCTGTCCTGTTCTTATTCCCAAAGATGAATATTTTCTGTACTCTGCCAAACACCAGGAAGACTGGATTTATTCAAGGGCAAATTATTTTTAAAAATCTTTTGCACACCTTCTTTCAAGGACAAGATTAGTTTTCTTTTGTTTCTGTTTGGTGGTGTTGTAATCTGTAGTGATTTCTAGAACAGAAACTATAAAAGCAAGTACAAACAATATTTAAATATTTTATTTAATGGTGAGATCAGCTGGGAAAGTGTAAAACAAAATTCAATACATTCATTTTTATTAGAGTTAATAATAGTAATATCTTCTTTATAGGATTGCTATCAGTATTAAATAATATAAATTAAACACTGATTATAGTACATGGCACATATGATTATTACTAACCTTTTCATTTAAGGTAAAATTCTTATATAGTCAGTGTTAGTTTATTCTAAGAAATGTATTAGAAATAAATTAGAATCTTCTCTATAATGTTATACAGATAGTATAGCTTCAAAGGAAAAGTAGTACTTTACAAAAATGCATAATTTTGTAAAAAATTTAAATAACAAAAATTAGTATTCTGTCTGTTATATTTTCAAATGATCTCAGTGAGCCTCCATCATTTAAGTCAGAGCTTTAAGCTATTTCTCTAATAATGGAAATGGATTTGTCCTGGTCCACCCACATTCCCCTGCTCAGTCAGTCATGCTTTTGCAAGAGTGCTGACTAACATTGAGAGAGCATATGCACCCCCCAAAATAATTAACTCAGGCGTCATGGTCAGTTGGCTTAAATTATTTAGTCTTTTTCTATCTTTTGGTCCAGGTAAATCAAGAAATCATGACAGGTTTTTAAAATTCTGGTTATTTCTTTCAGTTGGAAAGCTATGGTTTATTTTTCTATTCTTTCTTTTGAAATTCTTAGTTTAGGAAAAAAACATGTTGGCAAAATAAAATGCATACTGTGTCAGCTAAAATATTTTTTGCAGTAATATTCTTATATTAATTATTCAAATTTTAAGAGAATACTAATTGAATGAGTACTTTAGGGTTTTATAATTTTTAAATGCCATTATTGTATTTTCTACTTTACTCATAACTAAGGCATTTGTTGAAAATAATACAGTGATTAACAGTGAAATAATATATTTATAAAGTCGACTATTCAGGAATCTCATGAGGAAACAAAATAATTTTAAAATTTTTTATTTGCTTTAAAAAACTTAAAATCAAGGTGATATTAAAACATACTCATAGAAAATATTAACAATATAATATATACAATGAGTATCAACTGCTGACTTCAGATAGTAAGCACAAAGAGGTGGGACTTTATTTAGTAGGTAAAGAAACATCCATGGAAGAGTGAAGTCATGGAGAATTATTTAAACATTATTTTATATTAGGGATATTAAAGGAGATGGCAGATTTGGTATATAATGCACAGACAAAAGTTTTGTCAGGAAGAAGCATGCCTAAGGAAAGCATATTGGTATTTTACTATGGGAGTCTTAAATACAAGTTTAAGAATTATAGTAAGGAATGGAGAGATATCAATATTTAAAGGTGGGATTATTCTGTGACTATCTTCAGGAAATTAGTTAGGTGGTTAAAAGTAGGTTGTGTTTGAATAGGAAGACACTCAGCAAGAAGACAAGTTAGGGTTTTACAGTAATGATAGCAGTATAGTAGTAGTTGTAACCATTGTATTTCACTTTAAGTTGTTATTTGACTAAGTTCTTTTACATACTTTAGCTCGTATAATTGAAGATGAACTGATATGTGATTTATTTGGAGTTGAGGAAATAGAAACATGAAAGAAGAGATAAATGAAAAGGGTTTTTTTTGTTTGTTTTTTGGATAGCAGAGACTGGCAGGGCAGTATTGGGATTTGGGAGTAAGCAAGATAGCTCTGAGGTGATAAGAGAAAGAGCAAAAAGAGAAATGGGAACTAGTTTTACAAAGATTCCTGTCACTTGTTTTCTAGAGTGTTGAGCTTGAAGTGACAGTAAAACATTAAAGTACAAATTCTTAGAAAGTAATTCAATCTTTGCAACTTCTTATATGGTAGAAAAGTCAAGGCTAGAGATGCGAATGAGTAATCCCTAAAAATATCAAGGAAAAAAGTGTATAGAGAAGTACTCACTTTTAGTAGAAAAGAGATGAGCGAATTTGAAAAATCAGGAAAATTTAGTGCCATAGACATAATGAAGCAGAAGCAAGACTTCTAGGCAAAGAGAGCATGACTAATAGCTTGATCAAAATCCTAAAGATTTTGAATTTAAATAATTAAAAGAGGCTTTTTAAACTGGGAAGAACACTATTAATAATTGTAATGTGTGGACTTTCAGATCCCAGAATGCAGCAGAGATTAAGAAGTGAAGGGTGGCGAGAATATTGTGCCAGTCAATATAAAAATAAAAGCAAGAAATAAGATAGCAGTTCAATGGAGGCAAGAAGGTTTAAAAGCAACATGATAAGAGGGTTAGATTCAATATGCTAGAAATGGTGGAACAAACAGATGAGCACAAGGTTTCTAAGGGGGCAGAGAACGTAAGTTTAAAACCAGAGGAAGGAAATGCCTTTCTTCTTACCCACATGTTCTTAGTATAATCTCCTAATTAGCTCATTGTAAGTATAATACCAACTCAAATATTTTTTTAGGTAATCACTTACACAATAATCATTAAGTAATTTTATTTGTAACATTTGAAGCATATGAATAAAGGAAAAGGTTGGGTTTTAATCTTTCTAGAAACACACAAACAAAATGAGTTATACTATCATTCACATTTCCACATAGCATTATAGATCCCAAAAGTGGGCTCAAAGAGCAAGTTCTCCAGTCCAAAGGATTCTTATATTACTATTATATTTTTATATTCATATCATGATGCTTTTAAAATTGCTTTTCAAATAACACACATGAATTTATACTGTTTTGTTTTTAATACAAACCATGCTCTCTGCTTTTACTAGTTCTATTCCACATTTGTGCAATAATCACTTCTTTTCTTTCTTACCTCATAATGTAAATAGGTTTTCTTGTAAGAAAAGATGGAAAGAAATGCTTAATACTAGTAGAACAACAGTCCTACATGTCTCAGGAAATAGAAGAATAGTGTTCCAGATAAATTCTTTCACCTGCAGTAGTTTCTGTGACAGTTAACTGCATAATATTCATTTTACAATGCGTTCACACCACTTTTGTTTCTGAGTAAAACATCATTGGCAATATTAATAATATGCTAAGACTGGAAAACTGTTTAGAAATGAAGAGGTGAGCTTTCATAAGTCAGTAAAATCAAGTCACTATTTCAAAAGAAGGTTTAAATAATAGTCAAGGTTAAATTTACTTTCTAAACTTCCCTAATATCAAGATCCTTAGAGGATCAATTTTCTTAATCTCTTAGACCAAATTGTCTGTAAGCTACTCTTTCATCTTATTGAGAGATAGCTTAGATAAAGTTCTGGTATGAAAATATACTTCTCACAACTGGCCTTAATTTCTCAAGTTTCAGGACACTGAATATTTACAAGAAAGTTATATTTATTTTTTTCCAACAAGATGTGAGGCACATAATATTAACTAGAAAATGCTGCCTGTTTACCCTTACCTACCTATGATCCATCTACTTACTTTCCCAAGAAACACAAGCATCATAATGTCAATCCATCATCATCAGAAACACACTTTTCTAATAGTATTGCTTTCACTGGTCATTTTTAGCTCTTATCTCTAGCACTGAATAAAAAGTTTTTTTCCCCCTCAGACTTAATTAAATTTAAATACTGTGCTTCGAATTAGTGGCATTAACAAAATATTGGCACTTAGTGCCAATCTGTTTTTCAGAGCTAAAAACAATTCTATATATTTTACTTACAGTGTAACTGATGCAATAAATTTTAAAAATTACTTGGAAAACAAAGAGAAGCAGTTTTGATGAGGCATTTTTTGTATTTTGTTTGTTTTTAGTATGAAATTGCTGCAGAGAGGAAGAATATAAGGATATAAATTCCTATTAAACAAACCTATATAAAACAGACTTGCTCTTCACTAAATCTGACCAATTACAACTGACTAAACAGTTAAGGAGCACCTTTGATATATACATTTTCTATTGATATTATCAGGATAACATTCATTAAAAACATTAAAATGTCAGCTGAAAATACCTGGGATAATCTAATATCTCACGTTTGTGCTAAGACATATAGCCCAATAAATAACAATTAATAAATGCAATTAAAATAAAACTCCCACTCATAAGGCATAGTGATATACACCATGGATCCTCTATTCTTCTTATCATTTCATTACATTGGTGATAGCTACTTTCTCCCAAAAAATAATTTTAATTTTATTCCTTCTCATTCTCAGCAAGCAGTCCAAAGCTTTGTTAAACCTGAGTTTCTGAAGATTGTATTTTCTTCCTGCCCTCCCCTCTTTTCTTTTATGTCTAGTATTTTTATTCAAAGGGTTTGTTTTAACCTTGAAGTACAGATCTTACCTCCCCAGGTCTCCATCTCTGCTCCCCTCTCCTCTTCTTGCCTCTTTTTTTTCTCTCTCTCTTCTTCATTCTCCTTCCTGTTCTCCCTTTATTTCTTACTTCTCATAAATCAGTTCTCTATATTAAACTCTCAAGAATGGATCTGGAAATGGAAGAATTCTTATTGAGTGTAAAAGAGAAGAATACTTTTAGGCAAAGACATATTTGTCTTTAGAGGGTAAAGAATGGTCATGGTGGTGGGGTTGAAATGTCTGTGAATATCCTCTTGTTAAATGTTTTCGTAGAATTGTTACAAAACATATTGTGAAAGGTCTTATATGAGCATGAATAAGTCTAATCTCAAGTTTCAATCTTACAATTTGGCTAGAAAAAAAAAAAGGTGATATTAAAATTGAGAGTTTAACACCCTGCATGACATCTCACAAGATTACCCAACTCAAAATAAGTGAAGCCCCTTAGGCATTATGAAGTTAATAACCGCCCTTTCTGTGGATGTCTTATTTAAAGACTGAAGTTGAACCATTTCAGTCATGAAGATAACTATGTCTATTTCCAGTTCCGGGCACCTAAGGACAATATTTTTCATAGATAAATGCTACCTCAACTTATGAAAAGGAGGCACAAAAAATATAATTCCAATTTTACTCACCCGTTGTGACAGAAAAGAGACACTATTGTCGGTAATAATACTTTAAACTGTACTATACTTTGCAGTTTCCAAATCCCGTTCACTTACAGTATTGCATTTGACCCACAGCACCCTGTGAGTTAGCTATTATTATTTCAATTTCATAGACATGGTAACTCAAAGAGGTTAAGTGACTTACCGAAGTTCAGATATAAGTGACAACAGGACCTGAAACCTATGACTTCTAAAATTGTCTCCAAAGATTTCTATTCATTTTTACAGACAAAAACTAAGTCTAAAATTTATTATGTGGATAATGGGTTATTCATTGCCTTTTGTGTTTTCTCACGAGGAAGAGACACCAGGACAGAGACACTTGACATGTCGAAAGTAATAGAGTATATCTAGATCAAGGAATCTGGCTGTACTTTCGGGTCTCTATATTTCCCTATATGGTGCCTTATGAATACTATATGCCTTCTGCCACAATAACCCTTGTACCTTGAATCCTTTTAACAAATCATAAAAGATACAATGATTGGGTCTTTATAACTATAACAAAATTGAATGCAAAAGCACAGCCTTTTTTTTTCTTTCCATCCAATTTGCCAGGAGTCACCCTATGATCACACACGCAATGGGGATCATGGTCATGTCTCTGATTGGGGTTATGGCCACATGGATGAGTGGCAGTAGGGCCAAAACCCGCATCGTCTCATTAACCGTTATTCTCTGTTGTTCTGTTCTGAACACAGTAGCTGCCTAATAAGTGGCTGCCTGACTGAAGCATGAAACGAACATAAGAAAGTAGCTTCTGAAGCCCTGCCTACCTTGGCCCCTAGGCCAACTGAAGTGAGTTCCTTGAGATATTTATTCCGTCACATACACACTGAGTACTTGCAAGTTTCACCCTAAGACTCATCCTCACTAAGGTCATAATTCTGCGTGTTAAAACTTTTCTGTGTCTCTTATAGGGACCAGACTACAGCGATCAATAGTTAGTGAGTTACAGACAGAATTGTCTCATCTTCCAAACCTGCCTGTAGCACATGTTCCTTCAATCTTAGTTTATCCTCTTTGCTTTGTAATTATTACTTTGTCTTTCTTTTTTTTTTCTAAGACTTTTTTTCTTCTCTTATTTGACTGCATTTAGTTCCAATGACTTGGCAATGCACTTAATAAAATTAAGTTTAAAGCTTGGAACTAAGTTCTTAATCTGTTCTTTTTCTTTCTCTTATAAATATTTAAAGAATAAAATTTGCTTTGAGACCTATTGAATCATGTGAGTAGGATGCTGCAAATTAATAGAATTCTATCATTTACAAAGCAATGAAATCAGCCAACATATAATACAGAATCTCTCTAAGCAAACAAAAGTAATTAAGAACATCATTTAGATGTAGAGTTATGCTTTTCCCTGATTAAAAATATATAATTCTGAATAAAAGTTGAAAACTAAGCTAAGGAGTAAGTTATATGAGAGGCAAACCTTCTGGACTCATTTATGCAATGAGTTAAAAAAACATATAGTCTTTTGTAAACATAACAATTCAGAATGCTTTCATTATTGTGTTAGTATGAGGTAAAATGAAAAGATTTTCTGCTATGATTAGGGTAGTTTATGTTGCCAAATAAAAAGATGTTTGACATTCTGTTTAAACAGATGTTTTTTGTATTCAGAGTTGGCCCCTCATTAAAGGAAAGTAATATTTCTTTGTTACATAACAACACTTCCGAAGTACTTAAATCCTTAAATAAGAGTTATACATTTGGAATAGAATCTGTTTGAAAGGAAATCTTGTGTTTTTAAAAATATTTATTATGCATGTAATTTTTGTTTAAAGTTTTTATAATTTAAAATATATAGTGTAAAATATATGCTATGTGTCATTTTTATCATTCATAGTTGAAAAATATTTTTATAGATTTAAATTGCCTTCTAAAGTAGAATAAAATCTGTATCTATACCTATATATATCACATGTCAAAATCTATGCAGAAATTTCTTTTTAATTGTGTTCATTAATAATGCTTGTATACTATCTGATTATTTTCTGTTTATCAAGTGAGGTTTTGTGACTCAGTCCTGATTTTTAAAACCACTTTAATATTGTTGTATAATTAACTATTTAGAAAAAGTAAAAACTACCAAATTCTCATATCAGAAATTATAATAGTAATAATGGAGGGCATTTAAGAATATGACATGCCTATATGTATATTATTACCTCAATTATGCTTTGAACTTACATGAGACATCGAAGATATTCAGCAATATCTGTGTATGCTTCTACTTCCCCTTAAAGCAATTTCAAAACCTTCACCACCATTCTCTACATTCTCATTTTAACTTCTCTCTCCTTCCCTCTCCTACTCTTTCCTCTTTTTCTCTCTCACTCTTTGTCTCTATCTCTATACTATTTTTATTTCTCTAATTATCTTTCTATATCTTTATCTCTCTTACTATTATCTCTCTCTCTCTTTCCTCATCTGATGACCTTGTGTAATCCTTCCTAGAAAAACTATGTCTGGGACATTTTGCCTCATCATCTACATTTATCTCTATCTTCAGTTATCATTATCTCTTTTCCTTTTATAAAAGAAGCAAAGGGGTTTACCCTCTTGTCATGGTTTCCTGTCTAAAATTTTTCCTGAAAATTATTGTTTCATTTCATCATATTTCTTCAGAAAAAAATTATCAGTTAATTTATTTTTCTTCATCTTTAGTAATACCACTTCACTATTTTTTTCTTTGTATCATAGAAAGCTGACGAATCATTCTTTTCATCCTTTCCAAAATAATGTTTTCCCTAATATCTTATTTTGCACTTTAGCTCATCTATTTTACTACATTTCTTTATGTACATAATTCCCCCAAAGTCTCTATTTTGCCCTATGTATTCTTTCGTCTAGATATCAGATCCACATTTTAAAGAACAAATATTGTCTTACTGAAATCAACACACTGATTATTAAACACTATGGTCACTTCTCATTTCTAATTTTAGCTGAAGTCTCTCCATATTTGTCAAGTTATGACTACATATATCAATTAAATTAATTTCTTTTGACTTATTTTCTATAGTTCTAATTCTTGAGCTGTTATGTCTTAGTTAGACTCCCTGGCTCCTAATTTCTTATAATCAGTCAATCTCAATCTTTGTGTTATTTAACATATTTGTTAATTATGATTAATCTTCTGATGTATTACATACAATTTCAGATAATATTATAATTAGTTGGTTTCTATGCTGGTACCAAAATCCATAAATTAGATAATAAAAATAAAAATGTTTGTAAACTCTAAATTTTGCTCTATATGAATCTACTTCCATTTCTTGAGAAAATGCAATTATAGTTGCAGAGGCATTAGCTTATTTTTTGTACCATATTATGTAATTTTATGTGTATCTAAATGATTAGATTGCTACCCATGAAAACAAGGATAGGCAGTTTATCATGTCTATTCAATAGTTTGATTTGAACTAGAGTCCACTGAAGAAACATCTCAACACAATCTGACCAATAAACCCCCAAATACTATTGTCTTAGCTAAAATATGCTCCTTTCAATGAGATAATTGGGTTAAATTTTATCGTAATGACAGGCATCATAAATCTGTATCCCAGAAAAAGTAGGCATGACCAATAACAAAAAACAAAATTACTCAATAGCACACAACAGTGAGTACTTACTGCTCGTGTGTGGAATTATCAAGGTGTCAAATGAATAGATCTGCAGATGTTAGTTTGCCTTACTCACATGTCTGAAAGTCAGCTGGCTACTGTTAAATTAAACAAGGAAACCATTAGGTGTTGCTAACACTGTGGTGACCTACCTAAGCAAACCAAATCTAAGTCTGTAAATGCCTCTAAGTTGCAAGATCAAAACCAAAAGACAACTCATCACAACAGCCAACTAAGCTTTAAGTTATAGCCAACCAATAATTCCCTTACTTTGCTTCTGCTTTTTTCTCTATAAAAGTCTCTCCTGGAACTTCTGTTAAGCACCTATTAGTGGTGCCCCTGATCATTTCCATTTTGGCACTACCCGATTTGAATGAATAAATGCTCAGATAAATTCCTAAAGTTTTTTTTTTTTTTAAATAGATCTCAGTTTATCTATTTACACTATCAGCTCATCCAAAACAATCGCAACTGGAGCAATGGGGACAATTCAACTCTGCTCTTTATGTTTCTTTTCCTCCATCAGGCTAGCTCAGGTATGTCCACATAGTAAAGGCAGAAACACAAGAGAGAGCAAACACAGTGCTTCTCAAGTCTCTTATTGAATCACACTTCCTAGTATATGACTGGACAAAGCAAGTCACATGGTCAGAGTCAGAATGAAAGGTATTGTAAAGTTGCATGGAAAAGGTAGGTATATAAGAAAAAAAAATATTTAGAGCCACTTTGCACTCTAACCTATGACTATTTAATTTTCTCTGCAGAGTGTACATGACTTTATTTTTTAAGTAAAATTAAATTCTGGACAATTTGGTAAATGCTCTGTGTATGTTAGCTAGTTTACACCTTAAAGAAGCTCTATAAGATCAGTGTTATCATTCCTATTAATAATTTCTAATATCTCTTATTTTGCAAATAAGAACTAAGAATTAAAGAAAATAATTAGCTGAAGGTCACAGAAATAATAAATGAAAAACCAAGGATGTTAACCCAGACTGTCTGACTCCACAGACTTTTTTAACCACTGTGTTATGGTATCGCAATGCCCAAGCTTAAAAAAAAAGTCCTGTGATTATGCTATCCTCCGCTTATACAGAATTGCCGTTTTTATTATATATAAAGTGTAAAAACATTAATATATTTATATAATTACATGCTATGTCTCAATGCTTTTGTTAGTAAAATAATTATAATCATTTTTGTTTACATTTACAAGAATCTTATACTTTTTATAATTCAGTCTGACAATAAGAAGCTCCATAGTAATATTTAAAATTCATAAATACACCTCAATTTTAAATCTTGTATTATAATCTCAGATCTGGTGTTAAATTTACCTGACAAACATGATTTGCTACAGGCTTCAGCTGCTAGTATAAAATATACATAAAAAAAAGAAAAACAAATTTATTAAATCCTTACTAATGACTTTTTATGCTTTAAAACTGAAAACTGGTTTAAGCCTGAACACTTCAAGAATTTTTTAATTTAGCTTGTAATCAGTTAGAAGAAAGAAAAAGTAAATCACAAAAATAGAGTGGTTTACTATAATGCAACTGGAACAGTCAACAAATCTGATTTCATAATAACAGTAAAACAAAGAAATGTTGAAAAAATACAGAGAAACATTACTTGTAACTTTTGTAATTGTAATTTTAAAATTTAAGCTCATAATTATAATGTTAAAATGTAAGCTCATAAAGTCATATACACTATATAATGATGAGTTTATATAA
Organism: Macroglossus sobrinus; assembly: GCA_004027375.1. Taxonomy (NCBI): domain Eukaryota; kingdom Metazoa; phylum Chordata; class Mammalia; order Chiroptera; family Pteropodidae; genus Macroglossus; species Macroglossus sobrinus. Next base: position 1,456,220 of record PVKZ01000087.1, read on the forward strand.
TGAAACACAGCCAAGAAAAAAAATAAACAACACTTTTCTAATCACATGACCACATTACAACTTCTTCTTTTCCCTAAAAAAAAAAAAACAAATATATAATTTACCAGTTTCAAGAACTTTCTGAAAATTATAAAAGAAATTTAGACACAATTAAGCATTTGAAGAACAGGACTAGAATATCAATTGCAGTCATATTTAGTGCACTAATTGGGCCATGCTTTGGGGACAGTGAGAAAATGTGTTAATGTTTTTATAGCATTTGCAAATTTAACAATTCCTTTTGAAGATATAGGCTGTGTGAAAGAATTTTACCATTGATCTCAGGGAATGATAACCTCTTGCTCAGATCAACTAGACTCCTTCTAGAGACAAATCTGGTTACCTTCTTGAAGATTTTTATTGACTCCTCAAAGATCAAAGTTATAAATTGACTGTGTTAAATCATATACACTATCGTATATTGTTTCTACACATTGAACTTAAATATATGGGTTAGCATTATAATCTCCATAATGTAAATTTAAGAAAATTACTACCTTACATTTTTTTTATTCTCTCTGTATCAGCTGGTGAATAGTTTAAAGGATGAATAAAAGTTATCTGTTAGTTGCCATTTCTTCAAAATAATTAGCAGTAAATAATAGCATTTTTATGATCACTAGCTAGTTCTGAAGCAGAGGGTTTTCCAAGTATATTTTAGCTTTCCATTGTTTTCCCATGTTTTTTACTTTAAATATGGAAGCACAGAAAAGACTGGTAAGATAGAGTATATTTCCACTTTAAAATTACTCTTTTCTTTTGAGTCAAATAGAAATACAGTATCTCTGAATCTCTGTTTTCTAAATAATAACTTCTGAATAAGAATATTAATATTCTCTTCAGCTTAAATGTTAGTCATCATACTGAATTACACTGACTTTTTGTTTATGAACCCATGTAACTCATAAATGACATTTAGGGCGTAGGCTATTTTTCCATTCTGGTATACCTCAAACACTAGATTCTGTTAAATTAGCAAATTACTATGTTTTTGAATATTTTATTTAGATGTTTATTTTTTAATTTCTTAATGTGACCACATATTGGACCCTTTAACTCCATTTACCTCCCTTCTCCCACTTCACCCACCCTCTACTAACCGCAAGTCTATTGTCCAATTCCATGAATCTCTGTTTGTTTGTCCTGTTCCTTTGTTGCTTTTAGGTTTATATCCTACATTTAAGTGATATCAAGTGGTTTTCAACTTTCTCTGTCAGGCTTATTTCACTTAGCATGATTATTTCGAGGTTTATCCATGTTGTTGCAAATGGCAGTATTTCATCTCTTCTAATGGCTTGAGTAAAATTCACATAAACATTTTATATATGTACCTCAGCTTCTTTAGCTAATCATCTACCATAGGACACTTTGGTTGCTTCCATGTTCTGGCCACTGTGAATAATGCTGCTATGAACAATGGCATGAAAATATATTTTCAGATATAGGTTTTCAAGTCTTTGGGATAAATATCCAATAGAGGGATTGCTGGATTATATGGTAGATCAAGTCTTAGGTTTTTGAGGAACCTCCTTTCTGTTTTCCAGAGTAGCTGTATCAATGTACAGTTTCACCAGAGCAGCGTTTGAGGGTTCCTTTTTCTCTGTATCCTCTCCAACAGTTGTTATTACTTGTCCTGTTGATAACAGCTATTCTAAACAGGTATGAGATAATATCTCCTTGTGGTTTTGATTTGAATTCCCTAATAGGGATGATGAGCATCTTTTCATGTGTTTGTTGGTTATTTGTATGTCTTCTTGGGAGAAGTGTCTATTCAGGTCCTCTGCCCATTTTTTGATAGCTTGTTTTTTTTGTTGTTGTTACTAAGTTGTATGAGTTATTTGTAAATGTTAAACATTAAGTCCAAGGTCCATGAGTTTAGTTCCTATTTTCTTCTATGCATTTTATTGTTTCAGGTCTTATATTGAGGTCATTAGTCCATTTTGAGTTAATTTTGGTGTGTGATTATAGACACCAGTCTAGTTTCATTCTTTTGCAGGGGGCTCTCCAGTTTTCCCAGCACCGTTTCTTGAAGAGGCTTTCTTTTCTCCACTGTATGTTTTTGGCTTTTTAGTTGAAAATTGTTTGCCATATAAATATGGATTTATTTCTGTACTCTTGATTCTGTTCCACTGGTCAGTGTGTCTGTTTTTCTGCCAATACCATACCATTTTGATTATTGTTACTTTAAAGTATAATTTAAAGTTGAGCAGAGTGATGCCTCCAGCCTTGTTCTTTTTTCTCAGGATTGCTTTGGAATTTTGAGGTCTTTTGTGCTTCTATACAAATCTAATGATTTTTTGTTCTCTTTCTTTAAAACATGCCAATAAGATTTTGATGAGGATTGCATTAAATCTCTATAATGCTTTAGGTAATATGGTTATTTTAACTATGTTGATTCTTCCAATCCAAGAACATGGAATATCTTTCATTTTTTTGTATCTTCTTTGATTAGTTTTAATAGGGTCTAATAGTTTCAATATATATGTCCTTCACATGTTTTGTTAGATTTATTCCTGTGTATTTTGTTGTTGTTGCAATTGCAAAAGGAATTATTTTTCCACTTCTTTTTCAGACACTTTATTATTAGAGTATTGGAATGCTATGGATTTTTGAACATTGATTTTGTATCTTGAAACTTTACTGTGTTTATTTTTTCTAGCAGTGTTCTTATGGAGTCTTTAGAGTTTTCTATACAGAAAATTATGTCATCTGCAAGTATGACATCTTAGTTTCCTATTTGGATGCCTTTTACATCTTTCTCTTGCCTGATTGCACTCACTAGAACCTCTAATATTATATTGAATAATAGTGGTGATAGTGGACCGCCTTGTCTTGTTCCTGATCTTAGATGAAAGGTCTTTAGTTTTTCACCATTCAGTATAATGTTGACTGAGGTTTAGTCATAGATGGTCTTTTTATGTTTAGGTACTTTCCTTCTATACCAATTTTGTTAAGTGTTTTGATCATAAATGGATGCTGTAGATGTTTTAAAAGCCAGGGACCATCCTACGAAGCAGACTTGAAAATAAAATTTTGAAACGGAATTAATCATTACTTGGCTATCTGTGAAGACCTCATCATTATAGGTGGTAGATGGTAGGTGAAGTACTTAGGTAGCCCATTGCATTGAAATATAACAATTGTTAAAACTTACACTGGTTATAAACTGGCAAAGAATAATGGTGTAAGATAATACATTGACTAGTACATGATCCCAGTCATACAAAAAGTACAGAGAAAATAGTAATTTAAAAAATATAAATTTGGATGTCTGTTGCTGGTATGGTTGATACATAGTGGGAAAATTTAAGGCTTAGGATGATCAATAATCTATGTAAGCAATGTGTGAAAGCCAGAAGACTTGCTCAGCAGCATACAGAGACTTTCACCTTCTAAAGCTGAAGGGAAGAAGAAACTCAAGACCAGACACAAGACATTAAGAATGGTAGGAGAGCTCCAACATCAAATTCTTAATTATGTCAAATCTCTCTACTCCAAGAACAAGGACCTGATTGAGAAAATGTGGGACCCTGAAACTTTGAATGGAATCAACTGAGTCAATGCACTTAAGAAATATAAAACTCATATTAACCTGTGTTCACTGATATGACCCTCTTCTCACTTTTATTTGGATTGTTCTTCTATCTGCTTAAAGATGAAGTTCTGCTTTTCAAAGAAGGTGCACTTGCCCAGTTTTGAGGCTCAAAGCAGGTTCAGACCAGCTACCTACTGACTGAAGAAGAAGCCTGGTTTCCTAGAAGAATTCTTCAGGATATACTGAGAATCTTACACATCAAAATGTGATTTCTCAAAACATATCTGCCAAGAGACACACTTTATAGCAAAGGTGTGACATTGGCTACTCCCTTATGAAATGCACAGCTCATGTATATCATAGCACAGAAGTCACTAGTATAATAGAGTGGTAGAACAACTTTCTAAAGATGAAGCTATAACACCAACTCAGAGATACTATTCTGTGAGGGTGGAGTATGATTCCCCAAGGACTCTAATTCAATGAGCATCACATGGTGTCATTTCTCCAGAAAGGTTAACTATATTGCTGAACCAAAGGATGAATGCTGGAGAACCCCTACTTTACTGTGTAATTTTGTGAGCAATATGTGCCTCTAGTCCCTGTGACTTTAGAGTGTGAGTATAAGAGGGAACTTCCAGGAGAGATCACAGTTAAGATTTAGCCTATAACTGCTGCCGTGACCTGCATGACTAGAAGGTTAACCTGAGGAGGGGTGACGGAGGATTGTGAAAAACATAGAGATAGTATATACAAAAGCTGGGACCAGGCGGGAGACTGCACCCTGCTCAAATACAGTGATCCAGAGGCAAGCTCATCATGTTTATTAAATACTTTTTATTTAGGTTGAGAAGAGAGTGAGAGTCTTCTTCTTAGGACTGGAAACTTGCTGGCAGCATTAATTTCCCAAGGCCTGTTTGTACCCGGTTATCTATGCTAAACTACAAGCAGCTGTTTGTTTCACTGTTTCGCTTATGTGTCCTTGGAAGATTGCTACACAGCCAACCATGGCTTTGCCAATGCTTCAGCCACAGGGTCTGTAACACAGTCAGACATGGCTTTGCCAATGCTTCGACCAAGTCTGGTTCAAATCCGGCTCTCTACAGACTTCCACTTTGTCATTTCAGGCTCCTCAGGCTTCTTGACAAAAGCAGTAAAAAAAAAAAAAAAAAAAAAGAATCAACATACTAGAATGGGTAAATGACAGATCATTGGCAGAAGACAGAGCTGCAGTTAAAATGAGAAGGGAAGATTATATTTGGAACATTTTTTGTTACTCCCTTGCCTGATTTTGATGGTAAATGGACAAAGGTAGCACACCCAATTTGAGAAGGACATGGTAACCAGCGAACTGGTCTCTTTAGGAATGAGAGTCTGAATCACTCTAGGAGGTAAATTACGTAGACTAATAGAAGTGTTAGCTGAAGCTGATGAAAATCTAGCATAGATGATAGAAGTGTAGGATGATCGATATCAGTTTTAGCCTCTAACCAACAGCAATAGCAGAATCCTAGTTTGTCCCACTAAACTTCGTATATGTTTCTCCAGGCAATGAGACATATCAAGGTCTTGAACAATCTCAGTCTATATAAGATAAAATTATAAGAAGCAGGTAAATCCATATACACATGAATAAACTGTAATGGATACAGTGGTGTGCTACCCATATATTTCTCCTTCCTTCATGACTGAGGCATTCTTTCAGCTAGCCACTGTGAGTGAGGTTTCCTATTGAATCACCCTCCACCATACTGGAGGGAGCTGCCTTGACCTACTTCATCTTTGCCCTCTGGGTCAGCCTTTATCCATTGATTGGTCTACATAGAAATACAAAGGGCTGGACTTTTTGCTTCAAGTTGAAATGTTCTGAAGACCATCCCAGCTCAAGGATTCCTGTGTGATCAACTAAGTACTGAGTTGCATTGCCTCATAGTCCAGCTTCACCCTCAACTTGACACTGCTTCCTCAATTGATTAAAGATATTTTTAAGTGCAAACCCTAAAGTCTTCTGAATGCAAAGGTCCTTCTTAGAGACTGTTTTTATGAATTGCAACTGTTTTTTTTTTTTTAATACCTATCATTTGGTCACTTGGCAACAATTTTTCTGTCTTCCTTTTTTTAATCACTAATAATTCATACGATGTATGTCTCATAATTTATTTAATAGTTTTGGCTGTTTCAAAATTTTTATTCTACAGAGTGTTTGTTATAAGTATTTCTAAACAAGAAAATTATTGCTGAACCTTGCTCTAAGTTCTAATTCTTTACTCACCAATAAACAACATTAATAAATTAGTGGTTTCATTGGTTTTAATTTTTGGAAATGTAAAAAAGTTTTCTATGTCTTAGTTTTATATAAGATTAAGTGAGATATTTTTCAAAGAACTTATTTTAACATATTAGAAGTTCTTCTATTTAGCCTTCCTTAATTTATTTGTTTCATTTGCCTAATATGAATTACATGGTCAAACTTAAATCAAAAGCAATCATCAATTTACATTTCACATTTTACATCTGATCCTCTGACAAATCCAACTGTTTCTTTTCATTTTTATACTAGGACTAACAAGCCTTTTTGGAGAAATAAGACAAAACTCTTTTGATTGGTTCTACACAAAGATATGACCTCTTTCACTGAAGCATTAGTCTGTTCAGAAATATTTTTTATTCGCTTTCTAATATAGAAGAATGCACAAATGCACAAATTCTAACTGTAAAGTTAATTAAATTTTATATATAAAAACACCCATGCAACCACCACATATGTCAATATACAACATTCTGGCACCAGAATTTTTTCATATGTTTCCTCCTATTTTTCTCCCCCTTTAGTTGGGATCATTATTCAGATTTTTATCACCATAGATTAGTTTTGTCTATTCTTGAATTTCATATCAATAGAATTAGAAAGTACATACTGTTTTTTCTCTGGTTCCTTTATTCATTAAGTATCTGTGAGATTCGTTCCTGTTGTTCAGTTTAGAAGTACGCTATTCTTACATATTGCTATATGGTTATAAAGTACAGAGAAAATATGTTTGTTTCCATGGAGTAAGAGCTTTCTAAATAAATTTTAATAAAAACTTGAGATCCTGAGCAGAGAGAAAGCCTTGTGAATTAAATTAAAATCTCTCTCTCTCTCTCTCTCTCTTTCTTTTACTCACTCTCTCTTCAGATGTAGTCACCTAATTCCAGAGGAATGTGTTCACATTTCAAGAGAAAATGATGCCCAAGACATTGGAGACATCTCTAGGTTGTAAAATCTGAAGATGCCTGCAACTCTTCAGCCCTTAGAGAGGTTTTATTTATATCCCAAAAGGTAGGATTGAGAACTCAAAATCTGTTCCATCTCTTCTGCAAGGAGCAGACATTTTGCCCACTTCTTTTGGGAGAAAAGAGGGAGTCATTTCCCTTTTTATTCTGTATTTAAGCAGAGAAAATCAATTTTCTTCATCTTTTGACTATTCTATGTACTCCAAAGTTTTTATGTGTAGGACATTTGACCTAGTTTCATCATACTACCCAAGAAGAACAATTGGGATATAGGAAACTTCAGAGTCATTATTTGCTTTTTAAGTGAATAGTTAAATTTGTGTATAGTTCAGATCACATTTAGGATACAATTAGCAAATATGAATATTAAAAACTCAATACTAGCATTACATTTTATAAAAATAAAGATAGTATCATCCTACTTTTGATGATACTTAGGTTGTTTTCAATATGCAACTATTATGAAGAAAGCTGCTATGAACATTTTTGTACATATATTTTAGTGGTCATATATCCTTATGTATATTTAAATTTCTGATTATAGGAAAGTTACATGTTTACCTTTGAATGTATAACTAACTAGCTTTTCAAAGAGATTTTACTGATATGCACTTCACCAATATAAAAGTGTTCCATTTGTTCTACATTCTTAGTAAGTTTTTTTTGCTTCTGATAGATATTTATTTTTCAACTTCATAAAGACACTTTTGCATTATCTTCTGGATTTCACAATATTTGTGCAGACTTTAGCCAATATTTTCCTATGTTTCTTTGAAGAAAATTTTCTTACTTCTCTGGCTACTTTTAAAATTGTCTCTTAGTCTTTGTTTTTCAGCAGTTGAACTAATATAAATCTGATATAAATCTAATGTCTTTGAACAGTTTTGGAAAACCCTCAGTCATTCCCTCTTTAAATATAGCATTTGATCAAATCCATGTGTCTTTCCCTTCTGGAATTTTAATTTTCAGTCACAATAGATTGCAAAAACGGCCACATTTTTTCTCAGCCACATAAGCACATCTTTTTTCAAGAGGAATTTGTTGCTCTTCTTATGAAGAAGTTAAATCTGCTTCTCTACTCCTTAAATCTTGTCTTAGCTATCTGAATGGCTTTAAGCATTGAACAATTAAGGTGCAAACAAATGTTTGAAAAGCATTTGAGCTTTAGAACCTGTGCTCTCTTCTGTGCTTTGAACCCTGAAACCATCATGTGAATTAATCTGAGTCAACCTTCTGGAGAAGGAAATGCCAGGAAGAAGAGAAATGAACAGCCAACAATTAGCTAACCTAGAATCTGCCATATGTAGGACATGGAAAGCTATTCTAGATCATGTAATCTCTAACTAACCCAGTGGATAACTCCAAGTGCACGAATTCTAGCAAGGAGAGATCAGTCTAGCCTATTCAGAACCAGAGAACCACTCAGTTAACTGATAGAATGGTGACAATCATCTTCAAGAATATTGTGAAGAAATAATAAATGATTCTTTCAAGTCAGTAAATTGTGTTGTAATAAGTTACCTAGCAATCTAACTTTCTCTCTGATTCATAGGTTTTTATATTCTATGTTTTCTATTCCATTCTTTTATTTTCCCATTCTGTAATTCACTTTGAATGTTTCCTATTAATCCATCTTTGAGTTCATTAATCTGTTTTTATATATTATTAAACCCAGCCAATTGGCTTTTAAATTCAGATATTAAAACTAATTTTAGAATGCACATTTGATTTATTTTCATAGATTTTAATATATGTTGAAATCCTCCATATATTTGATCTGTTTTATCTTTCTTCTCCTAATTTTACTATACTAGTGTTAATATTTAAGTTATTGGTGTTAACTCTAATATCTGGACCATGTCAGAGTCTGCTTCAATTGTTTATTCTTTTTATTATTAGTCATATTTTTTGGATCTTGCATATGTAGTATTTTTTTAAATTTTCTGCCATACTTTATCATGAAAAACCTATATAAATACAGATCATTTCTTTCATCCATAAAGACTCTCCCTTTTCCTCTCCTAGCAAAATAAGATGAGGAAATAGCCATCTATTAAGCTAGGGATAGTTCAAAGACAGGACTGAGTTCCACATTTAATACAAAAATTATAAAAATCCTGCCTTTAACTTTCTGGGTTTTTTTTTTTTTTTTTAACCACTCAGCTTATAAAACTCCAAAAGCTAGCAATTGTCATTAAGGTAAACTGATTGTGTATTTGATGAAGGTTATTTCTCTTCCACCCCGTTGTTCTGTTTTTGGCTTTTACCTCCAAGTTTTTTCTCCTGTCCCAAATTTAAAATAATCACATAAAGAAAATCAGCCTTTGTTAGGGGCTCCTTTAATTCCCAATCCATGTACCAGTCCTGTTAGACATCAAAAGTGATAACTATTTTAATGAGTATATAGTGTTTTTTTAAAAAAGAGAATTTATTTGCCACTCTCAGGGTTAAATACTCTATTTAAACAGGAATTGGTTTGTCTTTCCTATTAGCATATCAAGCACTTTCTTATTGGAATAGTTAAATGCATAGAAGATAGTTGTAGATAGCTGATAAATAGATAACAGATAGATAGATGATAGATAGATGACAGATAGATGATAGATAAGTAGTTTTCTTCACTATATCTTTAATTATCTCATTTTCTTCCTCCTGTTCTTAAAATACATTTGATATTGGAATTTCTCTAGTCTCCTCTTTATTTCTTCTTCTCTTATTGAATTGTCTGTGTATATTATTCCTCAGAGAGTTGACACAGTTATCCAGCTTTAACAATCACCTTTATATACCCTTCAAAGTCATTCTCTTACTTAATCTCTCTTCTTAGTTATACTCTTGAGGGAAAGACTGTTTATTAAATTCTCTACCTGGATGTGCTACTGATTTCTCAAATTCAAGATACCAGGAAATTAGATACACTTGTTAAAAAGATAGTGACTAGATATATTTAAGTAAACTTCATTCTGCCCACTCTAGAATGTTCAAGAGGAATAAATTTAGAGACAGCAATCTGGTTTCAAGTTCATTGAAGAGAACATCAAGAGAATTATCTTAAAATGATGTTTATATCAAGCACCTCATTTATCCACTAAAAAATACTTATTAGCTCTTATTATTTTACAAATGTCATTCTAAACCATGTTGATATATCAGTGACCAAAACATCTAAACCTTTTTTTTGTAAGGTTTACATTGAATCTGGGGAAATAGATAATAAATAATAAACTGAATAAATAATGAATATTCAACATAAACATACTATATAATGTTAAAACATAATAAGATAAAAAGTGGATAAATGGGCTAAGGAGAATTGGAAATACTGCAGTGTTCAAAATGAACCTCACTAATAAATTGAAATTTGACCAAAGACTTAAAGTAGATAAATGAGGAGTATATCAGATAGGTTTCTACCACAGAAATAAAACAAATAGGAGATATATATATTATAGCTATATATATATATATATATATATATACACACACACATACCCTCCTCAAGAGAGAAAGATGTGTGTATGCGTGTGTGTATTTGATCTTCATTCACAAATGTATGTGTACATATATATTATGATTATCTGTGTATAATATTTACAGATATGTGTATGTCATTCACATTATTCATAGATTCCATACTTGCAAATTTATTTACTCTCTAAAATTTATTTGTAACCCACAAATCAATACAAATCAATAATCATGGTACTTTTGTGGTCATTCACAGACACATGAACATAACAATGAAAAATCCGATGCACCCAACCCAAATATCCCCAGCTGAAGTCACACAAAGTAATACTATGCCTTCTCGTTTTACCTCTCATACTGTAAACTATTTAGTACCACTTTTATTCACTCTATTTTTGTAATTTTTGTTGCAGATTTCACTGTTTAAAATAATTCTGAAGTGTAGTATTAAAGCACTGTTTTACCTAGTACAAAAAGTCTGTAATGTGCTTTATTGAGAAAATGTGTTTGTAAGATAATCAATATTCAAGCATGTTATAGTACTGTTTGATGTAACTCTAATGTTAATAAATCAATAGTATATATTAAATAAGGTGTCTTTAAACAGGAACACGTAAAATAAGTTTGTGCTGATCAGTTGGCAAAAATGTTGTGACTATAACTGACCCTGTATTTCCTCTAAGGGCAATGATCCAGTATTCATTATTTTAATTCAGTGTTTCTGTTGACCTTATAGACTATCACTGACATGAATAACAAGAACCAAACATATATAACATATACTATATAATTTATAGTAATATAATATATATTAGGCTTCTGCACTCTTATTATCATGGTCATTGCATATATATATATATATATATTTATATATATATCCTTATTATATATATATATATATATATATCCTTATTATGTAATATATGTGTATGTATATAATTATATATATATCCTTATTATGTAATATATGTGTATGTATATAATTACATAATAAGTATGTATGTGTGTGTATATGCATATGTATGTATGTGTGTAAGGCTTACACATTCGAATAGGAGCTGATGCTAATGCAAAGCTGAATTTCTTTAGGGGAACCTCAGTTCTCTTAATACCTTTCAACTGATTTGATCAGGCACACTCAAATTATCAAGAATAATCTCCTTCACTTAAAATCCACTGACTTTAGATGTTAAATATATCTAAAAACTTACATCAAAGCAACACTTAGTGTTTGATTGAATAACTGAGTACTATAGCCTAGTTAACACATAAAAACAACTATCATAAGAAGTAAATATGGAGACATTTGGGAGAAGAGTATTTCAGGTAGAGAAATAGCCAGTGAGCCCTTTTTTAAAAATTTTCTTTTTATTATGAAAAAATGGAAACTTATTGCACATAAGAGGTATATAATATGCCTTTTGAACATAAAAATATAGAATATAATTTACATTTTAACAGGATTAATTTGACTCAATGGACAATAGATTGAAGGACAGCAAGAGCAAAAGCATAAAACACATTTAAGTAAGAGACTTTGATCAGGATGGTAGTGATGTTGATGATAAGAAGTGATATATTATGTAGGATCTGAGATAAGAAGTGATATATTATGTAGGATCTGAGAAAGGGTGAGTGAAAGAGAGTATTTAAAAATGGCTCCATGAGTCTTCATATGAGTAACTAGAAGAATAGGGTTGTCTTTACTACGATGAGAAAGGTTCTAGTAAAGATGGTTTGTAATGGGAAAGAAATCAGAGGTTCATCTTTGAAATATTTTCTAGACAACTAAAATGAAGATGTTCAGCGGACAGTGGATAAATAAGCCTCAACTTAAGGATCCTTAATTTGATGTAAATTTTGAAGTCTTCAACTTGTATTTGGTATTTTAATCCACAAAACTCAATTACATCACAAAGAGGGAACAGGCATAAAGAAAAGCCACTCAAGGACAAAGCTTTGGAATACTTTAATATAAAGAAATTGTAGAAAATAGAAATACATGGAGAAGGAGGAGGGGAAAGAAAAAAAGAGGAAGGAGGAGGAAGAGGAAGAAGAGGAAGAAGAAGAATGAGTGGATATTTATGTTGTAGAAAAAACAAGGATGTGAGCTTATCAGAAAGCCAGGTGAAGAAAGTTTCTAGGAAGAGAGAATGATATGTGTTCAAATGCCACTGATAGTAAATTTTGAACAAACAATTGTTCATTGGATTTAATGATTATGGATGTTATTGGTGACCTAGTTAGAAGATAGAGACTAAAAGCTGATTGAAAAAATTTTAAGAGATAATGGAAAGAGAGTAAATATATACACTGAATGAAACAACTCTCTTTTGCTATAGAAGATAATAAATTTATTTGGAAATATAAGGAGAAGATTTGGTTATTGGTTGAAGAAAACACTCAAGTTAAGCACAACTATATGAGCAAAAGTTATCAAGTTATCATCTCTGGATGCTGGTCTTTGAATATGTTTTATACTTCAGCAAGAATTATTTTGCTCATGTAGTTCCGGATAACTAGAGTTATATCCATCTCTCAAAATATTCTTCCCTGCCCTATTCTATCTTGTTATAGCCATTTTATCAATGAATACTCCTATAATTTTCTTATTTAATATGATTCCCCTTTTCTTACATCTAAATTTAATATTATTTCAAATGTGTATTTAACATTCAGTCAATTTTGATCTATATAATAACTTTTCTTACTTTTCTTATTTCTGCTAGGTTAAAAGCTACTTGAAGTTAAGAAATTTTTCTCCTTCACCCTAGCATGATGCTTGGCATATGGTAGGTTTTAAATACTTGTTTGCAAGATGAATGAGTAAAAATGATAGTTTCTATTGGTTGAATGAATAATCATTTTGGGGAAAAAAAGTAAAAAAAAAAATAAAAGTTTAGTATCCATTTTAGCTATTCTTCACAAAAACGGTATTAAGATATTGAGTTTAAAAACATTCAGCTATTGTTTTTGAGATTTTTATAGTTCAATTAATTTTCTATATTTCACTTTTGTGAATATATTCATTTTAATTCTTTTGTCTTTTTTGCATTTATATAGTCATATTTAACTCAAATTCTCATTCAATTTGTTATTACAAGAAGTAGCTTTATGGAATAATGAACAACTTCATTTCCTGTAATTTTTAAAATAAGTTAAAACTATTAAATTAAAATTAACTTGTGTGATTTATTAATAACTATGCCTCTTTAAATATTTTATTACAGTATCTTTGCAGATGGTATAAAATGAATGTCTAATAATTAAAATAATTTCTTTTTTATATTACATAAAATATATGATAAGGAAATGATAAGTATAAATGATCTGAAATCCCTCAATATAGCAATATCGATTATTTTGTTTGTTTATGAACATAAAATCAGTGCAGTGGGACACAGTCAAAACATGTTTTATCATACATTCATACATATGTGAATCAAGTTTCTCTTGGTTTCTAGCAACAGAAACAGACTATGGCTAGCTTAAACTAAAAGAGACATTTATTAGAAGAAAACAGAAACTAGAAACCATGACAGGAAGGAAGTATGATCTTTATTACCTGTTCCTGGGCTTTCTCACTAAACTACAGTCAAATGTAGTTTTCCTCTAACATTGCTCCAAATTTTAAATTCTGAGGAGGAAACATTCTATTAGCTTAGCTTACATCAATTAGCTTTAGCCAAATAGCAAATACTAACCATTTAAAGCTTACTTTTATGTGTCAGAAGTTGTTCTCAGAAAGGGAGAAATCAATGATACTTTGGGAAGCCACTCTCAGAGATACAATTTAAAATGTCTTTTAGAGATTATCTTTTATTGTAAAATGAATATATTTCTCCACTGATATCTTGAATAAAATTATTCTAATTTATTTATTTATTTTTCATTTATTTAATTATACACCAAACAACTTACATATAGCAATTAAGTTTTTTATCATGCATTTGACTAGGCACTAAAAATAGAGGTCAAAGATAAAAGTTTTTACTTTTGAGAAGCTTTTAGTTAAGCAAGTATGAAAACATGCACACAAATAATTACAAAACAATAAGATTTGTGCAAGTTGCTGAACAAACACAGAGGAATAAATAAATTTCTTTGAGGCATACTTTTTAATTGTCAAAAAACATAAAATCTCTAATTTGTCCAATGCTGAACCCCACATAGCCTTAAGATACTAATCATTTTCAATAATTTTCAAATATTTTAGAAGACTGAAGTGATCAAAAGTGAAAAGTTTGAAATCCCATTACTATTCTTTAGGCTTCTCAGTCTTTGAAAAAATTTTTGATGGCACTTCTCCAGTTCTACAAAATGATAAATAGCAGAATATTACTGGAGTTTAAATATTTCTGAGAGAGCAATTCTTCACTCCCTGCTGTTTACAAGTAAAACACTGTCTACAAATAATACATTACATTAGCTGTCCTCTTTATCATAAAGCCATGTTGAATACTTGTAACATTTATAAAAAGACACCAACTGATTGCAAGATGTGCATTACCCTTGAGCAAATTATGAACACATTTATTTCAGTCTTATGCATTTGAAACTAATTTTCTGGTAATATCAAAAGTGTTCGTAGAATTAATTTCCTGTCAGTTCAGCAGTATTCAAGTGAATATTTTATGATTTTGCATTAGCTGTATTTGTCTAGAGTTGTGACATGATCGAGTCATTCTCTGAGGGAAACACATTAATAATTAAACTCTGTCCAATGTGGAGTGCTAAAGATGACAGCATAATTGTACATTTCCAGAGCCCGTTTCGCAAGACAGAGAATTACCCTGCCACCATTTAAATGTCAATTTAGAATTTCTTTCTAAACGAAAACAGCACTTCAGAAAAAAAAAGGGGGGGGATGTCAAATTTGGAAACTGTTTCTTTTACTTTCTCTATTTAAAATGTGACTTAAATGCAAATAGCCTCCTACATTCTCTCCTTCTCATGCTGAATAGTCAGAAGTTCTTTCTTTTGGCAATATAACATCATCAATAGTCTTTTAACAAGGTCTGTTTAAATGAGTTTAAATGATAAACACTACTTGCATAGATTATCTCCATAGGAAATAGCACAGCTGACATGAGAAACTTTGTTTTCAGCTCTTACATTTGAGTCTCTTAACTTATGTAACTTCAACAATATTTAAGATTTTTATCTATTTTGCAGTCAAATAGTTGTGGATTAATCACTATATGCGTCCTTGCTAAACGTTTCTTATTTTGATTCTTAAAATAAAGTTTTGGGCTTTTAGAAATGAGATTTAAAATTTTTTCTTAGGCATCTATGTTATACACATTAAAACTCACATTTGTGTTTCCTCCCTAGATAAACTATGGTTAAAACTTGTGACTGGAGAAAACTTAAAACTGAATTCAACAGAAACTGTGACTAGAGGCATACAAGTACTCCCAACATAATTTGAGTTGAAGTTTACTGTTGAACAGAGAGCCCAGCAGCTAACCCCTCAATGAACTTGTTTATTTCAGACATAGACATTCTTTAGCAGATATTTTCTCATTATCTAATATTAGTTGAACATTTACACAGTCTTTTAAAAAATCTCACTTCCTGAAATTTATTCTCAATAAATAATACCAGGTGATTTAATGTCATTTATGGCAGTATTTTTTATAAAATGGCAAAAAAAATTAATTTACCTCAATGGCTGAAAATAGATTTGTTACTTAAATTATTATGCATTCATATTATTAAATATTCTAATGCTGCAAATAAAAACCTTCAGTGACTACAAAACTGTTTGTTTGTTTGTTTGTTTATTTAACTTATTTATTCATTAATTTTACAAATATTCACTAAATACTTATTAAATGCCAGGCAATGTTCTTGATGTTGGAGACGGAGCAGTGAAGAGAACATAGGTAGAGTTTCATGATGTTAGTTAGCATTCTGGAGAGAGTCTGACAATAACCATACAAAAACAGAATGTGCCACAATGTATTAAAAATTATGAAGAAGAATTAAGTAAATTAAGAGTGTACTGGAGGTTAGGGTTATTCAGTTGAGTGGCCAATAGAGGACCTCTGAGAGTTCAAAATAACAGGGTAGGCCCTAAAGCATTTGGAAGCAGATCATCCTAAGATGAATGACTAGAACCTACTGTGGCTTGGATGGAAGTAGCTTGATGTAATTGAGAAGCAGCAAGAAAGCCAGTGTGTGACCACATTGGGTGATGAAGGAGTCAGAAACCAAATAAGAGACATAGAGGAGACAGCGTCATTTAGTGCATGTGGGCAAAAAGAGGGCTTAAGACTTTATTCAGAATCAAATGGAAAGTCAGTCACTGGAGAGTTCTAAGCAGAGGACTGGGATGATCTGACTTATGAAAATAATACTTCCATGATATATTAAGTGGAAAATAAGCAGTTAAAAAAGAAATAAGCACAACTTATAAAGTTTAATGAGGTATGTGTTGATTTTTATTTTGCAATATTTATTTTTCCTGGTGAATTCTAAAATCAAAGGGGGCAGACTAGATACTTAGTGATACCTATCTCATCACTATGTAACTGGCACTTAGCTTACTGCTTGGTTTATATTGGGCACACAGTAAAATTTGTTAGATAAATTTAAAAAATAATTAAAAGGAAAAGTATTTTAAAATATTTAAAAATATTGCATACAAATAAAATAATTTGTTTTTCTTGTATTATAGAGCTATAACTTTGCTGCCATATTACCAGTTCCTCTTGCCCTATTGCACCAGTCAATATGGCATTCCACAAGTCTTGGTCCTGAGGTGTATCTAGAAAATCTATTTATTATTAATTCCTTCATAGTGTTTTTGAAAAAAAAAATTTAAAAAGTCAGTCTATGCAGTCCATAGCAGAGTGTATGGTGTGCGCAAAATATTTTATATCTATATTTACATACATAGTCTGTGTTTCATATTTTCAAAACTTTCTATGAAAGCTACATTGTTCTTATATTGCCAAAATAGAAATAGCAAAAAAATTATATTTTAAAGATAACCTAGGCAATTAATAAGCTTGATATTTTAATTTCACTTTAGCAAAGAAATATTAGAAAGCCATTACTCAAAATTTACTTGTTTAGAATTTAAAGATTGGTTGACATTTCTTTTTTGCAGCAGACAGCATAAAAAGAGGCTTGCAAAAGAGGTGAATCATGCAAACAAAAACCAAAGAGAAGTACCAAAGTTGTTCCAAGTACTGTACAACCATAATTAACAAAAATTCAGTCTCTCCGAATAGTAAATTGTTAGGCATTGTGATGGTTATTTTTATTTTGCTTTTTTAGCACCAACTTTGTTGAGAGCCATTCTTGATGAATGCCCTGCAGACAGGGTTGGAGTTGCATGCAAGCTAGAAGTTTGCAGAGTAAGTGGGCTCCTTAATGGATAGCTTGTTACTGAAGAAGGAAGTTTGGCTTAATGTTGAATGTTTCTTGCCCCCAGGAATAAGAGAGAAAAACAGGAACAAGGATGTTTTGGAGAACTTACCTAAAGGTCAGCAATCATTTGCATATGTGTGGGTGTTGCTTCTCCAAGGGTATATATTTGCTGTGCTAAATAAACTCGGGGCTCAGTATTCACTGTTAGCCCTCCTGACTCTGTGTCTCTGTCTTTCTATCTTCTGTCTCTCCTTTTTTTTTTCCCTCAATCCTCACTCCTCCGATCGGGAACTGTTGGCTCTTAGCCAGCTGGCTCCAACACAACTTCTAGAAAGAAGAGGCACATGACAAAAATACCTCTGGGCAATTTTTGGAATTTATTCAGAAAAATATCTTCCAGGCTATATTATGCTGTCAAAACACATTTTTACTTTTCTCTACTTTCTACATCTACATTTACACAACGGTGCGGTGATCACCTTCTCGAAAAACCCAGAGGCCTTAGATTTCATTATGATTATTAGAGCTGACTAATTTAGGAAGAAATGTGAAGCACTGAATTATAGAGTTATCTTTTCAGTATTTTAAAATTAAACTACGTTTTTCAAAAGAATTAATTATTACATATTTAATTTTGAAATTTGCGTCAATTTTTTTCTGTAGTCTGTGAGTCTCTCTTTCAATATAAGAAATTTGCAGATTACAGTTAACTATCATACTTGGAAGGCCAGTTATCTGATTATTTAATAAAATATATATCTGAAAGTAACATATATTGCAAGCTTAAGTTAACCTCAGAGTATTCAGATAAAATCAATAACAATAGAACACTAAATATTTAATAGTTCATAAATCACCACAGGAATTAGAAGTCTCATTTTGTACATTTGTTATGACAGAACCACAGTTAAGGAGACTAATAAATGCAAACATGGAAAAGACACATATATTTACTAGAGTCTCTAGCAGGTGACATTTTATTAATCTACTATCAGTTATTGTATGTGCTTGATATCATTATAAGACTAGGATTTCCTAGAACAGAATAATATACTTTATATATCAATCAAGTCCACATTAATGAAGTTTTGCTCTGTGCAAACTCTATATTAGGTTCAGAGTAATCTGCATAAACTCATAGTTCTGAAAAACAGATTCTTTTTGCCAGTTATAAGAAAATAACTAATAGATTTCATTGACTTTTGAATCCCTTAGGAGCTTTTTTTATTAAAATGATTTTTGTAGGTCATGAACGTGTATAAATTTCTATTGTAATATGAGTGGTGAATTATTAAATTGTCACCTTTCTTTTAGGAGCAGTATAAGAATGTCCTAAGGCTACAGAACCTATATCATTGCCATGAAGGGTCAAATGATGGTAAACTTAGAAAACTACTACCAGTATCTTTCTCATCCTTTTTATTACCTCTGTTTTATGTAATGCCCTTCATTTCAGGGCCATTCCAGTTTCTTTGTTTCTCTTTGTACTTTTACCACAGCGTCATCGGGGAAGATCATTTTAAAGTGTATGTGTATACACACTATAACATAGTTACATGGCTTTTAAAAATTAGAGATATATTTTTAAAAAATACATCTCCCTCTCTACTTCCCATGCCATCCAAAACCCAGGCGAACTCTCCAGAGCTAAACAACATTCTAATCTCTTCTATATCCTTACAGAATTTTTCATGTGTACGCATATTTGTGGTAAACCTACATTTATAAATCTCCTTTTCTAGATTAATTGAAGTATTAAATGACTGCTCCATACCTTCTTTATTTTACTTGCCAATAAAGTTTAGTTATGTTTTCATATCTGTGAATATCGATCAACTTTTATTTTTTCACTAATGGCATACTATCTATCCTATTATATAGATATACTGTATTTATTTAATTATTTTCATATGGAATCTTAGAGTATTTCCAGTCATTGCTATTGAAAACTTTGCTATAATACTGTATAAAAGTCTTTGTGTACATAGGTGATATTTTCCTACACAAGAACAAACTGTTTTCCATTTATTCAAGCCTGCCTGAGTCCTTTCCTCAGGAGAATTGAAGTGTTCTTCATTTGGGTCTTTATATATGAAGTGTTATATAATCACTCTAACTAAAAGATGATCTCTGTTACATTAACAGGTTCTGGAGTCTGACTTTATCATTGTCTGTAAAATAGGGACAATCACTGTACCTACCTCACAGGCTTGTATATAATATATATGGACAAGAAGAGTGTCAGGCACAATAATAAGCACTTAATAAACATTAGTTCATTATAATTATTCCTTCTATTGTCATTTTATGTGTGCCTACATAATGTTAAGGAATTCCTATCTATTTGGATTTTATTTAGAAGTCTTACTGAAGAATACATATTAAATTAAAAAAATATTGTGCATTTACTAAAATAAACCATTATGTTTGCTTTATCTTTTTAGGAATATGTAGATATTCATAATTAAATTGTCATCAATTTTTTATTTTGATTTTTTTTTTAGACTATCTTTTCTAGTTTTTCATAATAATGCCACTCTTTATTTAAAAAAAAAGTATGGTGGGTTCTTCTTTATCTGTATTGTGGAAAACATTTAAAAGCATTAAAAATTTCTTAACATTTCCTCTGGATTATTTTGCTAGGGGTACTTAGCAAAATAAAAAATTGGCTGGCATCTCTGTGATAATTTTCCCAATTTTTTCATGTTTTTTAGGTCAGTTTAGGTGTTCTACTGCTTTTGTGATGAATTTTGAAAATTTATATTTTCTTAGACAAATATTTATCTCTCACAATTTATGAAGTTAATTTTATTTACATATTGTTGAGTTAAATGTATATGTTTCTATTCTGCTTGTTTCAGAGTTTTTCTCAACAAAGTTGCTGAGTTCTCTGAAATTAGTGTTTTCTTCTCTGGGCAAAACAGAAATCTGCCTGGCTTTCGGTGAACTCTTCCCCCATCCTCACTCCACTTCACTTTGTAACTAGAAGATATTTCTGCTCTGGTTTACAATTTTATGACTCATCTATGACCTGCCATGGACACTGCTGATCCAAGACAAGAAATTCAGTCACCCACTTTATGTCTCTAGTTCCAAAAATACAGCACTTAAGATTTGTAGATGTCTGTACCTGCTACTGCCCATCCCTTGTTTTGTCTAACTTTGATGGTTTTTGACAGCTATTTCTTAGAGGGAGGGGGTTAGGGTTGTGACTAGCTCCTGCTTTCACTGGTGATTCTATTTTTTTTTCTTAATTGTTTAAATTGATATTTTTGGCTTAAAAAATAAAATAAAATACCTTCATTGTATTATATTCAACTATGTCTTACTTAATTTTTAGTTATTAGAACTTAATTTCATCAATGTCTCTATTTCTTTCAGAAAGCTTTCTAAATCTCATTAGATTTATTGCCATATTTCACCATAGATTTCTTTTTACCTCTTATTTCTTATAATTTTTGTTTATTTATATTTCCCCAAAACTTGCTAAACTGAGATTTCAGGGACAATGTCAATCTTCATCCTTATATCCCTAAAACAGTACCTGGCATAGAGCAGGCTTTTAATAAATATCTATTGAATGAATATTTTCCCCAGAGTTACTTGTTGTTTCTATTATTGTTTAGCAAATTATTTTTAATATAATGGACATTTGATTTTACTTTTGATAACAGAACATTTTTAGTTTTTGATAATAGAACATTTTAGTGAATATTACAGGTATTAGAGCACAGTCTATCTCCACTATAGGAGAATGGTACAACATTGTGAAGGACCAGGGCAGCTACCCTACCCCTTAACCAACTACATTTACCAGTGTCCCCAAACATCGTCTTTATCATGTCACTACTACAGATATTTTTCCTCTGAATCACCAACACGTGAATCCTTGAAAAATCACACACACAACACATCACATGAAATAGTCCTTCTTTTGCAGTTACCAACTACCAAAGGAGGTAATATTCTGAATTCAGATTGTGGGAGTTGGCTGGCCAGTATTTCAACACAACATTGCCACTAACTGGCTCTATGACCTTGAGCAATCTGCTTAACTTCTCCAAATCTTAGATTCTTCATTTATAATGTGATCACAGTAGTATCACCTACCTCTTGAAATTGTGTAAAAGACATGTAAAATGCTAAATGCAATGTCTAGCAGATTGTAAATGAAAAATAAATGTATTATCAATAAACAATGTATTTAAAGAATAGTGAACTGAAAGAAAGTTTCTTAAAAGGGGATTAGATCACAGATGAACATCACTAAGTTCGGGGAGAAAACATGATTTGATCAGAAAAGTGAAAAAAACATGTATACTTCCTCGATTTTGCCAAGGGCTGAACCTGTTAGAACAAAGTAAATAGGACAAAAGTAATGGCCTCCAGCAATCTCGAATTCCCATTCTCCTCTCATACTTCTAAAGTTCTTGTGTTTTTAAACAATTGTAACCTTAACCTTTCTTAATATTGCATTAAAACCATTTACTATGCCATAATTTTTTAATGCAAACTTCAAAATGTGAAGAAGGAAGATATATAGCTATAAAAGGTTAAATGATAAGGAAAAAAATGTTGCGGGACATCAAATGGTGTCTGTGGCAACCCCAAGAACTTCATTTTTCACAGGCTTCTCAGAGCTATCTCTTAGGCTGGTTTCCACTTGATTCCTATGAATTCAAGTTTTCATTCAAATAACTACCACTGAATCACTCAGTGGCTGGTTAACCAGACATCGTGTCTTCCTTTTCAGTCAGTAATTTGTTTGAAATCCTATAGGTTCACAAAGTTAAGTGATTTTTCTGTCATAGCAAGGGAGAATAAAACAGAAAATTTTAATTCACCCATATCATTACTTTATCTCTGTAGATTGTTTTTAAAAAGAAAAGTAGATATTAATTTTATAGGTTCAACCAAAGACTTGATATATATTTATCTATTTATTTGTCCACTGCTCATATAATCACATAATCAGTGTTTTGACCGTTTATCATGACACTAAAAATGAAGCCCCCATAATTCTGTATAACTCAGAGAGCTTTTTAAATGTCTTTCTTTCTTAGATCTAAATAAAAGGAAAACTTTGATATCAACGCCTTATGAAAGATTGATTGTAATGCCTTTCATTTTATAAACATCTACCAGGGCACACACTGAAAGTAAAAATAACAATGTGATAGCCGGACTACTAACCATGAATAGTCAGGAAGAGTCCAACATTGGGTGGAGAATTGAGAAGGAAAAGAGAAATGGTAGGAACATGGAGAGTAAGGCCTAACAAATGACAAGAGGCTGAAGCTGGAAGATGATATTATCCAGTAAACAATTTCTGTTGATGAAGGACTGAAGGGCATTCATAATATAAATGTTCAATATTCACTTTTAAATTAGTTACTGTTTCAATTTTAAATGTCTCCACGTCCCCAAACTCCACAAAGCCTGTTATACCACATGCCTACAGAAGGTTCTTGGAGGAGTCAGGAGGTGGGCATGGAGAACAAGGATATGAGTCTAAATTCATTCTCTGGGTCAGTGGCAAACAAAAGAGATAATAATAATTGGAGATGAGATGCTGATGATGGAGATGAGACGATGAAATCTATATTTCACTGGAGCAAAACCTTGCAATAAGAAATAGAAATCGGGAAAATAAGTTGGCATGGAGATCATTCAGGTATTTCATAGAATGCTGGCTAGAGCAATTCTTTAAACTTAAAACTAGCTCATCTCATCAAACATCTAGTATGCAATAGTTTAATGTCCCATCCTTTAACATAAGAAATTAATTGTACAGTGAGACAGTTAAAAAATACTATCAATGCAAAGAGAACTTTCATACTTCTCTCTTCTTTTTTTTTCCTCGCTCTTAAATTTTATTCCTATGCATTTACTATGTACCATAATCAACATTTAGAACAATTCCAATTGCAAAGAAACTTTTAAGTGCATAAGGCATAGTATAAATCTCTAGCAATGATATAGTTAATGATTCATGAAAAAGAAAACTGAAGAAGGTTTAAGAAGTGAAGCTATAGAAAAAGGGGTTAGCTATAATTTTTGATGTGTAGACATTTATCAAAGTCCTTTTAACCTCCTAACACAATAATTTGTTTAAAAGAATCATCTCCTCCAGTTCTGCTTGCCCAATGAATAAATACAAAAACGTACATATTTTAAACAACAGGGCATCTACTTAGACATTATAAATTTCAAGAAAACACAAATTCATAATAATGGTAATGGCATTTACTAATAATTATTCTATGCCACAATTGATTTATTTCTTCCCAAATATCTGGATAAATATTTGATTTGTTTCCAGTTTAAGGTTATAATTAATTCTCCTGCAAGCATTCTTATACATATCTTCTAGAGAACATATACACCAACATTCTTTGAAAATAGGAATGTGATTTTGGGGTTAGAGGATAGATATGAGTTTCACTTCACAAGATAACAATTTTCCAAATGAATTTGCTATCCCATCAATAATGTATGAGAGTTCCAGTTTCACCACTACCTGTCCAGTAGATGATATTGATAGTCTTTTTAAATTTTATACTTTCTGATAGATGCATAATGATATATCATTATGGTTTTACATTACATTTCCTTACTGAGTAATAATGTTAAGCCCTTTTCATGTGATTATAGGCTATTTGAAATCCTCTTTTGAGGAGTGCATGCTCAAGTAGTCTGCTAATTTTTAAACTGGGTTATTTATCTTTTTCTTATTGATTATAAGAGTTTTTTTATACATTATGAGTTATTTTTGTTATAGGCGTTGGGGAACATCTCTCAGACTGGGACTTGTTTATTCATATTCTTAATGATAGATACTTAGTAAACATAAGATCTTAATATTAATTAAATCCAAGTCATTTTCCTATAATGATCCATGTTTTCTGTTGTCCATTTAAAGAAATATTTGCTACCCTAAAATCATGAAGATATTCTCTTTTTCTTCCTAGAAGGTTTACTGTTTTTCTTCTCATATGTAGTTCTATAATCAACATGTAAGCTGATAAACATATTGTGGTATAGTCATACAATGGAATACTATATAGTAATAAAAATCACTTGTTTATGCAACAACATGGATAAATCTCATGGATTTTATTGTGAGCAAAAGAGTCCCAAAAGAGTAAAAACTGTATGGTTTTATTTGTATAAACTTTAAGAATTGGTAAGCCTAATCTATGATTTAAAAAGCCAAAATAGTAGATGTGGTTCCATAGGGTAGTGGTTAGCACATCTGCTTTACACACAAAAGGTCCTGGGTTCATGTCCCATTGGAGCCACAGTCCACAGTCTATGGCCATGCCACCCTGAACAAGCCCAATGTCTGATCTCGGAAGCTAAGCCTGGTCAGGCCTGGTTAGTATGTGAATGTGAGACCATCTAGGAAGACCAGGTGCTGTATGCATAAATAATAATAAATAATAAGAAAAGAAAAGTCAAAATAGTGGCTATTGAGAAGGAAAACACAAAGAAATGTTCTGGAATGATGGAAATGTTCTGTTTTTTGTTTTTTTTTGTTTTGTTTTTTTTTTTAAATCTGGGACTCAGTGTGTATATATATAAATATTTGTCAAGTTGCACAATTAAGATTTATGCACTTTCATGTAAATTATGTCTCAATTAAAAATGAATGTCTCAACTTAAAATAATGCAATATTTTGTTAGATCATTTTATTTATTTCTCAGAACCTTCTTTCAAGTTAAGCATTTTTATATTCATTTTTGTACCTTACGCTCAGGACATTAAAAAGTTTGGTTAACACCACAGCACTAATAAACAGCAGAAACACCTTCTTAAATATAAAATTTGACTTCTCAAAACATATTACAAATTAGATCACTAAAAAGAAATTGGAGCTTTTCCGTTTGCAAATATATCTTTAAGTATAGCTTTTGATAACTTGTAATTGATTATTTCCAAATTTAATATTTTATATTTCAATATCATTCATTTAATTTGTTTTGTCATTAAAACCAGCACCTTAATTAGTGACTATTTGGCAAAGCTGAATATTTATTTAAGAAATATTCACGTTTCAGTGTTATGACGCACTAGTAAGAACTGGCGAGAGTAAAGAAGCTTGGCAAAAGACTGTATCATTGGTGAATAGCTCACAGTTTTATGTTCTTTGGTTGAAAAAATACCACAAGCATGGGGACATAATGTATTTGTTTGCTAAGAATGCTATATCAAAGTGCCACAAACCAGGCTTTATGCAAAAAAAATTTATTGACTCAGAATATTGGAGGCTAGAAATTCCAAAGAAGAAAACTATATCCTGAGGTATTAGGCTTAGGACTTCAAAATATAATTTTGTTAGACAAACAATTAAATCCATAACACATGAGCAGTGTTATAAAATCCAAATCAGAGAAACCATGGTGCATTTTGAGATTTTTATACTAACTAATATTAACCTTAATATTTTATAAAAAATAAATTGCTTAGAATTCTTTTAAAACTTTTTCAAAGATAAATTTTAAAATATGCAAAAGAATAATTTATCAGACTTCTAATTACAAATTATCTGTATAGTTCAAATGTTCTTGTCTTGCATTTTGGAAATAGCTACATTAAACTGAGTTTATTCTGACCTCTGATTAAAATAATATATGAAAAAAATTAAAAATGCATATAACTCATATATGAAATCAAGCAGAGATATTTAATTTACCAAACCAACTAAAGAGCCCTTATATCTCTAATGATTTAATCCCATGAATAAATATCTAATCATATTCTAAAATGTGATTTTGGCATGAATATATAAAATTTATATTTTCTTTATATCTAATTACTTCTTATACTTTTTGTAATGATAGTTCTTGCTCAATGTTTTTAATATTCGCTTTGAATTAGGTTTCAAACTTGAAATTTATTCAGTTATAGACATGCTATAGCATTGTACAAAGCAAGAATCACTTCTTCAACATAAAAAAATTCTCACTTATCTCTTTATAATTTATTTGTTAAAAAACAAAAACACTACCATATGCAGCACTATAGTGATCATGATATCATTCATCATTTAAAACCATAAATTTATGACTAGAAATAATTCAATTCACTTATGAATAAAAACAGAAAAGCCGCATTTGGCCAAGTCAATACTGGTAAAGCTAAAACAAATGTTTTAGAGAGATTTTTTTTACTCTATGATCCCCAAAAGTATAACCAGTTGCATTATTTTCTCAAGTTCTTCTCACATTTGTGTGTATTAAACAACTAAAATGTGTTTATAGTTCTCATTTTTAATATTTATCAAAAATCCACACTTTCTTATTATAAAATTTTACATTGATCCACCAGAATAATTTTTAGGAGTATTTTTCATCTTTTGCATACATTGTACCTCACATATTTTCCTCTCCTTTCTTCCTTTTTTCTTTCTTTTTTAAAAAATTACTGTAAGAAACATAGCAAATATTGTACTACACCCATTATCTTGGAGCAAAAGGAACAACACAAAGAATAAAACTACATGCTAGCTAAATATAAATACAGGTTAGTGATAAATGACTGAATTAATATAAAGAAGTAAAAGTCCTAGAGCTGGCTATCTATTCTGACTGATCCAACTGCCTTCACCTGCAGTATGACACCCACCCTCCAATACACACAGTCCCTCATATTCTTTCTTTGGTTGCTTAGGAAATTACCCTGAATATTACTGGCTTTAAAATTTTGTGGAATACCATTTGTTACAAGCTGAATAGTTACTCCCCAAAATTTACATGTTGAAGTACTAACTCTAAGCCTATGATCCTATTTGGAAATAGAGTTTTTAAAAAGATAATTAACATAAGGTTTTATGTTATAATCCAATATGACTGGTTTTATACTAGAGGAAATTAGGACACAGACAACATACCAACCAAGAGATGATGCAAAGACATAGTGAGAAGGTAGCCATCAGAGCCAAGAGGAGAGTCTTTGACAGAAACCAGACCTGCTGACACCTTATCTGGGAATTCTAGCCTGCAGAAATGTGACAATTTGAGAAAATAAATTTCTGTTGTTTAAGCCATGCAGTTTGTTTTGTTTTGTTTTGTTTTGTTTTAGTGGAAGCTGCTCTTTAATTCTTGTTAATTTGCATTGCTGAAAAAGACATTAGTAAAACCACCTTCTGTTTCTCTGAAAGAGAATAATAGCATACTTGCTATTATGTTATAATTATATGTTAACAGCACTATTTCTTCCTATTCTCCATGCAATAATTGGACTTACACAACACATCACTTCCTGCAGGCTTATAGCTCCTTCAAGGGAACTCACAGCATTTTACTGATATGAAAACAGAGTGGATGGATGATTTCCCCTGTCACAGAGCATGTGACATGCACATGTGTAATTAAAACAAAACAAATTTAATCCTATTCAGGATAGTTCATTAATGATGCTAGCTTTTGTTTATCTATGGAAATTGATTTTAAGAGAGATTATATAATTTAACAGAGTCTGAAAGCAAAAATCCTAAACAAATTTCAAATTTCAAAGTCAGTTTTTTTTATCCTGCTCTAATTCTTACTAATGGTCATGCATGATCATTTGTGTTTTCAGATCATTACTACCTCCACAGCAGAAGCCAGTATAATTTGGATTTAATAAATTCAGAAGAAATCCTTAGTAAATATTTGTTGATGCTTTTGGGGCTCTATATGCTGCTCCATTTACTCACTTCTTGCTTATAAACATTTAACAAAGATACTAACACAAGGTAAAACTATATTAAAACAAATGTCTGAAAATAGTTCATAACAAGACTTCCTTATAATGGATTAGAAATAGCAACACATCTATAAGAAGACTGAAATGTTGAAAGAATTCTGAGACTTCAATTGACATCAAACAAACAGATTAGCACATGAAAAAGTACAGAAGAGCAAAATGTGTTGCTTTTTTACTTTAAGGACATTGTTGATATTGCAATAAATCATCACTTTCAGATGGACATTATTTACTTGAGGCCATTAAGGGTCAATGCTAGAGCATTTTAAATTGTGCACATCATTCAGAATTGGGAGGAACAAAAGTACTTAGGCTAAGTGAGGCTTTTCCAATAAACAACTACAAAGTACCTTAGAACTTATTGTGTGATACAAAGGCCACTCAAAAATTAAAACATCTGGTTTGTAGGCTTCCTATAACATAGCACTACTTTATAGATCTGATTGTTTCCTCCCTTAATAATATGTCTGGATTGGAATGTTGGTTTATTTATTGGTTCTGTCCTATTTAATGGCATTTTGGTAAAGCTAGTATTTTATAAAAAAGGTACAATATTTATTCAAGCATTCAATCTATGTTTAAATCTACAAAATAAAAAGACTTCTTGTAAATTCTCAGTCTGATTTACAGGGCCCTTCATCAAGTAAAACTCTTGTTATAAATATGGGGTAATGGTAAGAATCACTTGGGTGGGTGGCAACAATGGAATGAGATCATCATTCTTGATCTTTGTTTTTCTACTTTTCTAATTTAGTGTAGGCTTTCACAGCTGGACTCCCCACTCTATAAAATAAAGTAGAGGGAGTAAAGTTGTCTAGCTGTAAACTAGAGAGGGAGGGAGTATAGTTAGTTTCCCATGACCTAATATCAGCAGAGCCTTTAATAGTAGCTATGTAGAAATAATTACTAATAATTGTATACACTTTTATCATTAAAAATGTACTCCAAAATGTTATTAATCTTATTTCCACAGATATATAACAATAAACCTATGATTATTCTCACATTGCAGATAACAGTAACACAATTCATCAAAAATATGTCATTTAAATATATTTTTGGAAAATGGCAGGATCTGGTATGAAATTTATTTCACCAAACTGGTCAAAACCAATATGCGTGCACAGAATAAGAAGCTGTTTATAATGAAATATGAAATCTGCTCTTCTGGCTGCCACATTGGCTACTGACACTTGGTCAATGATAAAAAGGATACTTTTTCTCTCACAAAGTTGTATGAAATAAAAATAAGAGAGAAAAATAGGAAAACATAGTTGTCTTATAAACAGAAATCTACACTTTTCATTTTTATTTCTTATCATCATTTGATTTTTCTGTACATAAACTGTGTAATGCTTGGAGTTAAAATATAAAAGAATAAAAGCTAATATCTAAAAATCTAATTCTTAAATATAAATATTTCTCTTATAAAGAGCAAACCAAATTATGAAATTATTTTGCACAACTAAAAAGGTAAAAGTGAAGTGGAATAAATGTAGTTTTCTTAGAATAATAGAATCTATTCTTTTTTCTGAAGCAGTTTCTTTGGTTAGGCTGAATTAATTAATTGGTTACCCGAATTCTTTTTTCTCTACTCTTTTATGTGGCATGCAGAATGTTCATAAGCATATGTTATATATAATACAGATTATTAACTCTGATCTCAAGATTGGAACCACCACGATTCTTAATATAACTAGGGTAAGCCTGCACTGACTTTGCTAGACATTTATATAGACCTGAATTTTGTGAAGATACAACTACACTCTGAAATTAAAAACAACATATTTCTATTTTTAAATACTTCACTTTAACCAATTGTTTATGCAGTAACAACAACAAAAAAAAATAGAACACTTTTCCAAAGAGAAGTTGGCTTCTTTGGAAACTCTCAACATTTGTATGCCATATGCTTTCAAAAAATAAAATATTCAATATTTAATAAAATAATCCCCAAAGGAAACTCATCCATTGCAGCTGGAGTTGTTTCTTTATTTAGAATGGTTTACAAAATTTTAGTTGGGAATATAATTTAGAAAAAAGCCAAGCTTCTCCCAGGAAGACCATGTTTTGCATACATGTTGAAGGTAATTTTATAGCACTCTATTAATGGAAAGATCTAAGCAGTATTAAGAGGATTCCTCAGGTCCCTCCCACAGCCCAGCAAGCACTGAAGTGCTTTAAAGAAACTATTTGCATTAGAATTCTTCCATGCATTAGCACTTAAATCTTTAAATTTTTTTGAAGCCCATCTGCTGCAGTTTCATTTTTAATGAAAATGGAAAGGAGTAGTCATAAATGTCTTTGATACAGTGAATTTTTTTCTACAATTTTAATTTGTTTTATCTTATGTTTGAATCAGAATTATTTTCATTCATAAGATAATGAATCTATTACAACTAACTTGTAATAATAAAAATCATAGAAAAAGGATATATATTATTCTATAAATAGACAATTTTCTCATCTCTTTATATATTTTTTTAAATATTAATTTTTTTCAATTTTTTTTCCTCTTTGATACCCACCCCCCCCCCACCACACTTCTACCCTTGACCTCTGGATGCTGTCATTCCCTCTTAAGAACTGGATCTCTGAAGGCGGGGCGTCCCTTCACACAGGCTCATGGTGTGTACCCAGTGTGCACCCTGACAGGGCTGGTTCATGGTTCCACCTGGGGTATGAACCTAGGACCTTTTGTGTGCAAAGCAGATGTGCTAACCACTACACTATGGAGCCAACCTTCTGTTTCTTTAGAGTTATATCTACAACACAGAAAATATGTTAGTGTGTAGTGTGAGGGAGGAACAAACTTTTCTCTATCTTCAAGGTTCTTCTGACTGGTCTAATAATCAAATAGAAATGAGCCAGATTAGCAAGAGAAAACAACCAAATTTAATTCTTACATATGGTTGGGAACCATGCATACATGATAGAGTCAGAGACCCCACATGCAGCTGAGATTTAGAGATAGAAAGGGGGATTGAAGTATTATGAGACATCCTGAACTAGGGATGAGGTAATGCACCTTGGGAGCTTCAAAAGGTCATTGCAAGATGATAAAAAGAACAGACATTTAGTAAACAGAAGTTTAACTTATGCTGGAGGTAGGTCAAAAAGGTATCTCTGATAGTCTTTTCTGATGGGCAAGGTCCTTACTTCAAGTTCTTTTAGGTAGTTAAAGGGAGAGTCAGAAGTTTCTATTGAGTCTGAAGCTAAAACTGCCCTTAGCTCAAAGTAATCTGCATATCACTGAGGCACATCTGGAGGTGGCTCATTTTAAATACCCCAGTTGCTCATTTACGAACTGATATAAAAAATTTTAAATGTAGTGTCCAATAATATTTTTGTACAAAAATGTACTGAGTATGTTATTTTTTAAAGAGACTATAATAATGCGAAACAAATGATTAAAACTTTGGTCCATTATTTCCCAGTATAGATTTCTAGATATAAGATAGTTTTTAGATCTAATCACTATAAGAGTTCAACAAATAATTTGTCTTCTTGGTTCTCTTCTTGAAGTTGAGGTGTTTTAGTTTCTCAAAAAAAAAAAAAAGAGAATGCCTTCTCAATCTTTAGGTAGTGTACGTTACAGATAATGTTTGGACTTTGAAACTAAACCATTCACCCTATTTTCTAATGAGGTTTGCCTAAGTTACTACTTTCTCTGAGGTTCAGCTTTGACCTCACTAAAAGAATAAAAAAGGAGTCTGGACCATAGGATTGCTGAGAGCTCTAAACATGTCAATATAGGTAGAGAGCTTGGTACAGAAACAATCATTTATCCATGCTAGGTATAATAAAATTATGGTAATGTATTTTCCACAATTCCCACCCCTTTCCACCCCCATCCCTCCATCATTTGATGGCTACAACTTCTCCAGGACATTTACATGAACAGAGGTAACAGAGAATGGCACCACAGAATTGTTCTTTGGAAGAACTGCAAACTTCTTAGAGAGTTACAAATTTCTTTGACTTCTAAAGGTGCTCTACCTTTTTAAAATCTTTATTAACATCAGAAAATAAGATACAGTAGGAAAAGCACAGGGTTCCCTCCAAAAAACAGAAAAATCAGCTAAGAATCTGCTTCTAAGAACTATATGAATTGGGGAATAATTTTAAATCATTTATTAAAAATGGAAAATACTACATATATTCCTAAAATGTATTATGAAGAATAAATAATATAGTATATAGCTCAGTAGACAGTCAACAACTATTTTCTACATAAATATATTTTCAAGAAAACTAATTCAAGAAGTTCTACTTTCAAAAGGATTAAAGGAGCTTGTGGTAGACAAATTTTCCAACTGAAGCAACTAAAAATAAACCAATAGAAGGCAGAAAGCATTGTTGCTGAAAACAGTAAGGATTACAGGGCTAAGGTCCTAAGGAGAAGAAAACTGAACAAATTGATCTGAGTTTCTGTAGCTGCATTTTCCTGTGGGGAATTGCCAAATCTGAGTGTAGGGCACGAATCTGTGAATATATACTTTACCTTGTCAAATGGCCACTGCTGGGAGAGAAGAAAACCCAGCAGTTAATGGTGATTTTGGTGGGGGGCTGAAAATACAAAATTGGTCAAGATGTCAGTGAGAATGGTGAGCAGAAAACTAAGCTTGACACACAGACAGCTTTCTTTCAAGGCATTTGTCATAGTCTAACATTGGAGAGACAACAGGGCAACAAGCTAATCAGAAAAAAAACCTCTTACCCTTTAAAGGGATTCAGAAGATTTAGGAACAGCCAGTTGAGGAGCTCCAGTGAACACAAAGGTTCTCAGCTGAATGCTCTGAATGACGATAATTTGGGAGTGGACGTTACCCACAGTTAGATGAAGCCTCATCAAAACCAAAATCATAACTTAGCTTTACCTCAGCTCAGTTCCTGAATGAATTCAAGTGATCAGCCTCCAATCTGTGTAACAGTAGAAAGGGTAGAAACTCTCTAGAGGATAGAGATATCATCTTGGTCCTCTGCAGTTTTTATATGCAACATCCAATATTTTATGAGAGACAGGACCCTAAAAGTATCATGGTATGTGTGTGAAAGTAGAGGGGAAAAAAATGTAACAAGAGGATAACATCTAGAAAAAAAAAATGAGATTTCTAGAACTAAGAAGTATAATAACTTCAATTAAAAACTCAACAAAAAGGTTAAACAGTATATTTGACATAGTAGAACCCAACAAGATCAGTGAACTGGAAGATAAATCAATAAAAACTATATAAATTGAAGTAAAGAGCAGAAAAATAAATTTTAATAGAGAAGAATATTAAAATAGTAAGAGCATAAGTGACAAGTGAGACATTCTCTAAAAATCTAACCAATGGACTAAAATAATATTTATGAATAGGGCTAAAATAATATTTGAAGAAATAATGCCCATGAGTTTAATAAAATAATGAAAAATAATAAAAACAGTTAGTGGATGTTCTATAAACCTCCAAACTATAAAGACAAAAGAAAACAACACATAATAACAAAACTGCTTAAAACTTTTTAAAAAAGAAGATTAAAATCAACAAAAACATTTTGAAAAATCACACATTACCATCAAAGGAGAAACAGTATGATTAGCAGGTGATTTCTCAACAAAACACTAAGTCCAAAAATAATGGAATAGGTTCTATAATGTTTAAAGAAAATAATTTCTAAGATTTCTATCTCCAACAAAAACTCCTCAAAATAAAGGCAAAATAAAAACTCTCGGATCAACAGAAATTGAGAAAATCTGCCACCAACTGAAGAAAAAATAAAAGACCACTCTTCAGGCAGAGAAAAAAAAAATAGATATTGTATTGTGGAATTCAAGATGTATGCAGAATTTCACTTGGTTTCTCTTTTTAGTAATCATTCTTTGCTTGCTTCTATTTGTTATTATCGGTCTGATAAATAATTTTCCATCTCTCTTTAAATATAATATTTTCTGTATTTTTAAGTGTGTCTCATAAATAGCATTTAAGTCGATTGACATTTGGTTGTGTTTGCTTTTGATTATCCTGCTTACTTGCAGTATATTCTCCAGGAGTCTCTGTTATTTCAATGTTTTAACTTCTCACATATTTTTGGCATTTACAACATAATTAATTATAATTTATTCCTTTAAATTTTTAGTATTTATTTTTTCCAAGGATTCAAGATGTGTATACATGCATTATGTATGTGTGAGTGTATAATATTCACAGAATTTCTTCTGATGATGGTTGTTCATTAAAAAACTATTTAAACATATTTTTTATAACTAATAAGAGTTTATCATATTGTTAGATATATCTGTCTTAGAAACAGCTTCCAATTCCCTTCTTTTTCCTGTCCCAGTTCCTCTACATGGATATGATCTGATTTTTTCATTTCATGTTATTTCAATGTCTTACTTTTATTCATCTACTATTTGGATTTAACTGTAAGTTTCACTGGCCTATTTGCATAGTATTCATCATAAGCTTCTTTCTCAGATTTACATTTTCATTTTCCTGGGTTAAGATCTGTTGTATTTGTTTCAGTAATCCATGCTTGTACACTCCATTTCTGTGTTGGAAAATCTATTTGGTGTGTTCAGGCATGCTAATTTTGCTTATAGGATGATGTTTACAGTGAGTTAGGAAAAAAAGTATAAAGTGCTTCTAGGTTGGGTGCAATGATATCTTGATTTCCATAGAAATTTCCTACTTTTTTAAGAATGTCATTATCCATGAGGCATGCACCTTTTCATTTATAGCTCAAATGCCTACACTTGCAGGTTCAACCTTCGAAAAAAAAATACTTTTGCTAACTAGAATTGCAGATAAGAAGTGAAGTAAGGAAGGAGAATTGGTATCAATTTTGTGGGTGTAGTTTCCTTAAAAGCACCAGCCTCCTCCTGTTCCTTCTATCTGAAATGATTCCTTCATCTTGATCAGCATGTGCTTTTATGCATATATCTGTTTCAATTCATTTTTCGTCTTTTACTGGTTTCTAAAATCAGTGGTCTACTGAAACTACTCATTATTGTTGCACAGATTATTATAAAACTACTCTTTAAATTTCATATTTTAGCTATTGTTTCTAGGGCTCTGGGGTGTGAATGGTCAATTATTTGATACGTTATCTCAATCTTTGAGTTTTAATCATAAATAAAGAATAAAATTATGCAATATTTTAAAGGGATAATAATTTAGCAAATGACCATGTTCGTTGAATGCTAAATGATATATCTTTAATATACTTTCAGATCTGGGTAAGGGTTCAAGTTGTGTGCTGATAGATAGTTATTTATCTTGCTTTAGAACTGAGATAATATGTAGATATTCTCAAAGCATAAAAGAGAAAATGAAATTTATTAAATTAATATTTGAATGATATACCATTATTTGATATGGCATAAAAAATAGAATCT
Source organism: Macroglossus sobrinus (assembly GCA_004027375.1). Taxonomy (NCBI): domain Eukaryota; kingdom Metazoa; phylum Chordata; class Mammalia; order Chiroptera; family Pteropodidae; genus Macroglossus; species Macroglossus sobrinus. The sequence continues at coordinate 1,492,049 of PVKZ01000087.1, forward strand.
AGCAAGCCACAAAATTATATTCACATTTCTTTTTACATGGCAGAAAACATATAATTTCAGATTGAATAAAATGGTTCTATGGGCTTTATTTTGGTCCATATTAATTTTTCTCTTCTATGACTTCTCATAATACTTACTTACTTACTACCTTATTAGAAAGTTTAATTTATAAATGTTTCTTGTATATCTCTTTTTATCTTATGAAATTTTTAAATATAATTTATAACACAGCTTATAATAATTTTGTCATTTCTCCTTTGCCTAGTAGATACTGGTTGTATTGAATTTAATATCAAGTACATGAAGTTACAGCTAAAGATATTTTTACCCAAATAAGTAATTTTTAAAGATCTTGTAGGCAGATTGGCATGTTCATTTTCTTAGAACTTAGTTTTAATCATCATCCATAAATTTCACTACCTTTTTCTTCTCACTACTGTCATGTTTTCTCTGCCTGTTCCAATTTTTATATGGCTTAACTCTCTGATTTTCCCATATCTTTCTTTCACTTGACATAAATTTTCTGAAAGACATTCACCCATAAGCCAACATCCTTCAATATTTGTGAGATCCTCATGTTAAATCTCCAAATTAATGAAATCTGCATTACTCATACTGAGTGGCAAGGAGACAGAGATAAGTCAACCACTGGTGGGCTAAAGTAAAATAAACTACACCATTCCAGATATGGGTGAACCCATTGTAGGTTTAATTCATTAATATTTATTCACAGATACTGTCCTAGGAAAAAAAGTAAATTCTGATATAGTTTAATATTTTTCACTAGCAGGATAGGCCTGAATTGCCAAAGCATTGTCTCTACATAATGCTTTCATCTACTAAAATATGCTTAACTAAGTGTTGGTAGAGTAAGGCAGATAAATGGGAAATTTGAATGGTAACAGATAGTAGGAATAAGTTCAAAGCAGACAACAAAGAAGCAGGTGACCAAAGCTAAGGGAGATAATATGGCAGAGGAAAGACCTTATTTACACACAGTGATTGCTTGGAATGTAGTAACAGTTTCTCTATGAAGTAATAATGACGTTCTCTAGCTATGAAGTCAGAAAGACACAAGTTACAAATCCCTTTTCCTTAATTTAAGAGCTATTTCCTTGAAAGCTTTTGTTTTCTCATCTGTGAAATGAGGATAGTAATAAAATTTTACTTAAAGAGTTATTATGAGGATTAAGTCTGATAATGCAGTTGAATAATGTTACTTATTAGCTATTATCATTATAACCCATCTAAGGGGACAAGATAAGAATAAAATGTAAACAAGTAAGCTTAGATAGTGACTGATTAAGATAGCTGATTCCAGTTGGGAATAAAAAAAAAAAAATAGTGAGCTAGCTCATAGAATAGAAGCCCAAATTACCACATTTCAAACCTCTGGAGGGTATCATTAACTTCAGAGTTCATGTGAAAAAAACTTCTCAGATTAATACAGTAAAAAAATTGCATAGTTGTACCTCATGGCAATAGTACCTACCCTAATGTTAACATGTTATCCATCTAGATAATGAAAACAAAGACACTTACACAAAACATTTATTTGGTGATTCATGTTCAGTATGAGATTAAGATTTTTTTTTTAATTCCAATTATGTCAAAAATGCATTATTTTATAATGAGAAATATGGTCTCTGGAAATTTACCATGCATCAAGAACAACTTTAAAAGTCCCAAGAATAAAAAGAAGCTCTTAAATAAGAGAGGGATGACCTTCTCAGATTGGTATCTGTTAGTGCCTGGAATAGCCCTTGTAGAACTCATAACAGCATGATCTAAATTGAGAAACTTGGAACACTAAAGTCTCGATTCTTGCCCTTAGGCCTTAACTTCCCGTTGCTATAAAATGTCTTCAAAACAATGCTGGCTAATCACATGTCTTCCACTAATTCATCACTCAAATTTTAGACGTCTTAAAAACCCTTCTGGAGGCTAGTTCAGACTTACATGCTGATTTGACACAAAGAATACGTTTGACTGAAAGTCTGGTTGTTTGGTTTAACTTCCAAATGCAAGAGGAAGCTAGCTACATTAGGTGGTTCCACTCTTTCTACTGTCCTTAATATAGGTGAAAGAAAACAGTGTCTCTTAGGTAACCATGATGAATGTTTGACATAAAATAGCTAAAAGTTCAATATGTAATTTATTCCTGGTTGATATTTTCTCCTCAATAGGTTATGCTATATACTCTACAGACATACAAACAAGGGGGGAAAATTAAAAATGAAGAGTTATAATTACATTCACATGTTGGCTAAGTGGGCCTTTTGGGGCCTTCTTCCTAATTATAAGAGAGCATACAAAGAAGAAATATCACTAAAAGCAAGCTTGTATAGAATGAATATGAGTTTAAATGGGTTGTGCTGGATATATAAAAGCTGTAAAACTTGATAGGAAAGGAAAGCCATTACTTGCCAAACATATCCTACACATAAAAAAATAAAAAATAAGCAATCAGGCTCACAGCAGTGTCAGTTACAAAATATAAGATGAGAAAAAAATTGTTAGCACTAAAGAGGGCACATTGAAAAAGGAAGTTCCCTAATGTATATTCTAGATGTATGTTTTATTATATGTATGTTAGAAATCAAGAAAACTAGGATACCATTACAAATAAAAGACACCAAATTTAATATATATAAGATTTTTCTAAAGACTTCTGAAAGAAAAGAAAATAACATAGATATATTAGATAAATATAAGTTTGGAAATCTTCAGAGAATTTATTTATTTAGAACATAGAAACTGTGAAGATATTATTTCATAACAAAAGCAAAGGTAGATCTTGATCCCTGACATTGGAAAAGTATACATTATTGCTCTGATAATTTTTAAAGTACAATTCACAGTTTCTCTTCAGTTTCTCCTGGGGATTTAAGATGTTTAGAAGGGTCGAGAAAGACTGTACCCATGTTAAAGTAAACCATGAAACATTTTATAAGCTTGTAATTCATTTTATTTTACATCAAGTGGTACCCTTTTGACATGTCTATAAAGATCTGAATGTTTATAGTAGATGTGTATATAATATTACATTACACCTCATAACCAAGATAAACTGGCAAGAACCCTTAAGCTCAATAGGAACAAGATTGACTTTATCTCTTAAAACTGTCATTTTAATTTTCCACACTAGACATTGCTATAGATGCAGAATGACTTAAGTTCCTGATGGCCGTTAGACCACAATCTTGTAATGTTTTGAATTTAGTACCTAATCAAATTGCTTTGCTTTTAGTATTCTTATCTTGATTTATATGAATTGGTATAGGGTACCCTCCTCAGTATACCCGAAGGAACAATGTATTTTATAGCTTTCTAAATGCAAATTCTGTTCCAGATTTATGCCATGGACAATGCAACCGCACTATTAAAAAATAATTTAAAATAAAACCCAGAAAAATTGAAATGACAATTTTCAAGTCAAACTGACTTTAAGCGGCTGGCTGGCCCTGATGCTCTGTGGGATGTCACAACTAAGCCAGAGTGCTTCAGCAGGGCATACACAGTCCACAAACTGCAATTTCAAAGTTACTTTTGTGAAGTTGGAATTAAATGCCCAGTTAATACAAAGGAAAATTTCCCTTGTGCAAAATCTAATCAAACATAATATGTCTATATTATAAATGCCATTTCTATGACTTATAATTCAGGTTCTTAATCATGAGTTCAGTTCATAAAAAGAAAATTGGCTTTTATTTGAGCAGCATTTTCAGTCAGAAATAAGAAACACACATTTAAGTGCACAGGTTTTCAATTCATTATTCTTTTTATTTCAATACTGATTATGGGCCCAATTCAAACTTCTAATGTGATATTCAATTCCCTATGCAGTCTTGGACTCAGCAAAGTAGGAAAAGTACAAAAATGAGTTTTGAGGAAGGGGAAGAAATTAAGCTATTCAGATGGTTAATATAAAAAAAGAAAAAAGCTTCTGAAGCAAGACTATTCCAGATTAAATAATCTCAAACCAGTTCTATTTAAAAAAATAATCAAATTTTTAATTTTTATTTCTTTCCATTCAATGCTCCCATATGGTTTTCTTCATATATATATATAATTGTTCTATCTCCATTTAAATCAAAATTAGCATAATTTGAAATAGTTTTATTTGGGACCATAAACTATGTATAAAGGCCCTACCACTTAACTCAGATAATTAGTATTTTGGGAAAACTTATAACATCCAATTTAAAAATTAAATTTAAAATTTTTCACTTGTTAATACTTTTTTGGGGGTGAGAGGAGTTTCTTTGTTTATTTTTAAATTAGAAGACACACTTCCACATAAAAGTAAAAGCAAACATGTTATTGTTCCTGAAGCCAGGACACAAAAGCTGATTTAATTTTTAACATCTGAAATATCTAAAAGTGGACCTGAACTCTAAATGTTCCATCTTGTCTGCACATGAACTACGTGTCCCAAATATCTAGGAACTCAGATTCTCTCTGACCCTAAAGTAGAGCACTGAATTCAACTGAAGGTTAAGTGAAATCTTGCCTTCATTGAAGGCAAGGTGAAAAAAACTGTAGCGTCTGAGCAGCTTGCAAGATGACAGATATTGTTCCAGTGGAACAGGAGATGGAGATGGGGAATGAATCCAAGTTTCTTTGGCTCCCAAAGAAACATTATAATAGAAAATTTATAAAATCTCTATCGAGAAATCTGAGGGAGCACCATCAATCGTGCTAAGTAATATACATAACGAGAAGGCAATGAAAGATCACTATAACATACTGAGTCCTCCTTACATTTGTGAAATATGAAGTTATAGAATTGAGATGTCAAAAAGAAAGTAGTTTTTGCAAAGCCCACACATGCCTGTATGATAGCGTTTGGCCACATCTAGAATACAAAGATACCTGTAACCAAATTCAGTAACCAAACTGATAAAAAATAAAAAATAAAAAATAAAAAATAATTGCTCCCACTTGGATATTCTTATTAAAGTCAAACAAGGTTTATTAGATTTTCCAGGAAAACTATAACCCTGATCAGAAAGGAAAAACCTTAATTCATTTATTTCTGTTCTGTAGAGTGCATTTTCCAGTTGAAATGTAATATATTAAACATGAGCTGTGTCTATTTTGCTATCATGTTCACCATTCCCAGTACATAATAGGCCTTCAATAAATATTTGTTAAATGCATTTATACAGGAGAAAGTGTCAATCTTGTACTTATTTTCTCTGATCAATCATATTAAACATATACACTCACTAAGTGAAATTAAACTTATTAAAGTACTCACACTTAATGTACTACGTCCTAAACACTTTGGTTTGGATAGTATACACATTTAACAACTTGGTAATTCAGGATACAGTGAAAGAAAAATTTTAAAAAGTGAGGCATTTCAAGAATTTAAGGGTTCATTGAAGCAGTGATCAGGAAAAGTAACGAACTGCCACTAGCATTTAAATTATGCCTCTTTAAATTCTATCCTGAGGTCAGGAACTTGCTACTGTTACTTAGAAATCAAAAAACATCAGGAACTTACTTTCAGTGTCACAGCTACCCTATGGCTCTGAGGCTGGTTAACTGGAAGGGGAATTGTTATAGACAGACTGAAGCTTTTTTAGCCAAAAAGCAAGCAGTATGAGATCATTCTAAAAACATGTCACATAAAAAAATAATTGAAGAAATTAAGGATATTTAACTTGGAAAATGGAAAGTTAAATGAGGAACAGATAATCTAGAAAAATCATGGGGATACCCATTTGGTCATAAGCAGAATGTAGCATTGATTAGAACAATGAGTCAATGAGTTAGCTCTGAGTCCCTGGGATAGTTCCAACCTTTAAGATTTAAAAAAATTTAAAGCACTAAAGACTGAGTTAGATGATTTATGTTACTTATATTACAAAAAAAGTGTAATTGTTAAATGAGTATACTTTCAAAATTATCAAGTATTTACTATATCAGCTATATAGTCTCTAAACAAAATTCACTTTGATGTTAGAAACCTAGATATAAATTAATGAATCCTGCTCTTCAACAATTAAAGTATTCTAAGGATAGCAGTAATTGAAACTTCTAATCTATTACTTTGCACTAGACTTGCCAAAATTTTGTAAGTATGGCAACTCTGCTTTGCCTCTTCAAGTATCCCCAGCACACATACAATTTGTTAGTGATAGAGCCAGTATTCAAAATCAGGTCTGAAGAGCTGAAACTTATCAAGAGAAGATTCTCAGAAACTTGTCAATACAACAAAATACATTTTGAACAAATTGGCATCTCTATCTAAGGTAATTTATAATTTTTATACATGATCCTGAATGAAATAAACATTCAAAAAATATTAAATTGGGACTTTTATGTTACAAGATTATTTTGTGATGTAGATATTTTATAGAATACATTTTTAAATGAATAATTTAATTTATATGCCTGAGCATGTTTCTTAAAATCATAAAAAATGGGTAAGTCACAATTCTGTCTACTTTGTGATACTATACAGTTGACCTTAATGTTTTGAACCTCCATTTCTTAAGCTGTAAAATAAAATATATGTGCTAAATCATTGTTAAGATAATTCAATAAACTATATATATCTGATAAATTATAAATGTATATGTAAATCTCTTTAATAACAACAACAGATAATTATTGAGCTTATACCAAATGGTAGCCACTTTGCTTAGCAATTTATATGTATTATTTTATTTAATATTCATAAATATCCTATTACTACTATTTGAATTTTAGAAAAATCCTATTAAATAATACTATTATTATTTTTATTCTACTAATATGCAAAACAAGACTTAAAAATCTGTATAATTTGTTGAAAGTCACATAGTTACTAATACTTATGAGGTACTTAACCCCATATTCTTAAATTCTAGGCTATGTAAATTTTACTCATTATTACTATACTGCTTGTATTAATCTAAAATAGTTATGGTACTAATTACATTTTTATTTGATGTTATCAAAGCTACATAAAAGTTCAACGAACAAATACATACTTTTTACTTTATCTGTTTATCCTTTATAATTTTGAATAGAGTGAAAACTATTATATATTGTATTGAATTTAAATGAATATAACAACAGACTAAGGTTCTAAGTTTACATGGAAAGGCATCACATTTACCACCACTGGGAGAAGTTCATGATTAGGTTCTTTTGTTTCTAAGGAATCCCAACCAGCGACTAGTATTTATATGCAAGATTTTTTTAATTACTCATATTTTTTAACTGTGGAGCATTATCACATGCCCACAAGCCATGCCATAACAATTTTATCAGTAGTCATTACAGAGAATGTCCACTGAAACACAGTTGGTCAATTTTTGGTATTTATGATTAATACACACAATTTCCACAAAATAAGACTTGAAATCATTCTAGTGATCCAATAATAATGGTATCCTTGATAATCATGAGAGATTCTACAGGGGGAAGTTCCAAGAATGTTATCATAGGAGAAATTGAGTTTCCAGAAAGTAAAAGATTCAGTTATGCCTTATTTAAAGGAAATAAGAATATAGGAGTAATGAAAAAAATAACACGGAATAAAGAAAGTTGTAATTTACTCTTACATTACCAATAGTAGCATTATAACCCCATATCAAAGAATCTCTATTATTCTTAACTAACTTATCTATGAGGAGTTTGCAAAACATTTGTATAGGATAAAATGAACCAGAAATTCATGTCTTTCAGTACTTGTAGAAAATATCAGGAATTAAGAGCTATGATATCTCAAGATGCTAAAAGATGTCTCTGGCAACAACAAGACTCCACAATTTGTAGGAAAGGAGATAGCTTGGTTCCAACTTGAAAGTCTTTGGATACGTGATTCAAAGTGAAATCTGAAAATGGTAGCATTAGTATTAGTGGTAATTCAGGACTTGATCTTTGTACATTAAATCAAATATATATACCAAAAAAAAAAGCAAATAAAAATTAAAAACATATTGTCCAAGTATTTTAATAAAAAATCTCATAAATCTAAGCTCAAAATAATACAGAGGAGAATCATTTGAAACTGGCCAGTGTAGGGAAAGACTGAAAGATAACTCACAGCTGAATAAAGAGATCATCTTAATTTTGTGTCTTTCTATATACATTTGTTTGTCTAAAATGAAACAAGATAATGTAATATAAGTAGCCAATTTCAGTCATATTTAAAAATAAATGAAACACCATGTGTAAAATAAGAAATTATCTTCAAATTCAAGTAGCTTTATCTTTAAAACTCAGATTATAACACACACAAAAATGTAAATTCCAGTGGGAGGACAAAGTGCTTATTTTAACTTCAATATAAATCCACTTGTAATAATTCCTAAAATTATATTTAAAGATCAATTTTTTTCTCTTAGATTGCTATGTATAGAATGCACTTATACAGTCAACTGTTTTTAATTAGAATACATTTAATAAAATCATGTATATACCAGATTAGTACACAGTACCTCAAACCCAAATTTTATGTATATCTATAAGTTTTGTTCCCTTTCTTTGTTAATTCAAGGTACATTATAAATTTTAAGGTAACATTTTAAAGAAAATTTTATTAATTTTTTCTTATAAAATTGAATTAAGTATTTCAAGGTCTTATAAAAATAAAAGGTTTTAAAATGAATTATTAAATGTATTATGGTCTACTATTACAGATCTTTTATTATCAAGAGTAAACTGAGTATATCCTGATGTATCATTATTCTGTCACCTTTCATTAGCATGAGAGTTTAAAAAGTTATTCATTAATGAGAAAATTTTGATGATGTATATCTTTATTATCTTGTAGTGTTTTATAATCATGGTAACATTAATTTAGATACTACCCAAAACATATAATAGTTAAACATTAAGGACTAAAAGTTATTTCACCATTTTTAATTATATAATGGATCTTTTAATTCCAGATATAGAACATAAAGAGATCTCCTTTTTATCATACACTTCTCTAGAAAAATGGTATATAATTTTGTTACATATAAAATATGCATTAATAAAAATAATAAATTTGTCTTTACCTCTCATAAAACCTGTAAGAACATACCTTTGTGTTAGTCTTTTTTTTAAGTGCAAAAATTTCCTTCTCTTGTATGTGAAAATGCTTCATCAGTAAATCATTTTTTCTTGCTAAGATTGACTTTTTCCAACAATAATGTTAAGAGAATGGACTTAGGAGCTAAACTTATTTGACTAGATTTGACTCCAGTCTCCACTACTTCCTGGCTGTGTGCCTTTTGGAAATTTACTCACCCTCTTCTGCAGCACTTACTTATCTCTAAAATGAGTAAAACACTAATCCTACATATTAGGATGATTTTGAGGGTTATACCAATTAATATATGTAAAGTTAAAACTGTGCCTATCATTTAAAAAAGTGTTGTGTTAGGTGTTATTATTAAGAAACTTATTCAATAAATATTTATTGAGAGATTATTATGTGCAGAAAGACTATCTTAGCTGCTAAGACTGACACAAAATGTCATTATTAATAAAGAACCAGTCACTTTACTAGGAACTGAATTTATCAAGATAATTGTTCTCTAATCTCAAAAGATTTATAGCCAAGGGAGTAAAATGATGATTATAACACATTGTGATAAGTATTATGATAGAAATATGCACTGGCTCCCCTTGAAATCATAAAGGAGAAATATACCGCAGTTCAGTTTAGGTCAGGTAAGCCAAAGTGTGACCATCAGTGGAAGAGGTAATATGTGTACTGAATGATGTAGGCTAAAGGGATATTTCTTGAAAAGTGTGAGCAACCTTAAAGTACATAAGTCAAAAGCAATTTTCCCATAAGAAATAATGAGAAAAGATTACATTGCCTCATTTCTAGGACACCAACTCCAATTATAGGTTAATTGCTGATTCTGGTACTGATTAAAAGAGCAACATAGGTCTCCTCTACAAGCCCCCTAGGGCAAAAATTGCAAATGCTACAAGGCCTCCTTAGGAAAGGGTGGTCAATAAAATAACTTCTATTCTGCTCTGTGGAATGGCATGCAGCACAGGCTTTGTATTACTTATTAGAACTAGAGACTCCTATTGACCTTGATTACAAAAAGATTGCTCTTCTAATATAATTCAAGGCCAATATGAGTGCTTATAGTGAAAAAAAGAAAAAGAGCATTTGAAACAAATCACCTAATAATAATAATAATAATAATAATAATAATAATAGTAATAATAAAAAGCAGCAAGGAGCAGCCATTTACCAATGAATAGTTTAAGATGGAGACAAAAGCACTGATGAATAGTGGTACATGTATAATAAAGATGCTAGATAGAATGTGCACTTATATCTCGACTAACAAATACCACTAAGTTTCTACCATAAATGTTCAAATTAAGTTACTGCCTTCTTCTTATCTTGTTTGGAAGAGTCTAGAAGTGTGAGTTCCTTAGAGAAGCCAAGAAACCAATATCTTTGTCTTGTTTTATTTTTCATTCTGTTTTGTTTTGAATCACAGAAAAAAATAAAGTAAAAACTAAAAACTGACACGCATATATTGTATATCAGGATTTTTAAACAGATTAAAAATATAGTGGCACATGTTTGGCCTATCACTATCTTTCATAATAAAACAATATACTTCAACATTTATTTTGCTTTAAAAATATGTAATTTTATTCTATTTTAGAGAAAGAACATAGATCTTAATTCTTAAAATTAGAGAGAATGAATGAGCATAAAAAAAATCCTCAACTGGATCATTTTAGATAATGACTGTATATATTTAATTGTATGATATTCTTTTTTGTGAGATCTCTAAATTGAATGTTTTATTCTTTAAATAAGGCAAGAAATGTGGTTCCCAGAATAAGAAGTTGTAAAAAACTATCTACGTCCAGTGACTGAGTATAGCTTGAATTTAGCTTGTGTCAAGTTAATAATTTAAATTGATTTATCATAAGGATATTGATGTTAGTCTTTCTCTGAAATGTCTTCAGGAAAATTCATGTATAAATAAGAAGAGTGCCTGATTTCCTTTGACAACTAATTCTCATAAAGGGTTCACTCCTCCCGGAAGGCATAATGAGGGCATAGCAAAGGAAATGAAAACCAGGAAAGACACTTACCTTTCCTTCCCAATCAGCACCATGACAGTCCTCTACTTACTAAATTTTGTTAAAGTTAACTTTTCGTTTTTTCTAGCTATTGGAGATGTGTGACTCTTACCAGTGTCACAATATCACACATCATATTTGTACTACTGATAATGTCATTAGCAATGTCTAAAGCATCAGTTATTTCTGGCTTACTAATGCCGAGTAGATTTTTCAGCATATGAATTTCTAGGGTGTGGCTTTAGCACTGTTGCCCTGGGAGATGGTGCTGTGAAAAAAGTAGAGGGAACAGATATTGCTACAACTATTGTTAATTCCTTACACTGGCTAAGTCCCCTTTCTTCTAAAGTATAAAGTGAAAGTATATCCTGACAGTATGTTGCTTATTCAGCAAACTATTTATTATGTAATTTGTTGAATAAACAATCTTTAGGGAATAGAGTCTCTGCCCTCATGGAGCTTATATTCAGAGTCTCTAAGAGGAAAGCTAAAATAATATTTGTGGAAACACCAAAGCTGGTATATCTTGGCATAACCATAACTTATGTTTTACTAACTGTAATTTTTTTATAGAAGGGTTTAATGTTCCAATTTGGGGATGCCTCACTGTCTCCTGCCCCCAAGTAAGTATGAGATGATTAATGACAAAGTATAAGTATTTGATTGTCACAGAACCTGCTATGTTAAGTGGATGTTCACAAATACCTTGTAGGCTGATTAGCTTACTTAAACAAGCTAAGTATTTAATGGTTTGATAATGTTGAATATTATGGTTTTCACTATAAATTTGTTGATTATTTTAGACTTATTTTTATTTATTCAACAGAATTTATTAAGTGTTCACAACTTGACAGACACAAGAAAATTGAAAATATGGTGAAAGTAGGGAGGAGAGAAAGAGAGAGAGAGAGAAAGGAGCTCTTTCTTTATAGAGTTTATATTTTAGTGGGGAAATCGGAGGTTGAGGAAATAATTGTACAGATATTAAATCAATTACAATTTTATAAGTTCTAGATAGGAATGAAAGTTTTACTATATCATTCTTATAAAACTAGGCCTTGACTTAATCTGGGAAGACTTTCCTAGATTCTGAGTGCAAAAGTGCAAAAAGGTGTGAGGTAAAGAGGGTAAAGCAAAGGAAAATGTCCAGGTACAGGGAAGATCATGAACTAAAGAATCTGTGACAGAAATAAGTAATTATATATCAGCAATGAAATGTTCCTTAGCTGTAATGTGCAATCTTCACTTGAGGTGGTTTTGAACAGGCAAATATTGTTTCTTCTCTGCCTGCATCAACAGTTGACTATATGACTGTCATTCGATAAGTTTAAATGAAAGTGTGTATCATTTCTTCTCCTTGATTGAGCCCTACGATAAAAGGAGCCTGAATACCTGAAATATTGCATGAAAAAAAGTTACTAGACTGCAAAAAACACCTAGATCAGATTATTAGATGAGTAAACAAAAAGCATCTGTTTTAAAGCCATTGAAATTTGGTAGTTTATTTTTACAGCTGTATGTTATCCTGACCAAACAGTGTGAGTTAAACAGTTAAAAGTAACTGAGGATTTTAGAGTTACTGAAAGATGTTCAGTGTGACTAAAGCACATAAAGAAAAGAGAACATGAAGTGGATTGCATGCTTACATTTCTGACACTATGGCAAGATAAATATCTTGACAATATCTCACTATAATACAGCCATAAATCCTGGACAAAATATAATAAACATTCTTTTAAATGTATAGTTAAGCCCAATCCTACCCCAAATTAAAACAAAACAAGACAATTAAAACAAAACAATGTAAGGGCTCAAATCAAAGAGAAAATTGAAAACTAGAATGGTGAGTTAAAAGTTGTGTCTCTTGCAATGTCAGAAATTACATTTTATGGGGAATAGAGACATGAACTTTGGCCTGTGCAATCAGAATGTGAGGTGCGGAGGGGAGATGGTGGAATTCAGACATCTCCTAACTCCATTTCCCAGAACAGGAAAAAGCCATATATCCCTAGAAAGATTCTAAGGGGGAAAAAAAGCCAATAAATAAATAAGTCTACTTATCTGGTTCAGCCTGTGCTGTGGTGAAAACAAGTTTGCAAGAATTTATAAATACAAACCTGCCCTCACATCAGGGTTTTGAGTATCAGATTTACACTATGTACATTGCAAAAGCATACAGCTACATTAATATAAAATAATTATGAGTTAAGGAGAGTTCCGAGGCACCAATATTTTAAAACATTATTTTTAAAATAGAGCCCAAAATAAGGCCCTAATTGATTCTCCAGAAAAAGACCATCAAACCTACACTCACAGTCCAAAATTATAAAAGAGTTTAATTAATATGACAACGTAAATGTTATTCACAGAACCACAGAAGGAGAATTAAATCCCTAAGTTTTTTTAGATAGTTGAATTAATAGATGTAGAATAAAACAACAATCTTTAAAAAGTTTAAAGTAATAAAATATGAGAGCAAATATCTGGAAAATTAAGATAATAAATAATATTACAGGATTTGAATAATCACATAGATTATAAATAAAAAATATATAATCATTGAAACAAAACAATACATGGATGAATAGAAAAATAAACAGAATTGTGAAGAAAATTAGTAGACTAGAAGAAATAGTGGAAAAATATTGCCCACAATGCGTCACAGAAATTCAGAAGACGAAAAAGACAGAATACTAAGAGACATGAAGGATAAAATAGAAATGTGTAAATTTCATCTAATCTGATTTGCAGAAAAAGATAATAGATGATATGAGAGAAACAATATTGGCAAATATAATGGATGATAATTTTACAAAATTAAAAAATAAGAATACTTAGGTTCAGGAATACATGTCTTACTAAGCAGAATAAACAAAAAGAAATCTATAGCAAGACACGTTATAATTATATTTAAGATCATAAATACAAAGAGAAAAAATTAAAAATAGCCAAAGAGAGTAGAAAAGTAACTAAGAGAGTTTATAACACCATAATGAATGTAAGCAGCCCCTGGAATAATATCTTCAAAGTTCTGAGAAAGAGATGTGGGGCAGAAACCTGTCATTTAGACTTAGATAACAAATTAAACTGTCATTAAAGATTTTTGTGGAAATAAAGGCATTTGAGACAAACAAGCTGAAAAAATTTGCCAGTAACCTATCCTCACTAAAGGAAATATTAAAGTAGTATTTCAGAAGGAAAAACTGTGTCATAAATGATCTGAGATTAAAAATAGAAAGTATGCAATGAAACAGAGAAATATCTGAATAAGTCTCAACAAATGTTAACTATATGAAATAGTCCAAGTATATAATAATGTAGGCTTAAAAAATGACAAGGTAGACAAAAATGCCTGACAATAATTCTATATCAGGAGAAGGCACTAATGATTACTATTAAAGTATTCTAAACCAGTCTATTCAAACTAAATTCCATGATTAGTGCCAGTTCACAAATCATCTTTTATTGATCTGTGACAAGAAATATATAAAAATTGAGAGTAAGAGTTTAGAAACTTTAAAAGCATTTTGACAAAGTAATTTCATGTCTTTTAAATCCAGTAATCAAAAAGGTACGTATTTAGTGTGTATTTTATTCTTAATCTTTCCTAGTTAATAGTATATGCCATTTTATTTTACAGATCTATTTGACCCATGAGAATTAAAAATTTTAAAAAAATTTATTTACCATTGATATTTTGAGTATTGTTCTCAAGTCCTATATGTTCGGGGAAAGAGTACAGGACTTATCTTTAGACAGATATAACTATATCAAATAGGATGTAAGAATTCAATAGATAGCAACTGAAAAATAATGTAAAAATCAAGTAGCAGGAAAAATGCAGAATAAAAAATAAAGCTGCCAATCTAAAAGAAGACAAGAACATTAAAAAGAAAAGAAATAGGAATCAATGAAAAGAGAATTTAAAAAGGAAATACAAAATAACATACAAAATCCAAATACATTGAATTTGAATTTGGAATGATGTGTATATGTAAGTAAAATTAATTTATTCTTTCAATGACATAGTATCAGAATTGGTTTAAAAAATCAAATAATATACTGTTAGTTAACAAATGTAACATAACTGAAGGCAGGAACTTGGCAAGCAAAATGATGGAAAGGTAGAAAAAAGATATATCAGGCAAATAACAAGCAAGAAAACACTGTCATTGCTTTCATTAAGGCAAAATAAGATTTTTAGGTTTAAGAGCAGTCACTGTGTATTGATAAAATTTGAAATTCACAGAAGAATTTTGTTAGAGATTATACATAAAAATAAATTATTAACATTAAATGTTTATAGAAAAGAGGAAAGATTGGATATTAATAAGGCTAGTATCAAACTTAAGATATTAGAAAAATATAGAATATATCAAAATAATGTAACAGAAAATAAAATTATGATAATAAACACAAAATAGAGAGGATCAACAATGCCTATATTCAGTGATTTGTAAAGTCTAACAAAATAGAAAGAATTTTTGGGAGGCCAATCAAGAAAAAAGTAGGGAAAGATCAAAGAAAAAAATTTAGAAATTGAAAAGGTCATAAACAGATATAGCTGAAGACTGTTAAATTATGAAAGACTACTATAGATAACTTCAGGTAAATATATTATAAAATTAGATGCAACAATCTACCCTCATCACAACAGCTATACATATACAATTACTTAAAATTGACTTGATGAAAGAAAAATGAAGTTTGAATAAACTTGTAACCATTAACAAAACTAAGTCAGCAGAATCAATAGTTATATATCTGTACTCTACATCATGCAAATCCATCGGGTCCAAAAAATTTTATGAGTTTCTATTAAACTCTAAATATTTATAATCTGCAAAAAACTAGAAAGCCTTTTAATTCTTTTATGAGACTAGAATGTAAACTTGATATTAGAATCTGAGGAGAATGTTAGTATTAAAGATTAATTATAGGCCAATTTCAATGATAAGAGATTCTAAAATTCTAAAAAGAGTATCAGCAAAATTAATACATTATTATATTTTTAAAAAGCTAATCATGAACAACTCTGTTTATCCTAGGAATGTTAGAATGGTTTATCATTAGGATTCACTATAATATCAGATTAAAAGCAGAAAACATCTATTGCATTTTCAATAGGCACAGAAAAATCATCCAGTAAAACTTATTAATATTAATAATAAAACCTTGTTATTTTCAGTAATAAAAGAAAATCTCTTTATATGAAACCTACCAAATAATAAAGTATCTATCCAAATCTACAACTACATTGTACTTAATACTGAAATATTAGAAGCTTCTCTTTAATATCAGAAAAATAAAAAAGACCTTCCATCACTACAGTGAGGTTATATATATATATATATATATATATATATATATATGTATATATATACCCATATACATATACATATATAAACACATATATATGTATCAATCTGTACATATTTATACATATTTATACATATTTTATATATCTGTATAAATATACATAAATATGTAAGATCTATACATATTTATACATATTTATACATATTTTATATAAATATGTATAAATATATATAGAGAGATATAGATATATAGAGATATATAGAGAGAAATTTCTCTATAGACAGATCTATAGATAGCTAGACCAATAGACAGGCATAACAGGATAGCATTATGCTGTGGTTTTATATAAATAAAAATATATATGAATATAAAATCACTATATAATGCTATATTTGTTTAAACCACCAGAGTACAACCATATATAGATATGAGATTATTCAAACTAATGTGATTTTCTACAATAAAACTTAAATTACTTAGTAGCTAAATTGTAAGAATTGATAATGATTTATCGAGGTTTCTTGATAAAACAATATACACAAATTGATTTTATTTTTTATATTAGAAGTCATTATATATTACAATATTAAATATGTTACTAACTATATTAATAATAATAGCAAATGGTATTTTCATGTAAATTTTAAAAGGTAACAACTACAAAAGCAGCAATTATTAAATAGCCAAAATTATTTTTTTAAACAAATTTGAGTAACATTTTTATGGAGACAATTTTAAAACATATGAAAATTATTTAGAAAGACTTAATTAAATGTCAAGAAAAATGTTTGTGGAAAAGAATGCATAGTGTTTCAAAGTTATCAGTTATCTTCAAATTAATCTATAAATTTAATAAAATTACAAATAATATCACTACAGCTGATTCTGAAATATTGAAGAAAATGCAAAGGGCCAAAATAATTAAAACTTTTCAGAGAAAAATTTGTCCTCCCATTTTTCAAGATTTATTGTAATACTATCACAAATAAATCAGAATGAGATGGCCTCAGGGATGATAAAATGGGATAATGGCACAAATAGAGGCACAAGAAACTATTCATTATACATAAATATTTATTTTTTATACAGATAATATTGTAGGTGTGTGTAGGAAGTTATGAACTAGTAAATTACTAATACTATGACAATTGCTAGCCATGTAGAATAAAATAAAAGTCTAATATTTATTTCAGGAGTAATAAAAAATTAATATGAACAAGAAAAGCTTCATAAGATTTTCAAGGAAAATATCAGAATATTTGTGTTCCTTCAAAGTAGATAAAATGTTCTTGATCAATACACAGAATCAAACCAAAAAGAAAATATTATTAAATTGAGTATATTAAAATGAAAAGCAACTATGCTCCAAAATAATTTATAGTCAATGTGAAAGAGAAGGCACTGACTCAGAATTTATATGTAATGCATAAAAACAGCAAAGACTATGTATAGATAATGTATATTCCTACAATTCAACATTAAAAAAAATCCAGTTTTAAGTGTACAAAAAATCCAACCTACAATTCACAGAAAAAGAAATCTGATTGACCAATAAATGTAAAAAGGTTTATAAACATGATGAAGAATAGTATATTTTCTCTAGATTTCAGTGGAATACATTACATGGACAAATATTTAATAATCCATATGAAGGATGCTGTGAGGCACTGCCCAGATTCCCCTCAGGAATAAAGAGCATTGGTCCCCTCAGCTGCAGGAAATTCCACCATGGGAAAGCCCTGGCTGTCAGCTTCCCTTAGGGAAGCGCGGAATATATCAACTGAAGAGAATTGCCTCACCCATGCTTACATTCAGAAAACACTGACTGGCCAGTGCAGGGGCAAAAAGGTCTAGATCCTGAATTCCAACTTAGGACAACAGTGAGCAATTATGCCAGCTTCAGATTCTCCAGTCAGGCTGGCTAAAGCCTCTTTTAAAACTGTACCAAGACTTTTCTCCAATCCTATTTATTTGTCTCCCTTTTTATAAGTGTTAATCCCAGGGATTCAGCCTGTAAAAGTGGGTGTTAATTGTGATCTGAGAAAGGAAATGATGGAATGGATTTGAGAACTGGATTTTTTGTCATCTAGCTAATAACAAAAAGCCCATTATCCTCATCACTGGTGGTGAGGGTAACATGGATAGCCCCAGGCACAAGGTACCAGTACAGTTGCTAAGACATTCACAAGATGTACCTATCCTAAGAGTTTGCCCTTTCCTCCCTACTGATCCCTAGGCCAATAACTAAGGTTAAGTCAAAATATGGCCCACACAATGACTTGTTAGACTTATAAAGGGAGCTATGACCTAAATGAAGCTGCAGGGACTAGTCAATAGAGTCAGAGAGTAGGCATGGACCTGAATTTTATGGGTGCATAATTAAGAGGTCAGAACATAAGCAAATCTGTGCAATGTTTAAAAAATAACAACATTTACAAGAAAATTAAACAAGTTAAAAAATGTTTGATTCTCATGAGGGGTACACCACTGTGTTTATACATTCTTATCAACATACCATAACTCTATGATTACATGATGCAGTTTAGCAAAGAACATTTCTTAAAAATTCAAAATAATTTATTCTAGATATGCAAAATCTCTGATGAATTGACATAATTTAAAATAAATATTATGACATAAAGAGTGGATAAACTGCATATGACTTATAAAAAACTCCATGAAAGTTATTTCTCATAATACAATTTTTTGGAAAAAAGTTAGAGAAGCCAAGACTATATTATCTAAATACCTAGTATACAATTTCTCTGTTACCAAATAGCTGCTAATTTGTATGCTTTGACAATTAGATAAGAGTTATCTTATGGTTGCAGAGGACGTTAGCTGGAACAGGTGTCTGAATGGAAAGTCATTCAATGTTTTGCACAAGCTAGTATACAACATTTATATGAACCAGTAAAAACTTGCCTCAGATAACTGTGCTGGGTCCAATCTAACACACTGGCAAGTGGGGAGTTAATTAAAGATCTAATATTTTAGGAACAGTTTTAATATTTTTAGACTAGAAATACTTTAAGTAGCTATAATCAGTTTTCAAACACAACCTTAAATATGACACCAGTATAACTTTTTTTACAACTTAACTATATGATAAACCCCATAATAGGAACTAGATGCATAATAAGAACTGAATCTATAATTTTGCCTTGATATCTAGTATTATTAGGTATAAATAATTAAATATTAAGTACCATACATCAATCAATATGTTAACTTTAAATTAGCAATGACAATTAAAAAAATTATTATATAGAGCAAGTATTCATTAAATTCTTTTCTAATGTCATAGCTAAATCACCTATTGGCATCCATTAAAAAATATATTATTTCAACAAAAAAACCAAACAGTTTAATTAAAAAATGGGCAGAAGACCTGAACAGATACTTCTTCAAAAAAGAAATACATATAGCTAATAGACATATGAAAAGATGTTCAAGGTTGCTAATCATCAGAGAAAAGCAAATTAAACCACAATGAGATATTATATCATACCTATTAGAACGGCTATCATCAATAAATCAAAAAACAAGTGCTGGAGAGAATGTAGAGAAAAGGGAACCATCATACACTCTTGGTGGGATTGCAAATTGGTACAGCCACTATAAAAAACAATTTGGAGATTTCTCAAAAAATTAAAAATGGATATACCTTTGATCCAGGAATTGCACTTCTGGGTATTTATCTAAAGAAAACCAAAACAATAATTTATAAAAATCTATGCAACCCGATATTCATGGCAGCACAATTTATAATAGTCAAGATATGGAACCAACTTAAATGCTCATCAATAGATGACTGGATAAAGAAATTATAGGTCATATATACGATGGAATATTACTCAGCAATTAAAAAAATGAAATCCTACCATTAGCAATGACACGGATGGACCTAGAGGTTATTACGCTGAGTGAAATAAGTCAGACAGCAAAAGATAAATACCATATGATTTCACTGATATGTGGAATCTAAGGAACAAAAATAACAAACTAATCAAAAACAGACACAAATAGAGTGGATAATTTGATAATGGACAGAGGGGAGGGGGTTGGGGGCTGGGAGAATAGAGTGAACGGTTAAAGAAATACAAATTAGTAGTTGATGGTTGATCACAGAAATGGGAGCACTGCAGAGGGAAAGCATTAGCATTAATATGATGCCTAGGTGGAGGGCCAGCAGAGGGAGGGAACAATTGGAAGGGATCGTTTTACGAACTATATAGATGTCTAACCAATGTACTGTATACTTAAATCTAATTTAAATAAATAAAGTATATATGTATGTATTATTTTAGAAAGACATACATTCAAAATAATCCAAAATATTTTCCAGTCATAACAGACTTTTCAAAAGATAGGTAAAATAATTGCATTTTGCTTAATTGTGTTTTATCTTATTGCTCTTTTTTCTACTCTAGCTTTTATGGAAGTATATAAACATCAATATCAAGGGAAGCAAAAAGATAAATGCTCTATTTGAAAGGAAACTCATGATATCTCAAACCTTTTGTTTAGAAATGAGATAACTCGTATACCAAGTTTGCCACTGTGCATTTTTCTGTGTCTCATGAATGGAGGCTACCTTTCTATTTTCTCTACCATGCAAATAACTGGACTCTAAAACACTAGACAAAGCTCAAATTTTAATGAGCATGGGCACAAAGTTGGAGTTAGGAATCATATGCACTTGACAGTTACCATTCTATTTATACTTTGGTTGAATAGCAGAAAAGAAATCAATGATATTGCTGTGAAGCCATAATGGAGAGATGGAGAAGGAAGAGTATTATCACCCCAAGATTCCATTTGACTTTTTTTTATCTAAGAGAAAATTTTATGTAGCAGACATTCTTGACTAAAATAAAATTTAAATTGACTGCCATGAATAATGTTGAGAGGTTCAAAAGGAGGATTTTAATAAAAAACTGGAGAAATATGTGAAATACATTTTTGGTATTAGATTATCATCAAATGTAGATTCTTATATTCAGGTTTCTATAGTACTCTGATAGAAAGAAAACAGACATTGAAGTGAGGAGAGATCTGTTATCTACATCCTTCTCCATAATTTACTCTGTAAGTGAATTCTCCATAATTTACTCTGTAAGTGACTTAATCTATTAACTGTGCATTAGTATATTTAATTAAAATGTACCATATGACTTAGAATCTAATTAGTTTCTATACAGCGATTACAAATTACAGTAAGCTGAAATTTTATTTCCCATATACATGTTATTAACTGAGATTTCTTCCTTAAAATAAAATTTATATTATAAAAATAATAAAACTTTTTTTTCTTCATTTTCATAGCCTCATTTTCATCCTATTGGTAATAAAATATTTCTACCCTAGAGCTATGAAGATGGCCAACATAACAACTGGCAATAGATAGATGAAACTGACAGCAATTTATCAGTCATATACTCAGAGCCCAGGAAGGAGGACACTAAAAGCCATGAAACTGTAATCCACTACTCAGGGTATGCAGGAACTGTGCCTAATCTCCTTGATAACAGGGTAACAGGACCTTATCTTGGGAGCAGAGAAGAACTTGTCTTCACAGTCCTCCTAATTTTACCGCATGTGGAGTTAGTACATCACACTGAGCCTTAATTTTAGGCCATTGTCTACACTGGTTGCCAAAATAAATTTGTAAAATCAAATGCAATATAGTCTTATAAAAACATCTTGAAATCGGTGAAACTAAGCATTCAATATAAAGGCTACATCATAAATGTTATTTACTTTAAAAGAAATTTTCTATTTAGGATGAAATAAATAATGTTTCTTTTTATAGAAAATCTGTGGCAATAATCAATACATTTAATTTTCTAAGTACTTACAAAATGCATTCAAAATTAGAACCAACTATCTTAAAAAACATTATCACTGATTTATTTTACAAGAATTCCTTAAAAAAAAGCCCTTTAATGTCATATCTTGACAGTTTCAATGAGTTTTGTCCTAAAATGATCCCTTACTCCCTATTTCATAGATTTTAAAAACCTGTTCCAAAAAGCATTCTTTGTCATTAATGGATTTAGCTTTACTTTTAAAAAAAAAAAAAACTTTTTAAAACTTTTTGTTTTTAGGAGCGGGGTATTAATTCTTTAAATACTGTTATCCTATTCAGTTGTACTCCTGAACCAATTATATCATACATTTATCTCACCAGAAACATTTTTATAGCTATTGCACTACTTCTTAAAAACATTGCTTGCCAGAACCATATACTTTGAAATCATGCATAAATAAAACCTAGTTTTCTGTATTATGAACTAGCCATCATGTTTTTTATTGGTGTTGATTTATTTATCCCATGGCCCTAACATCAATAAATTTGGCACACATTATATTCACTATTGGTTAGAGACTACACATGTCCACATTGTTTATATATGGAGTGTTGGTCTATTATTTGGTGGTTTATAATAAGAAAGATTTTAAAATTTGGGTTCACAAATTGAATCTCCTCTGGTGAGAGTACACTTCTAATACATTTATTATCTAATGTTTAATGTTCCCACTATAAAGCAATTTATAAATAATATTTTTAAACAACAATTTTTTGATTTTTACTGCTCTATTCCTCAATAACAATTTTTTTTAATTTCTTAAAAGTTTCATTTTTTTACTTTCTTTTATTGGTTCCACATGTTATGTCAAGATGAACTCAATTTGCCATCTCTAAACCATTTCTGGATCTAATGAATTAGTCATTAGTTTTCCTCAACATATTTAACAGCCCTCTCTTTGCCCCTTGATTTCTAAAGTATATTTGTGCACTTTTTATTAAATTAGGACTTGATAGCTAGAAAAGAACAGCATTTATATTTTCAATATTTGTCAATATTTTTCTTCTAAAATTATAGCAAACTATATTTGCACAAAAGGAAGTCATCTAATGCACTAAAATTAACAAAAACATACAGAACATCATTGTGTCTTTTGATGTCCACATCCAAACTATGCAAATGCATACTTGAGCTTTAGAGACTCAGTCTTTTAGATTTCACTGATTTTATAGTTGTCTAAAGTTCTTGATTAAACCAGATAGTTAAATTAACTGTGATTCTCATAATTATTTGTGTATATTTAGAAAGACATCATTTGAGGGAAAAAACAAAGCTGTCAAATTTTGCTCCTTATTTTTGGCCTCTTCATATTCTTTGTCAATGTGTATTTTTTACAATGTCTGGGAGACAAAATATACTTATAGTGCTAATTCTCATAAATCCATCTATAACAGTATCTGATCAATATATAATTGAGAATAAAACAAGTCATTGAAAAAAGAGTAGTAACATAATTTTAAAATCTTACTTCCTGTTGGACAGGATGCTACAGGATATGAAGATCTTACTGCTATCCAAGTAGGGAGAGCTTCAAGTTTTGATTAAACCTGAAACATTAATATTTGAAGAACCTCATGAATTAAACAAATATAAAATTAGAAATACAAAATTAACTTCAGGTCCTTTGAATAGACTGGTTAAATTAAGATGAATGAAGCACAAGCTTCATTAGCTTCATCATGAATCTACCTAAGTATATAAAAATATATAGATAAGCCCCATATTATTGACCAGATATATTAATTAAAAGTTAAGCCTTGATTCACATTCTCCCCCCCCCCCACCATATACTTCCAAGGCTGCTGGGTGACTATTTCCTGTTTTTCTCTGAAGGTAGAAACCTGGTTGGAGGAATATTTATCAGAGTAGCTGAAAAGCCAGAGAAACATGAATTTACGGGCCAAATAATTAGACATCTGAGGAGAACAACTACTATAAAAAGACCACAGTTGAACAAAATCTACCATCTGAAAATGAATTATTAGAGCTGATGGACCAGAGTTTTTAAATAACCATGATAAACATATTTAAGAAGATGAGGGCTGGCAATAGCAATATAAATCAGGAAAAAAAATATTATGCAACTAAAATGAAAAAAATAGTAGACATGAAAAATAGAATAACTAGAATGAATATTCATTGATGCATTTTATTAATAAGAGATAAATAGAATAGATGCAACTGAAGAGGAATTTATAATTGGAAGAGCAGTTTCAGCTCTCTAGAGATAGCAGGGAAAGGTTAAAAAATAAAAAAAAAGTCTCAAGTCAAATAAATATATGTATTTCAAATACTTCTATTGTTTATATATATATATATATATATATATATATATATATATATATATATATATATGCCTTATGATAATCCCAGATCTGTTTGGTTTTGGTTTTTCACTCAGAGCCAGATAATTTCTAATTTCTTCAATTATTGTTTATGTCACATACATTCACAATTTCTGAATTCTTAGGTAACATTATCTTTCTCAATGTGAAGGATACAAAGTATATATTCAACACAATAAAAGTTAATGCAATCACAATCCTATATTTCATTTTAATATTATTGTGATTCAGACTACCTGACTTAGCCACTGCAATGCATAATAATAATATATCTTTAAGGTAATTCCAGATTAATGCTCAAGATAGTTTATCAGAGAAGGTCCAGATCCAAGATTTTGTCTTAGTGTTAGATAATTTTATACTGCTCTAGTGTTAGCTTTTTATTGTTCAATCTATTAATTAATCTTTGAAAAAAAGAAACATGTAGATTGAATACTTTAGCTGAATATTACTACCTTTTGAAATATTCTTCAGTGCTTCTGTATGGGTACCTAAAGATCCCTTTGAATGTAAATGACTTACCGACCAATTTCTCAAAGTAAGTTTAAAGAGGTATTTTCTCATTTTTTGCAATCAGCATAGCTAAAGAATATAGCGTATTAAAATCTAATTGTACTAAATTCACAAATTTACTTTAAGTAAATATTCTTTTTTGTTGAGTTCAGTTTATCCTGGGTATATTTTAGTTTTCATAGATGCCATGTCATGATCTTTCCATGACCTATGGAGTGAACAATGTGATTTATGATCACAATTCCTGTGTTTACTAAATAGAATAATAGGACCATTTTATTAGTACTTGTCTCTCAGTACCTAGCAGAACATCTGGCAAGATTGCTTTCTAGCTGGTAACAAAACAGAAAACAATTGAAGTTAATACAGATGAAACCTTTTTGCCATCTCTGATTGAATCCATAAAGATGTTAACTTTCTGGTTTGCTCCACTGTTGAAAGATATGTACTTTCACACAAACACTGTGACTCTTCCTAACAAATGAAAAAGAATTAACTTGTTTTGTTTGAGATCTTACTTTATCATCAGTGTCAATCATAAAAACTAAATTGACTGAGTTATAATTCTCTTTCATTAAAATGATATAAGTAAATTAAGCAATTAGATATGTGTTTAATCACCCTTGAATGAATGATCTCAAAGTTCGGAAAATGATTAAAGGTATGAATGATTCAGTTCATTTCAATTCACAAAACTGACTTCAGAAAATGATGAAGATAGGTGTTAAACAACTTGAATTTGAGTTCCAATTCTGGCTATATAGTCTAGAAGGGGTAACTTTCTCTTAGCTTTTGTTTTTCTTCAATTATGAAAATAAGAATTATAATACCTTCTCTTCCTCCTGAGAAAGATAATTTTCTACTGCAGTTTATTGTAGACATTGACACTATTACTGCAAAACTCATAGTTGACTGTGAAATAGGAGCAATTAAATAAATAAAAAATACAAAGAAGGAAATAGCATTAATCTGGAATTACCTTAAGGATATATTATTCTGTTGTTCCTTACAGAAGGTCATGAAAAACAATATTTTCTAGCTCCTATAGTATGGCTGGATCTGTGATTTGTTCACTTCACTTATGATATCTCATTTAAACCTCACTCAACCTAGCAGGGAACACATAAATGTACATGAAAAATAAGGAGACATATTCTGATAGATTAAAGCAATGGATTTAATAATTTCTAGGATTAGAATTTTTACTCCAACATCTCTATGTGATTTCAAAGTCAAAGTCTGAGTTCTTTCTTCAATATTAAAATTCTATTCTGTATTAACTTATTGTGTTATAATTTGTTTTTTTTGTTATATACTATTAGTAATTTTTTTTCAAATTTCCCTTTGAAACCAAAGCTCTTTAAATAGCTCTTTTTAAAGAAATGTCATAGAAAGATTTGTTTTACCTGTTTTTCTTTTCCCTAATGAATTAATTGGCAATTTTGTGTGTTACATAAACAGAGCCATTCTGATAAGCATAGGCCATATAAAAATTGTAATGAAAAATTATCCTATCACTGGAACTAAGCTTTAAAAAGCAAGTAGAATAATAAATTGCACTCATAATGTTTGCCAACATAAGTATATTGTTTTTGCTTTAAAATGCAATTATCTTTAA
This sequence comes from Macroglossus sobrinus, assembly GCA_004027375.1. Lineage (NCBI taxonomy): Eukaryota > Metazoa > Chordata > Mammalia > Chiroptera > Pteropodidae > Macroglossus > Macroglossus sobrinus. The sequence continues at coordinate 1,518,775 of PVKZ01000087.1, forward strand.
ATAAATCTATATAAACTATCTTTGGACACAATACAATGAGTTATTTCTGTTTCTTTAAGGCCCATTAGATAATTTGTGCACTATTTCTGTAGACTTTTGAGTAAAGGTGACACTAAAATAAGATGCAGTGTGTGATGGATATTTACAGTGAATCTACTTAGCAGCACAATCCTATATAGAACTCTTAACGTGCAAACTCCCCCTGACAAAGTCAGAGAGCTCAGTGTTAACTGATAGAAGGTACCATGCCACAAAAATATATCATGTAATCAACTATGTTTGTTTTTCTGGAGATATTTATAGTAACAGGGTGGGGGGCAGGAATCAATGTACTTAAAAATGGAAGACAAGAAAAATTTAAAGACAGAATAAGTGGATAAAACAGCCTCTGACAAAAGGTAGGGATTCAAAAATATTTGTTAAATGATAGAGTAGAGATTCAATTAAGACTGAAATCAAATTTACACTCTATTAAACCTTTTCGTTTCTTAATTTCTGAAGCTAGAAAACAATTTATGTTGGCCTAAGAAAGCAAGGACTCTGAAAAGGTCTCAATGTACAATATCGTGGACTTTATGCTCTCTTTCCTGCTTTGAAAAAAAATAGGCAGGAGTAAGTGGGTGGGTCCTCTGAGAATCGTCAAAGATGTTTTCACCCTCAGTCTGTGGCACACAGACAGCTTTTCTCCATGTACTTGATGAACAACGTATGTGAGCTGTGGACCTTGGGTCGGCCTGCTGGGAGCAGGGTGCTCTATCTGCTAAGGATGTATGTTGCTGTCTGCAGGTTTTGTCAGCAGGAGCTCAAAAGCAGAAGAAAATTCAACAGAGGCAATTCACAGGGGGGGAAATCCACATATCAGTAAAGTGGAGGTGGCAGAGTGTTTCAGCATCCATCAGGGAGCACTATCAAAAAAATAAAAATAAAAGTGCTACTTTGGATTGTAAAGAGCAGCATGGGGTGAACTCCACAAAGAGAGAAAATAACACAAATTGTCTACCTGTGATAAACTAGTCAAGTTCCTGGAGTAGCGGATTCAGAACATCCTCATTTCTTCCTTCTGGTCAATTGAATGCTTTTCAGGTGGGGGTGATTCAGTGCAAGAGTTGTATTTATAGTAATCAAGTGTTTGAAGATAAAACATTTGGAAATGTATAATGTCCAAATAGTTACGGCCATTGAACACTCACATGGGCAAAAGAAAAGACTAGAACAGAAACTACCTTTATATATATAGAAACCATATTTTACTCTTCTAGACCTTTAAAACATATGGCAAGCCATTTTGAACAAATAAAAGGAAATTTTCAGTCTTATACAATGTGGCATTTTGAAAGGTTGACATTCACCCCAAAGAGATTATAATAGACTCTAATAAAATGCAACCCCTTGCCCTACTTTATACTTTCTGATATCTGGCAGTGCTTTTCAAATCAGCGAGGAATTTGATATTGCTCACATAATTACCGTGCTTAAAAGACAAGAATAGGAGCAAAGAAGTCAAAAGTGGAGTTTCTGTCTTATCTAATGAGTAGAAACTTGCAGATTTTTTAGCTGTGTGGCTCTGGAATAAGTCATAACATAAACAGATATACTACTGTTCTTTTTTATTTTTAAAAAGCAAGAGCTTGATTATTCATGCATTCATTTAGCATATACTATTGTGGATTTTGGTACTCTATGTTTTACATGCTTCTAATACAAAATCGAGTAAGAATGTCATTAAAATTGAAAAAAATATTATGAAAGCTATCAACCACCTGACATTTAATTTAAACCAGACCTGCCATTCATTTTTAATAACATTTATAAATCTCTGAGGTGGAGGAAATCAATACACATTTTAGAAAAACAAAATCAGCAGGAAGTAGAAGACCCCCAGCTATACTTTGATTTTCTTCTGGAAAAGCAGCAAAGGATGCTGTTTTGTTGTTCATGTTATCTAAATGTTCCTGAATTCCTTTACTCATATAGCAGTGTGTTGTTAGAGAAACATTTTTACCCAAAAACTAAAGCCTTCAAAGCAATTGTTTACTGTGATCCTTTCACATCTCTTTCTCCCTCTCTCTCTTTTTCTTTGTGCCTTCAATTACCTGGAAAGACAAACAAACGTGTATGAAAAAAACACAACTTCTTTTGCTTTTACCAAGACTAACAGAAATCAAAAAAGTAGAATACCACAGCATGTAGCAAGCATCTGCTGGAGAGAGAGGAGTGAAAAAAGGAAGCCCACTACCAATGTATTCTAAAAGGACTATGAGGAAGGGCAATGTCTAATGGAGAAAGTGGTTTTGAAATATATTCTAAAGCCTGAGGGGGACATGGATTGGCACTCTTGGAAGAGAACTTTTACCTTAAAATGATAATAAGAGTAATTCCAATGACTATGGAAAGCTGATTTCAGAAGAAAATGTGAAGTTTTTCTGACTAGAGTGAAGACACTAAATAAAACTGATAGTAGATTGTTAACATATCAATTATCAAATGATAAATGTTCTGAGACCTCAGGGAGTTAATGAGCTTGAATAGCCACCACAATATAGTATCTTTAAAATTACCTATCAAACTCTTTGAAGTGGATCACAACCCAGATTCCTATCTATATACTCCAGCACTCTCTCCATTTGCCCTGTTCTCCAGCAATGGGCTTCTTACTTCAGCAATACGGATGTCTTGGCCTAATAATTCTTTGATGTGGGTTGTTTATCAGCATGCCTGGCTTCTACATCCTAAATACCAGTAATACCTCCATGTCATAAAATATATATGTATGTATGTATGTATGTATGTATGTATGTATGTATGTGTATAGATATTGCCGTATGTATCTTGGGGTAAAGCAAAATTTCTACCCACTGAGAATCATTTCTCTAACCTTAGTCAATTGCTAAACTTCTTTTGAATTAATAAATCATTTTTTTATTTCCTAAACATGAATGACGTTTCAGTATTCTGTGATTTGGCCATTGCTTTTATGCTTTCAATGGTTTCCTACCTTTATCTAACACACTTTTTATTCTTTAAGCCCAAATCAGATTAACTCCCTGTGAAATTTCTGCCATCCCAAAATAGTAAGTCACTTCCTTTACTAAAAATTTAAAGCACTTCATCTATACTTATATTATAGAATAATCATTTAGGTAAACATGGATTTTCTCTACTGCAAGTCAAAGTATTTTAAGGGCAGGAACTTTTCCTCTTTCTTTGTTTCCATTCAAACTACCTAATACAATACATTGTACCCAGTAACACCCATAAAAACACTAGTGAAAGTTAGTGTCTATTAAGATTCTGTTTTAAGCACATAGTATGCACCTGCTCATATTATCCTCATAATACTAATATGAGGAATGCACTATTACTATCCTCATTTTATAGATAAAAGAACTGAGGCCAAAAGAGGCTAAGTAGCTTGTCTAAGTTTATATAAGTAGGACATAGTTGCTTTGAAACCAGCCTGACTTTGTACCTACACTTCACAAAACTGTTCAACAAGACTAGCCTCCAAAGTAATTAATATGTATAAAATTAACATTTTTAAAGTATTGGTTTACGTAGTGAAGAGATGATTTAGTATCATCATTTCTGATAAAATCAAAAGAAATGTGCAGACTACAGAGATCCAGCTTACTGTAATTTAGGAAACCTAATAGATAAAAAAAAAAAAAATACAATTCCAGAGATAACATAAATAAAATTCACTATTTGGCATTTGATATAATGTAGGGTTCAGGATTGACAAAGGACAATAAGAGATGACAACTGATCACTAAACTTGAAGAAAGTCAGAAAATTGAGAAAATCATCTAAATTTATAGAAAAGCTCATTTTTATCTAAAAACATGCGAAGCAAAATTAAATAATTTTATTCTGTCAGTTGACATCATGTAAGCTTTGGTGGTCTATGTACAATTCAAAATTATGGTTTTCCTTTCTCTGTTAAACCTCTACTACATTTTATTTCTACAGTAAAATATATGGGTGCCCAAATACACTTCCTAAATTGCTCATTTTCTTTAGCAAACTGCCTTAAAACTCAGCAATTACAAAGATTAAATAAATATGAAAATAGTAAATTGCCTTTTTTTTCAACAAGGAGAAATCAAATAACATTTTATAGATGCATTTAGAAATTCATTAAGATTCTATTCTTCAAAGGTCATTTCTGCAGATAATTTCACTAAGAAGCACAAAACGCTCAGGACAGGCTCATATCTAAGTATAAACTTGAAATTCTCAGCAGCTCTCACATAGTCATTGATGGTTGGGACTATCACACTGCATCTGTCCCTTAGGTGTCTTTCTTTGCCAATAACAAGATGTATGAGAATCAATGCAATTTTATGTTACAAGTATGTAGTATATTCAGAAGTGTCTTACAGATATGGAAAAATATCAGACAAATTTGTTTCTATAGCCATTTGAGAATAAGGCTGTTCTTTTTAATGCACTGAGATCGAACAAACTCAAGGAAGCATCAAATACAGTTTTCTATTAATTAACATTATTTGCTGTCAGCTTCTTGTTAATGGGTAAGGTCCAGTCATTCAGCTATTGCTAGCCTAACAGTATTTTAATGTTTAATTCTTTGGTTAAACATTATGCACAGAAAAATTAATTCAAAATAACTGAACAACTCTGTGTTCTTTAAGCTACCACTGACTTCTGAAACAGATAACTCCTCCTATCCTAAGTTAGTAGGTTGATACTTGGTACATTCTTTAACCTAGTTTTAGTCTAAATAGTTGTTCCTGATTGGGCAGCCGTACTTGTGGTCACCGAGTGATCCAGGCTCTTTTATATTGTGTCTCTCCCTTTCCCTCCATTATCAAAGTCCTGTATAATAGTTAACAGGTGGGAAAGGAGAGTGAGAATTACTTGAAGGAGGTTTGTAAGGAACAGGATTCTAAGTTGCACACATCACAAAGCACATATTTCACATGTCAGAACTCAATTGGTAACTCTAAACTGCAAGAAAGACTGAAAAATGTAACATAGTTCTGAGACTAGAAGAAAAGGAAGTTTCGTAAATATCCAACATTCTCAGCCAAAGCATTATAAACAACAGGTTTACTAAATACTGATTATGTGTCACACATATATAATTTTCTATGTATATAAAGCAAGGGAATTAAAATATCTCTTTAGATTTTATTTCTCATTTTGACCTCCAAACTTTCCCCTTTCTGTATTTTCTTGTTTTTTTTTTTGTCTTGTTTTGTTCTGATCTTGATCCTTCTTTCATGTGTCTTACAATGTCTTTTCTTTTCTGACCTTGTTATTGCTACTTCCCAAGACAACGATTTTAGTCAAGCAATTGTACCTCCTGTCACATTTTAGATTTAAAAAGGGATTAATTGGATCTCAGAATCCATTAAGGACTAGACACTGAAACCTTGGTAATGGTAGAAGTCCAGCCTCAGGAAAAAATGGAATCCGTGACTCCAAATCCACCAGGGTTATGTCTCTAATTTTCATCCTTGCTTTACTCTCTCCCTACAGAACATATGCTCAAATATGTTGGAAAACATTGTTTTTACACCTTATACAATTTTTAATTCTACAGTAACCCTCTCTGTTTCATTTTAAAAATTGTACTTGGTTTAGACATATATCCAACTCTGGATAAATCAAGGGGGAAAGTCACATAGGATGATGGCAGCTTCCTTGGGAGTGAGATATTTGTAGAAACATGTGAAACATTTTGGGGTGAAAGGGAAAAGGTGAAGTTGGATGGGTTAGGTATGGGACAGAAACTCCTGATGATAGGAGGCAGAATAACACATCTACTTCTGCAGAATTCAGATTTTTTAAGTAAAAATGTCAGTCCACTTATTACACTGCAAAGATTTGCCAACCTTCCTGGAAACCTTCTCTTTATTATTAAACTGACCTGACCATGTGATTTTTATCTCTTCCTTCCTCTTTCCTTCTTCTTATCTATCATGATTTACTTCTAATTTTATTTTCTTATTCTTGTCAACTTAATCTCTGTGAACCTTCATGCAGCATGCAATATTATATTTCCCCTAAATATCATCTACCATCTTATTTTATTCTCATACTAATCTGAGACTGCATTCTCTCTTTGGCCACATATTTTCTAAAAATACATTTTGGAATCCTCAAGGGTAAGCCTTCAAGCTTTTTGATCATGAGACATATACAAAACACTTTATACATTGTGACTTAGTAGACTCACATACATGCACACATGTATGCTCATGTAATGAAAACAAAACTTTTGTGTGATGCACTCTCATATATATTTTATTATATTATATTTATAAAATGCTGTTCACAAACAACTGAATTTATTTCACAACCCTTGACTCTAAGGCAGTTCACTCTAGTCATCTGACCTCTTAGAATAAATTGTATGATGGGCACACTGGCTAATCTACCCTACTGGTTGTACTGGCTACCTGCTATATATTCAGACATGGCATTGCCTAAACCACTCCTCCTAGATATTATAGAGTGACTATGGCATTACCAACTCAAGGAAAAAGCATTTTACCTTCAAAAATTGAAAAGTCATAGTTCCAGATTATGTTCTATTCTCCAAGGGCTCATAATGACAACCGAAGTAATAACAGTTCTGTCATGAAGTGATCTCTGAGCCTGTATTTTATGTTTATAAAATAGGAGTGAAATGTACAAAATTTAACTATCTGTAAATTCTAAATAGTATCCACTAAATAGCAAGAATTGGAGCAATGTACTACAAAAAGTAGCATATGTTCATCACTTCCTCCTCCACCTCCCAAAAATAGTGATTACATTCTTATCTATTGTTTTCTAGTAAATCTCCAGTGTATATTAGTCAAGAGTTGATGAAATAAAATGTTATCAAGGAGAAGAGGCCAAGAGGAATGGACTTCCAGGAAAAATAAATGTTGGAGCAAATAACACATCATTTTATCATGTTTTTCTCTTTATATAAATATCATCTGAGAAGACCTCAGACTGGTTAATAATAATATAATAACAATTGCAATTACTTACTGTATATTTACAGAATGCCAGAGATGATATTCACTTTATCTAATTGACTTCTTATGCACCCTTTTGACACAGGTATAAATATTATCCCTGCCTCACAGTTGAGTTGGGTCATAATAATTTGCTCAAAGTCTCACTGCTTAAATTTTGAAATTTGAATTTAAATCTAGGTCTGTCTCATTTCATAGTAGAAGCCGTAGACTCAAGATGTACTGCTCCATGATTTCTACTTTCCAAACTCTCAGCTACTAAGTCATGATCTATAACTTCCAAAGCTGTTGCTATCATAATCTGATACAAACGTTCTAATTGCCACATAGGAATTTTAGCAAAATAGTTCTTTCAGTTATTAATTTTTTTCTTCTAGAAAATTATTGCATTATTCAATTTGGTAGCCACTAGTCATATCTTGCTATTTAAATAAAAATAAGAGTTAAGAATTCAGTTTTTTATTTGCACTAGCTACATGTCAAATGCTTAATATTTGCATGTGTCTTGCAGTTACCATACTGGAGAGCAGAGATATATAACATTGTCATCATGGCAGAAAGTTTTATCAGATACCATTGTTTTTAACTGTACCCTAAAAATCAGATGTAATGTCTATACCTCTACATTAAAAAGCAATGAGTCACAGATACTCTGATCATTGCCTATATTCTTTAAACAAATATAATGTGATTTAATTTTACTTTATGCCCTCTCATGTTCCTCAGTTACCACTCATGAAAATTAATTTTCTGGATCCTGAGAAAAACTCAGCTATGCCCATCAATCTATATTTATGTCTTTAGCATTTATTTCATTAATGAAAGTTCATTAATCTTAAAAACAACAACTACTTTAAGAAAACAATGAAGTATTTAATTCTGATTGATCCATATGATTCAGTATCAATAAGGTGCCAGAAATGTCTTAATGCAAATGAAATTCTCAGCCCTTTCTATACAGCTTTCGTGTGTTTCAGTCACTCATTCATTCTTTCTTTTATCAAACTTGAACCTATTGACTACTAGTGACGAGCAGTGTGACAGGCATAGAAAAAAAATATACAAAAATATAGTAAGGTCATCTTGAATCTTATAAGTGCTACAAGAATGCACTTTCGATGGGGGAAGAATTTTTATTGGCTTTTTACCCTGCTGTATCCCTAACACCATTTCACATGTAATAAGCACCTCTAAGACATACATTTTGAATAAATAAAACAATAATTTTTAATTTATATATATTTTTTTTATGTCTTGGCCATATAAAGTATATGGGGAGAAAAAAAGGTGTAAAAAGTTGGCCAAAATACTAATCCTGTTCACTCACCATAGACATGGTTTCAATGTTATTTAATTTAAAGCAAAATTTTCTCACATAAAAACTTTTTAAATAAATCTCAAATGTGTTACTTAGATACTACTTTTTCTAATAAGTTTAAAATGTAAGCTAAATTGTACATTGTAACAGCAGGCCTAAAATTAGCTATGGGTTCCTTTGCAGTACTGGTCATCACACTTCACATACTTGATTCCATAGAAGCATTATTGGAATTATGCTGAGGTAAACCCCAGATGTTCAAGGAACATTCACTTTTCTAAGGAAAATGAAAATAGAAACTCAACATTCTGGCAGCTGAAATGCTAACAGTTGGCATGAAGCCTCTTAGAGACTAATGAGAAAGAAGAGAGTGATAATAGTACTTTGAGAGTTTATTTCATTATTCATCCTCTGCTCTCTGTGGAGGCTTTGCAAACATTAACTAATGTTCAAAAATATCACTGGGAGGTAGTTATTCATTGAAGTCTTTGTCTTGTAATGTGGAAACCAAGGCACAGGGAAAGATGAATTATTTCGTCAAGTTCTTTTAAAAAGTTATCAACTGCAAAATGTAGAAACCATATGTTTATCAATTCCAAACTCTTGACACAATCCTAAGTATAGTGATAGGTTAAATAGAATAAAATATTACAGCAGCAGAAATATTTTCAGATGAAAAAATAAGTTATTTTAAAGACCTTTTTTAAGAGCCAATGCTTTAGATAGTATTTACTTTTTCTGGAGATTTAAGTTTGATCAATTTACTTATTTAAATAACACCAAAATAAGTATCCTTGTGTATAAATATGTGTCTTAATTTTCAATTATTTATTATGGAGTGAATTCTTAGAATATAATTCAAAGGGCATGACCAAAGGGTAAAAAAACTTCAAACATGCTTGCCATACCATGAATTTTCTCTCCTAAAAGGTAGCATCAATTTACCTTTCTACTAAATGCATGGTAGGGCCTACCTTAAGGCACTTTTCCCAAATCAGAGTAAGCATTTTTTCAAATATGTATTTCATGATTTTGAATACAAACATTTATATATCACCGAATAGTGTGTGAATATTTTAACTGATGTTTAATACCTCCTTTTATTTCATCTTTAGAGAACTACTCTATTAGGCCTAAATCAAATACTGAAATAATTATATACTTTTGGTAGAAGATGTGGATTACTCTTGAATCACTGTGTTAACACTGCTATAACTAATTATAACAATGAACTTATAACTCTTTTAATTTTATTTTATTTATTGACATTTACCGGTGTCTTCGAATATAAAGATGACATTACTGGACCTCTTTGGATGTGTATCATTGTAGTAGAAGGGACGTTTCCTTGAGGAACCAATGTATCTGTCTTTGAATTCTAGGTTTGTGACTCAACATGCTGTTGAGTTTCAATCAATAGTTTAGCTTTCTGTAATTCCCATATTTAGCTAGAAAATGAATATTATATCTATCTTATAAGTGTACTGACATGAATATGTGAAGAAATAAGCAGTATGTGAAGAGGTGCCTAGCACATATAGCACGTAGTAGCTTCTCAATAAACATTAGAATTTTTCTCCTGCCCTAAATTTACTTAACACCAGTAAGGTTTTGAATACTCTTGTTCCTGGTAGAGACAATAAACTTTTCATTGTCCCACCTAGTGTCTCTAATCAGTTAATATCTTTAACGCAATAAACAATCTGTTTTTAATATATGCTGCTAAAGGTGAGTGCTGTCTGGACCCATGGAAGCTACAGCAGCTCGTTCCATGACATAAGAATTGTATATCTACCTTATCCTCAGGAACATCGTATCAGATCCAACAAAACTGTTCAATATAATCATTCCAATGAATTCAAATTATAATTCTCCTTTTAGTAATTTTTTGATATAGAGCCTATCATTATTTCTCTAGGACCACAGTCTTCTTTTAGATAACTGATTTAGTAAGAATAAACAAACCAGTGTAAATATTTAGTTTTACACACACACACACACACACACACACACACACACACAGACACACACACACATATATATGTAATTTGTCACTTGGTGCTCTACTAAAAAACTTCTACCTGTAATTTCTTTTGAGATATTCTGTGGCTCTTTACATTGTGAGATATAGCTCTGTATTTTAATAATCAAAATTTCCTGTTAATGTTAAGGCTATACTACAGAACTCTTAGTTGTACCACAGAATCTATTCTCTCCTTTTAGAGTAATAGAATGTATATTTTGACACATAGCACTTGAAAAAAATATATATACATATGTGTGTGTATATATATATATATATATATATATATATATATATATATATATATATATTTTAGCTTCTTCTTTTGTAGCTAGTGCAGCAGAAGGGGACGTTTTCTTTCACACTTTTAGAGTCCCTGGCTGGGTCTGAAAATTTAATTGACAAAGAAAAGAAATTAACAAGAGAAAATTATTAGCTACAGGTCATTGGTCCAGGGCTGGTATGGATTAACAAGAGAAAAGTATACACATTTTAATAATTTTTTAAACGTATATGATAGCCTTCATGAGAGGATAAAGACCCAAAGAACTGTCTAGCATGGAAAGCTTTTATACCTTTTAGATGAAGAAACAAATTTGTGAGATTTTTAAGGCAAAAGAGTTTAGATTAGGGATAGTAAATGGTGAAAAAGAAACTAGGAAGTTAAGGGTTAGTTTAACAAGGATGGTTAGTATCAATTTCTTGGCCCCAAATTCCCTGTCTCTGGAGATGAGAATGTCTTACTCTCTCCTAGTAAAAGGAGAGTACCTTTCATATAGAAGTTTTTAGAACTGTTTCAGAGAAGGACAAGGGGTCAGAGTTACCTTCTTGCTTTTGCTGGGTTTTTGTTGTTGCTAATTTCTTTAGCTTAAGATATTTAATATACCAAATGCTATATTTTGGAGTAGTGTATTCTGAATCCCATCACTAGTTATAGTTGTATGATTAAGTATATATGTTTAATTGGATATACACAGAATCATATAAAAGTTTCTTTAAGATTTCTTAAAAATTCTGCTAGTTTGTGTTTGTTCTGCCTGTTCTTTATCATGTTTTTTTCTTCCTGTCTGGGAAAGAAAGATAATTGCTGGAGGTGTTTAGACAATATCGTAGAAGCCACATGTTGAGGATGAAAAAAATATAATAGAAGAACTGCATCTAACACTATGGCAATCCATACCAGCCCTGGACCAATAACCTATAGCTAGACTTGATTCACAGTTTAGCTTCTCAAGGACCTTTAAGCCCAGCACAGTTGAAGACATCTGCAGATATTTTGTGGTTCATGCCAGGTAGCCCCAGGAAGGTTATAAACAGCACCTAAACTTGGCCTGTGTGGGTCCCTCCCAGGATGCTTCGAAGCTCGCATACCTGGGGGTTGCTTTGGATTGATCTGGAACACCACCTGACAGCCTCCACAAATGATCCACCCAACAGGCAGACTGGGCAGGCACCAGAGATTGGCTAAATCAAATTCTGCTCTATAGGGTCATTCCCCACATAATAGCTCCTGTAATTATGACCAGTCCTCACAAATAATCAGCCTGAGAATCAATCCTTCCCATTGTAGTGCAAGCAGCAATCAAGGCTCAATTACAGTAGGAGGGTACACACAACTCACACAAGGGACAAACCTGGAGCATCCAGCTCAGATGACTAGGGAGACAGTGCTACTGACCCCCATTGGACACTGACTGCATAAGGCCACTCTACTAAAACCAGGAGACATAACAGCTTTACCAAATATATAGACACAAACACAGGGAGGCAGCCAAAATGGGGAGCCAAAGAAATACATCCCCAATGAAAGAACAGAGCAAAGCTCCTGGGGGAAAAAAGAAAAAAGAAAAGAAAAAAAAAAACTAAACTAAATGGAAATGAGCAATCTACCAGATGCAGGGTTCAAAACACTGGTTACATGGATGTTCAATTACCTTAGTGAGAACTTCAACAAAGAGAGAGGAAACAAAAATGGAGGTAGAAAACATAAAAAATGAACCAGTCAAAAATGAAGAATGAAATAACTGAAATTTTAAAAAAAATACATTAGAGGGAAGCAACAGTAGATAAGATGAAACAGAGAATTGAATTAGCAATTTGGAAGATAATGTAACAGAAAACACCCAACCAGAACAGCAAAAATAAATAAATAAGTAAAAGAATCTAAAAATAGGATAATTTAAACAGCCTCTGTGACAACATCAAGCTTTTCAACATTCACATCATAGGGTACCAGAATGAGGAGAGAGCAAAGAATCGAAAATCTATTTGAAAAAATAATGACAAAAAAACTTCCCTATTCTAATCTGGCAAAAGAAACCTAGGAAGCACATAGATTCCTAAATAAGAGGAACCCAAAAATATTCACACCGAGATGCATTAAAATGTCAAAAGTTATAGAAGAATCTAAAAAGCAGTACTTACAAGGGAGCTCCTATAAAACTGTAAGCTGATTTCTCAACAGAAACATTTCTGTCCAGAAGGTATTGGTATGGAATATTTAAAGTGATGAAAAGCAATGACCTACAACCAAGATTACTCTACCCAGAAAAGCTATCATTTATAATCTAAGGACAGATACAGAGCTTCCCAGACAAGAAATAGCTAAAGAAGTTTATCACCATCAAACCAGTAATATACGAAATGTTAAAGAGACTTCTTTAAGAAATAGAAAAAAATTAAAATATAAATAATAAAATGGCAAAACTACATATCTAGTAACAATTAGTTTAAATGTAAGTGGATTAAATGCTCCAATCGAAAACATAGGGTAGCTGAATGGATAAGAAAACAAAACTCTTACACATGCTGCCTATAAGAGACTCACTTCAGATTGAAAGACACACACAGGCTGAAAATAATGGGTTGAAAAAATATATTTCATAAAAATGGAGCCCCACGTCCAAAAAAGCTGGCATAGCAATACTTATACTAGACAAAATGGACTTTAAAACAAGGCTATAACAAGAGACAAAGAAAGACCCAGTAATCCCACTTCTGGGTATTTATCCAAAGAAACCCAAAACACTACTTCAAATGGACATGTGCATTTGTTCATATTTTCATTGCAATATTATTAGAAGAGCCAAGCTATAGAGGCAACCTGTGTTTCCACCAATGGATAAATGAATAAAGAATAGTTGGTACATATATACAATGAAATATTACTCAACCATAAAAAAGAATGAAATGTTGTCATCTACAATAACATGGATGTACCCTAGAGGGTATTGTGCTGAGTGAAGTGAGTCAGACCAAGAAATGCAAATGTCATATGATTTTACTTATATGTGAATCTAGAGAACAGAATAAGCAAACAAACGACAGAAACAAGCTCATACATGCAGAGTGCATTTTGATGGTTATCAGACTGGAGGTTGGGGGGTGAAGGGATAAGTAAAGTGGGGAGAGGGTTAAGAGGTACAAATTTGTAGTTACAAAGTAGTCATGGAGATATAGAGTATAGCATGGGGAATATAGTCAGTAGTATTGTAATAACTATGCATGGTGTCAGATGGTTTGTCAGAGTGATCACTTTGTAAGTTATATAAATGTCTAATTACTGTGTTGTACACCTAAAACTAATATAATATTGTATGTCAACTATAACTGAAAAAAATAAAAGTATAAAAAATAAATAACAAAAAATTCAGATAATCTTTAAAACTTTAAGTTAATATATATGCTAGTTTATTCTTTACATTTAAAGGGGCTTTCAAGTCTTAGTTCACTGCAGTTATATATGAGTCCAATATCAATTTGCAAAGACATGTGATTCATCCATAGTTATATCAGTTATACTGAGAAAAACATATTACGATATTATTTTACCAAATATAGACCTGTTAAAAGAAACAACAGGCCCAAAATGGAGTCACATGTGCTAAGCTCCAAGTCAGCAAATTGAGACTTAATACTTAACCTAATTGTGATCTCAACCTCTCCCAGAAATATAACCTTTAACCAGTCAACCTGCAATTATCTGGTCACCCCAGGGATGTAACCCCTCAGTAGGCCCCTTCCCTCTCCCTTAGGAGGACAACCTTGCCTGAAATGATGAATTCTTTGCTAACAACCTTTTTTCTACTCCTTTTCCATCTTTATAAACTATTCTTTTTCTGTTTGGTAGAGCTCCTTTCTACTTGGTAGATCAATGTTGCCTAATTCATGAATCTAATAAACCAGTAACATCTTTAAATTTTATTCAGTTGAACTTTTGTTATTTAACAGACCTACGTTTTAAGTATGGCACTTTAAGGGTTAAATGTTTGATTTATCAAGACATTATTTAAACACAACAAATATCTTTCATTCAGAGTGTTTTAAATGACTATATATAAACACTAAACTTGTGTTCCTTGAAATTTGATATTTTCCTTGTGTGGGAAGAACTAATTCACTTTGGCTCTAAGCTATAAAGGAGTAAATGTCACAAGAGGAAAGGCTTGAATTCTCATAATCCCTAAGAGGAGTTATTGTAGCAGAAATTGGATAAGGTATATTTCTAAAAGACCAATACCATTTAACAAGAGAAAGTGGTATAGCCTAATAAATTTTGAGGCCCCTTATTCAATTAATGGTTTGAAGTGTTGTCTTCTGTTATCTTTCTTATTGGTTGCATTAACTTTGTAAAATTTACTTGCTTTGCATTTAAATAGATTTTTTTTAACTCTGTAGCTTTCACACTTCAATACAATCATGATCTTACTACTTTAGAGAATCATTTGAGAATGATAGCAACAATTTGTTTCACAGAATGAAAACCTCAGAAATATCAGGAATCATCTAATAGTGTGGGAGTCATGTTGCGTTCTGAAGTCTTTGTGTTGGAAGCCAAGAAACTCAAACAAAAATGTCTTAGTTCTTTTTTTTAGCCCACAAATACATGTGTTGTCTTTTGTGATAAGTAAAATAGGCCTTCTATTTTTTAAATGATGAATATATGGTTAAGCAATTTCCCCAGACATTTAAAAGTGCATTTCTATCATTAAAATGCTTATTATGTTATCCTTCTGAGGTCAGTAAGTACTACAGTCATATTCTGGTATTACTAATAAGAAGATGAAGGCAGACAGGGTTCAGATAACATATCCATTACAGCAGAGGAAACTATGACAGCTTTGGGATCGGAACTCAGAAGCTCCTAGCTCATCAACTTATAGCTTGCATATTTGTTAAAAAATAATTGTCACCCAATGATCTGACTATAAAACTCAACAGTGCCTCTCATCATAACATCAACATTATCTCCTTAAATTAAAAAAAAAAAAGATAACCAAAAAACACTTCAGTTTCTTATTTTTTCAAGAAGTTTCTAAAAATAAGAACTAGTCTGGTATCCTTATATGTAAATCCTAAGAGGAAAGTTTCCAGGCAGTAAGAACCTCAGTGAGCTAACTCAGATGTTATATGACATATTGCTGTGAGTTTCAAGGGAGTCTGAGACTTGGATTGGCCTTGGGAAAAATTATCTAACATTCTACCTGGTTATAGACATTTTATGTGGAGTTTTTCTTTATGTTTGCTTCCATGAAGATATGTGTACAATAAAAAAAGGGGGGAGGGGAGAAGAGAGAGAGAGGGAGAAGAAGAGAGAAAGAAAGAAAGGAAGAAAAAAATAAATCAAAGCTTTTACTCAAATAAAAGTGTGACAAACTACATTTCTAGGAAAAAATCTGGATGCCTAGAATACATTAATTAAACAATGTAAAGATAACCATTTACTCCTTTTTTTTAAAATAAACATAGTCAGTTCTCTTCATTTTAGTTAAATATATCAGTGATTCATAAGATAGTAAAATGTAGAGGTTAGTACCTGAAACATACCAATGTTCCCAAATTTCAGTTCTTGAAACTAAGTTTTCCAGTAGCTGAACTGAATAAGATAGAATAATTCCCCCCAATCAGAGAAAATTGCAGATGAGATAACAGGCATAATTTCAGCCCAATAATTTAAAGAAATTTATCCCCATTTCCACATACAAAAAAAAAAAAAGATTTTATATTGAGTGTTTTTTTCTTTCTTTAAATTATAGCCTACTGTAGAAGGACAGACTTTTCTTTATGTATAGTATATATTTAAAATTGGGACAATTTAAATCAAGTCATATGTACAAAAGAATGGAGGCTGGACATGAGGGCAGGACAAGATTGGTATGGAGAGGTGTGGGACAAGCAGAAAAAGAAATAGCCCCATGGCAATAATACTCCTTAGTCTTGATTATACCCTTACCCACAATTTTGGTTTTTAAAGCTAAAGAGATGAGAGTAGAAAAAAAGCATAAAGAGGAAAAAACAGAATAGGTAGATGAAATGGACATCAAGGGAAATGCTACAGCTTGATTTGAAAATTCTCAAGAGTAGCTGTCCCCATATCAACTCTAACCAATCTCTGCCCGCTACACTAAGTACTCCAAGTGCGCTGGAGGTTATTTAAGTAGTATTTGCTATAGAACAGAATTCAGCATGTGAATCATAGTCAAAGAATTTTAGTTTGCAAAAGAATTATATCATTGTAATTCACCCTGTGAGTCTCTAGAATATAGTTACAATGAAGCTCCGTGTGTGTGTGTGTGTGTGTGTGTGTGTGTGTGTGTGACATACATCTTTCCCTAAATTGCTGACTTACTCCCAAGAAGATAGGAAAATATCCAGCATATAGGAAGGTGGATTGTATATTTCAGACTTTAGTTCCATCATAAATTTCACTCTTCATGTCAGTATTGAAATATTCATTTTTTTAGTATTCAGAGTGTTGCTCACAGTAATATGGAGGGTTGAGAGTGAACAGGATCAGTGTCCCTCCTACTCTGCCTTAAGAGTAGTTTTCTCCAGAGTGTTTTTTTTTTTTTTTTGGTCAATCAACACAGAATTAAAATACAAAAGAAGTATTGTTTATCAGGTATCCATTCTATGCACAGTGCTAGACTCACTGTGTAAAATATTCAGAATGTTATTTAAGATATTCAGAATAAAAAAAAGATTCAAATTAAAATGTACATTTGAGTATGTGCTTTATATAGACCCATTCTTCCCCAGTTTAAAAGTAATTTTATTATACACTATTAAATGCCAAGCCAATAATTATTTATTTTGTGGCCCAAAAAGTAAGTGATATACATATTTTATTTTAAACTTCTTTTACAACTTTTACTGATATTTTTTCCATTTTTCATATCAGGCAATTAAATGCATGTTCTGTCTTCTGGCAAGGTGAATAAAAATTAAATATTCATTTAAATAATCTGCATGCTTATGTTCAACAATTCACATCTAAAATATTATTAATGTGTTAAATTATTAAACATAAATCATAAGACTAAAACTTTCAGCTTGTAAAAGTCACCAAGGTAAGTCATGGCAATCTCAGTGTCATTTAGTCTTCTATTGTATAAATTGAATTTTTAAAAAGGCATGAGATTCGACTTACATAAAAAATAGCTATAGGAGAGTAATTATTTCATTATGCAAATATAAAATAACAAACTCAATTTATTATAATAAGAAACAATTTTTTAATAATTCTGTTGTCTTTAAGTTTGATTTTCTTTTAATAATACTTTTGTCTTTATTGAAATTTAAATATTCAGATATTAAGTATATTTTGCTGTTGTAAAAATAGTTTGTGTATATACATGTGCCAGTTTACAAAGAGTAACACAAATTTGTTAGAAATAATAAGAATAAAAGAAGCCATGTGAAGAATCCAATTATGGATATTTTATTTAAAATAATACAAGTAACATGATGACAGTGTTAGGTAGCTAGTCAGATATGAGCAACAGGGGAACAAAGGAATAGAGGCCTAGCCTAGAGACCGCCCAGAGAATACCCTATTGGTAGTCAAGAGAATCCTTCCTGCATCTCCAGAGAGAAAGGATGGGAGGGTCATAGTCTTGCTGTTTTAATCCGGCCACAGAGGCTAGCACAGAAGGTATTACCTTAATATGCCCACAATCTAAGCCTCAATATACTGTCACTATAATACTATGTTTATGCTTGAAAGTTCATGAATTACAAGAGACTGAAGTCTAGGTAAGCGCATGCGCACTAGGCAGTGTTATACAGCAGCCAAGTGTCATTCAAAATGACTCCACTTGCCAGCACCTAGGAATGCCCTTGGAACCACCCATCATGGTCCAAATATAATTCAGACATTCCCACTTCTGGGTTTTTGAGCTCTCTTCACTAAAACCATATTCTTCCTTGGAGCATGTCTGTCTTTCTGAAATATACTTTCAATAAATCTTTTCTAAATCTCACTAACCTGCGATTCTTCACTGCGTCAATAAGGAAGAACAGAGGAAAAATGCTAATTACACTTCTGCACTATTATGCCTCCCCCTGCCATTGGGAGGACACCATAGTTCAATTTGCCCCCACTGGTAACAATAGTATTAATCTAGACTTTCTAAATAATGATTTTCACTTATTTTATTATAAACCCTGGAAATATTCATCAAAAGCATGTTTCTAGTAATTACATTAACAAATTACATTCATTGAATAATAAATATGTACCCTAAGACTCATTCATGAATCTATTCACTTTCAAGCCAAAGCCTGCACCCTGGCATAATCTCAGCAATGCCTAACATAAACTATGATCCTTTCATAAATGACCACATTTGAAAATGTAAGTGCACTTTTCTCTTGAAAAGATCAAACAGAATTCTTGTTTAATTCATGTTATGAATATACTTTTTAGTTCAAATACTCTTTCAAGATGTTTTACTGGTGAGATTCATATGTCACATAAACATAAACATATAGGAAGTGTGAAAAATTATGTAGAAGTTGTATACTTTGCAAGTCCATTATTGAGAGTCAGAGAGCATGTGAGGAAGATACAGAAGCCTGCGTGAAATAAGACTCATTTCAATAAAAACCTGTCTCACACACCTCATTTGTAGATTTAGACTGAGCAGCTTAAATTCCTCATCTGTCACTTAGAGTTTAAGCTTACTGAAATGCATCCTGGACCATAAAATGCTCCTTTTCCTTTCTCTTAGTTTCACTACTGCTGATTTTTTGTTCTGAAGGCCATTGATTGGTTCTGACAAGAAAGTAAAGCCCAACAAACAGTGAGCTACTAGAAGGACTGATTGTCAGTGTCATTAAATGTCTTCTATCTGAAAGAATTTGTAAAATGATAGATGCTCTAAAGGAGAACTCCTTAGAGCATGTCACATTTTCTCAAAGTTTTAAAATGTATCTCCTTATATAGATGACCAATTGCCCCTCTCTGACTTGAATTTTGTTGATTAACTGGTCTGGAAAAACCAGTAATAAAGCATATGTGTTTTTTAAAGTGTAAATTCACCAGAACAAACTACTCAAAGTCAGTATAAAATACAATAAACTGTAAAGTGTGCTGTGGCTGAGAAAAAGGACAACAAAACTTTTGTAGATGAAAATGTGAAAAATATGATTACTTATTTATAGCTTGTCAGGTGTATTCCCACAATTCATTTTGTTTCTGTTTTCTACAACTTCAGGAACCTTTGAAACACTAACTAAACCTACAACTTTCTTGTATCTCCGTTGTGTCCAAAACTTAAAATACTTGTTGTAAAATATCAAAAATTCCATAGAAATTCCAGAAATATTAAATATCGAGTTTGGAAGATCAGTTGAATCTTTGTTAATATACTTGAAGACACTGTAATTCATAATTTTTGTAAAATGGATTACTTGTGCTGAAGTTTACATTTCTTATTAAAATGACCAAAATTCTCATTGTCAAATACAGTATTTTAGTTTCTATTAAGTAAAAGATTAGGCAAATATAAATTAAAATTAACAATATGTTTTTATTATCCTTGCTACACTTATCTATTTATGATACAGTCAAAAATATAATTTGCATAACTTATTTCTATAATTTTGTCAGCTACCAAAGGACACTTTTGATATTCGTTTCCACTTCATTCTTCCCTACATTCAATACCAGAATAGGCAGACCTTTATACCCATCTGGACCCTTAAAATGTTCTTGACCATATCTGTTTATTTATTTTCTACAATACCCCCAAAATAAAAATTGAAGATTATCTAATATTAGCACATCTGAATCACTGACAAATCTGTCCTTTCTGCAAGTAAAATGAACAGATATCTTCCCTTGGTTATGCAGGGATACAGTTGAAAGGTGATTGAGGAAAAAAAAAAAAAAAACATTTTAAGAAATAACCCCCGAATTCTTTTTTTTCTCTCATATTCTCTCTTGGAAAGTTTTACTTGCCAAACATAATCAGGCATTCTGAAGACTTTCTTGTATAACTAGAAGTGGGATACCACCACATTTTTTTAACACCTCCGATATGTATTGGTATATGCAAGTGTCCTACAGACCTGTTAGTACAATTTAATACTATTTAGTGTAAAATTAATAAATTATTTTATTTCGAATGCCAAACACCAAAAGAAAAAAAAAACTGTCCTGCATTTCAAATCATGTATATAATTCTAGAAGTTCAAGAGTTACCTAAATGAAAAATTGTTTTCAAGAATTTGTAAAATAAAACACTAAGTAGAAAACTTCTGATTTTAAGAATCTGTCATAGATGATTGATGAAAACTGTAACTGGCATAAAGCTAATATGGTTGTGATACTGTGGTTTACAATAAAAAATATATATTTGGTCTTCCAGTTCCTGGCGAAGAACTAGGAGTTTAGGAAAACCTTTGGAATTTCCCAAATAACAAGAGAAATAAAGGTGTCCTTTGTTATTCATAACAATCCCCATTCAATCACACCTGAATTTATAGTAATGAGGTAACTTTTGAAAAGCCCCTGATGGGGACTGGTTGTCAGGGAAACCAACCACATGATCAAAGAGTTGGAATATTCAGTTCAACCCTCCCTATCACCTCCAGGGAGAAAAATAGAGGGTTAGAGATTGACTTAATCATCAATGACCAATGATTTACTCAATATTGTATATTTAACAAAGGCCTTCATAAAAACCAAAAGGACAGAGTTCAGGGAGTTTACACATTGGTGAACATTTAAAGATGCTGAGAGAGACATGCCCTAGAGAGCAAATATCTTTCCCTTTGTATCTCTTCCATCTGACTATTCCTGATGAAATTTTTCTTTTCTAATAAACCAGAAATCTAATAAGTAAATTTCTCGTAAGTCTTGTGAATAGCTCTATCAAAATAATTAGATTTGAGGAGGGGATCATGGGAATCTCCTATTTATATTCAGTAAGTTAGAAGCACTGGTAATAATCTAGACTTGCAATTGGCATCCAGCACATGGATGTGTTAGCCAATCTGGGAACTCTCCAAAACCCATCATTTAGAGATTTTTAAAAAGGTTTCATTACACAGGCATACTTGATTACATCACTGCCACTGGTGATTGACTAATCTTTACTCCCTCTCCTCTCCCAGGAGGTTGGTGCATGGGGCTGAAAGTCCCAAGCTTCTACTCAGGACTTGGTCTTTCTGGTGACCATCCTCCATCCTGAAGATATTTAAGGATCCACCAAGAGTCACCTCATAAGAACAAAAGACACTCCTATCGACCTTATAACTTAGAAAATTACTGGGGTTTTAGGAGTTTAGGGGTTTTAGGACAAAGACCAAATATATTTTTTTATGATACCATAATATGTATGTATGTATGTATGTATGTATGTATGTATGTATGTATGTATGTATCTCTGTAAGTATATATGAATCAGAACACAATTAATTACTTTTATTTCAGTATGCATCAACATTTTCAGTATTTAGTGGTTCTTATCAGAAAAGCGAAAAAATGTATCAATTTGCCAGAAAGTCAAGTCTTCCAATTTTGGGTAGTCACCCTGCACAGTTTCTTCTTAATCCCTGCTGAAAATCAGAAAACCAGGAGCAGTAGAGCAAACTATACACTGGATTCAAAGTTCCTTTTATTCCAATAGATTTTAAACTAGATCCAAATGGATTTCAAGGATGACCAAATGAGAGCTCAATTGTTTAAAACTTCTTAATTTAAGAAGACTTTAAAGCAATTAAGAGAAAAATAGAATTCATTCAGAGGAACTGTTTGTGCTTATAAGTTTATTCACGTGGCTTTTCCCCAAGTTTAACCACCAGGAACTTTGAAAGCTGGCAAATCTGATTAACCCTAGTGACTATTCTTTTCAGCATATGAAAACTTGAGCTTAAAAATATATTTATCAGCTAATGATGACAGCAGAGCATGGCAGGACTAATGACCTAATATTTATTTTTCAAGCTGATGCAGAGTAATTAAATCTGATTCTAAATTTAAATGAGGACTATCAGAGACTCTTTCCAACTTCTGATGGCCTCTACTTAAAGTGAGGAAGTGTCACAGAATGTGTTGGGTAGTGACTTTGCAAAAAGGACTCTGAAGAGAAGTAAGGAAAAGTTGTACCCCTCCATAAAGATTGGAGCAAAACGGTATAAGAAAAGCCCTGAATTTCTCACTAAAGGCCAATTTCAGAGTGGAGCAAGGGTTTATGATCTTTACTTAGGGCGAAGGTGGTAGTTGAGGAGAGTGGTCAAGGACAATAACTTGGAAGGTAGTCACAGTCTAAGGCTAGAAAGAAAGAAAAAGAAAGAAAGAAAGAAAGAAAGAAAGAAAGAAAGAAAGAAAGAAAGAAAGAAAGAAAGAAAGAAAGAAAGAAAGAAACCAAAGATACAAGAAAGCACCCCCCATATACTCAACAACAGTCCAACAGGTGGCAATCTGAAATCTTCACATCAAAAAACTACCATCAAGCTGGAGGACACTGCAGAGAAGGCGAGGAAGAGAGGAAGAGAGGCAGGTGGAGGTGATGGGAAAGAAAGCAGAAACCCCAGGCTATATAATTAGCCGCAAGGTGATTGTGTTATGTGTCTTTTCACATTCGAGTTAAATATGCCCCACCGGTTATGATAAAAAAAAATTTTTAATGTTTTTTCATGATCCTAGAATTTTAGCCAAGTGTACAGTAGTTACACTTATTTGTTACAGCACAACTTCTATATTTCAAATGAACAAAACAGTAGTATCATTTATAGTAGTTCAAGATTAATTGCTTTAACTTGGAGTTTCTTTTCCAGTACTTTAAAGTCTATAAGACACATCTAGACGATTTACTACTATGGAAAATGAAGACTGCTTAAATCAAATAGATGGGGAGGAGAGGGCTGTTTTATTTTGTTCTTTTTCTTTCTGATTAATTGCTGTAACACTGTCATTCAGATGGCCAAGGGAGTTTTGTATTTTCTTTCCACACTATTAGGTACTGAAGCTCTTGTAGAACAACTTTGATGCTATATGAATTCTGCTATTTTGTTAACATTGATATGGCTCTTGATTTCTCTACTTCATTAGAACTATTAGCTCAATTTGTATTATTTTTATAAATCTTACAAGGGAGATGTTTCTGAATATTTAGACCTATACTCTATTTAAGGCTGCATCTTCAGTTTTCATAAATTTTTCTTAGAGGACTAATTAGCATCCCTATACAACTTGTGTCATATTTGTCATCTTCTAGATCCCAACTAATCTTGCCATATCCTGTTCTTTTCTGGCCTTCTTTTAAGTCCTTCCAGCATGAGGAATTTTACTCCAAAGCTCATTCCAGCTGCCATCTTGAGTCACTGTCCTTAAAGGCATCTATTTATTTATTTTTAATGTATGAACTGAATAATGAGTTTGTGACCACCAAAAGCATTTAGTTTAACCCATCCTCAAGTTTGATGGTACTCCTAAAATTAACTATGTCACAAATAGATGGTCATAAAAGGAACATAATTTATGTGTACTATTAGCAGTTGGTGAGAGGTGTTATCACTCACTCATTCATTCATTCATTCACTTAATACTTTAAAAAAAATGGCTTGAGAGTCGGGTACTGGATAAACACTGGCTCGGGAATAAGACAAATGTTGCCTCAAACTATGTTTTCGTTCACTACATCACTTGCAATCCAAATATGTAACATACTTTTTCTAGTCTTCTTACCTAAAATTTACATAAAATGTTATGTAAGGTTGCATAAAATTTACTATAATGTATTGTTTAAAAAATAACTGTGCAATGATATTGCATTGGTTTAGAGTCATGATAGTATATAAAGTTGAAAAATTAAAGTAATGGCAAAGTTTGGGAAGAAAACTTCAGTGAGAAAAAATGTTTGTTTGTTTTTTCTGGTTACATAAAGTTATAAACATAGATGGGCTATGGTTGATTATAGTGGATGAGTGCTGGTAGCCCCTAATAGAAGCTTTAAGGGCATCCAAGACATATTGTAAATAAGAGGAATCTATAGGAAAATGAGAGTTCTTAAATAAATATTTAGAATCTCTATTATTCTTGACTCTATAGACATATCTTAGAACTACACCTTAACAAATATGACCATGTTCTGTGATTTGATTCTCTGTAGGACTTCTTGCTGTACATGGCAAAATGCTTTTCAGAATTAAAGCTCTTGTAGATGAGATAAAAAGATTCTTTCTTCTTTTAATAACCACTATTCTCTTCTATTGCCCATAATAATTCATTATTTTGCTATTTGATAGAGCCTAAAAGTCAAGGTCACATCAGAGCCAGTCTTTGTTAAGGCTGTAGATCCTTCTTCTAGCCTCCAGCTGTTTGACACAAAGTGTGAAGTTCAATAAAAATACAATTTAGAAAAAAAATCTATGCATCTTTTGCCAAGTTTCCACATTATATCTCAATAACCTACTGTCAAGGAAATGTCAAACAATATATAGACATCTTCAGAGGTGAAAATTTTCAAGGGTCATTTTATCCCCACACCCCTTTAATAAAATAGGTCTTAAATAGATTTCTCTCTCCCTACAACAAAAGAAATTTTGAACTTTCTCCAGGAAGTTTAAGAAAATGATTATTTTCCCATGAAATGAGTCATTAAAAGGCACACAGCCATACTTAATTACATAAATGTCAGCATTAGACTACGATGAGGCCTTTTATCAAGTTTTTTTGAAGGTTATTTGTAGCTACAGAAAAGAAAAACATGAACATTGCTAAGTACTTTGTGAAAATGAGGAAGACTTAGTTCTTGCTAGTAAAACAAGAAAATTTTATTTTACTAAATTTATTGCACTTAAAATATCCTAATATATCACTTTTGAAAACCCCATTGAAATTTCTGTATAGTCGATATTAAATGTTCACACATTCAAATGAATACTAATATTATTTTCTCTCACTACAATTAAATACATTTTTTTCCAAAATAAATAATATAAACTCATGTTCTCCAATAAAAATTATTGTAATGGGAATGTGATTGTGGTAAGTAATATCTTGTATATATTAAATTGCCTGTGATGCCACATTTTCCAGATTCTCTAGAAATTAAAATAAGTACATTTTCCTATGTATGCATTGATTCTTGGCCAAGGTAACATTTAGTTCATTTATATTTATTTTTTATAACCTGTGACCTTGATTTCCTCATGAATCTCTTACTAATAGCTTTCTACTATGTGTAACCATGTTTTAAATTTAAAGCTGAAATCTTAGGTTATAATCAAGAATAGGAGTTAAAAAATAGTTGCTACTTGGAGAGAGTAAAATAAGAGCAGGGATTCTGGGGTCAGGTCTGTCTTCCTTCCTCTCTCTCTCTCTCTCTCTCTCTCTCTCTCTCTCTCTCTTTCTCTCTCTTTCTCTCTCTCTCTCCTCTCTTAGTGGAGACATTTTAAAGGTAAAGCCCCATGAAACATAAAATGAATTTAGTCAGACAACTACCAGCAGGGCAAGAATTGCAACATAACCTCTTCCCAAGAGTATTACTTGTGATCCTTCCCAACCACTATCCCAGTCCTCTTCACAAAAGGTAATCAATATCATTTTGCAATGTCATGAAATAGTTTTGAACTTTATATAAATGGAATTGTATGGTGTGTGTATGTGAGAGTGTGTGTGTAATAGTTTAGTGAGTGAACTGTAATAGTTTACATTACAGTTCACTCTGGGTGTTGTATATTCTAAAGGAATAGACAAACATATAATGACACATGTCTACCATTATAGCATCATAGAGTATTCTTACCACTTTAAAAATCCTCTGTAGTCTACAGCCATGCCACCCTGAACAAACCTGATCCTGTCTGATCTTGGAAGATAAGCAAGGTTGGGCCTGGTTAGTACTTGGGTGGGAGACCACCTAGGGAGATCAGATGCTATAGGTGTAAAAATAAAAAATGAAGTTTGTAAACTGACAAGATTCTTGCAATATGTGAGGTCAACCAACACCTAAAAAAAAAAATCCTCTGTGCCATTAATCTTTTCTTATACCTCCACCAGCAACCACTGATCTTTTAACTGTCTCCTCAGTTTTGCCTTCTCCAGAATAACATATAATCAGAATCATATGGTATATAGCCTTTTGATACTGGCTTCTTTAACTTAGTAATATGTACTTAAGTTTTCTCCATGTGTTTCCATTGCTTGGTAGTTCATTTCTTTGAGTGGTGAAAAATATTCCATTGTCAGAATATAATACATTTATTTTCCATTCACCTACTGAAGAACATCTTGGGTTCTTACATGTAATGGGTTTTATAAATAGCACAGCTATAAAAATACATGTTCCAGTTATTGTACAGACATAAGTTTTCAACTTCTTTGACCAGAGGTGATTTTGGGATTGTATGGTAAGAGCATATTTAGTTTTGTAAGAAATCTGCCAAACTGTCTTCCAAAGAGGCTGTGCCAGGAATTCCCGTTACTCCACTGGCATTTTACGTGAAGTGTTCCAAATTTTAGCCATTCTAATAGATATGTAATGATAATTCAGTGTTGCTTTAATTTGCATTTCCTTGATAACATATGATGTGGAGCATCTTTTTAATGCTAATTTGCCATCTGTATATATTCTTTGGTAAGAAGTCTATTTAGATCATTGGTCCATTTCTTAATTGTTTTCTTAAATCCTTTGTATTGTTTCGATAGCAATCCTTTATCAGATGTGTCATTTACAATTATTTTTTTCCCAATCTGTGGCTTATTTTCTCATTATCTTGGTCATCTTTTGTAGAAAAGAGTTTTTAATTTTAATAAAGTCTAGTTTACCAAACTTTCCTTTTATGGACATGGCTTTAGTAATGTATCTAAAAAGTCATCGCCACAGTCAAAGTCATCGAGGTTCTCTTACGCTATCTTCTAGGTGTTTTAAAGTTTTGCATTTTACATTTAGGTCTATGACCTATTTTGAGTTAATATTTGTGAAGGGTATAAGGTCTGTGTCTGTATTATTTTTTTTTAGGCATGCGCATGTACAGTCGTTCCAGAACAATTTGTTAAGACTATCTTTACTCTATAGTATTGTCTTTTCTCCTTTGTCAAAGACTGTATTTATGTTGTTTTATATTCCTATGTTCTTTATTCAATTATATTAATCTGTCTTTTCTTTCACCAATATAACACTGTATTGATTACTGCAGCTTTATAGTAAGTCCTGAATATGAGTAATGTCAGTCCTCCAACTTTGTTCTCCTTCTATCTTGCGTTGGCCATTCTGGATCTTTGGCCTCATTATATAAGGTTTAGAATCCGTTTATCAATATCCATGAAATAACTCGCTGGAATATAGATTTCATTGAATCAATAAATCAACTTGGGAAGAAATGACACTTTGACAAAATTTTTTTTTATACATGAACGTGGATATGCCTCCATTAATACAGTTCTCTGATCTTGTTCATCAGAGTTTGTAGTTTTCCTCACATATATCTTATATGTATTTCATTAAATTTATAACTAGGGATTTTATTTTAGGGTGGTATTAATATAAATTTGATTCATTTTAAATTTTAAATTCTACTTATTTATTAACAGTATATAAAAAAGCAACTGACTTTTATATATTAATCTTATATCCTGAAAATTTACTGTAATCTCTTATTAGTTCCAGAAGGTTTTTTTTTTTCTGACAGTTCTTTCAGATTTTCTACATAGATGATCATTTCATCTGTAAAATAAGAAAATAAGACAATTTTAATTCTTTCTCTTCAATCTGCATACTTTTTAATTTAATTTACTGTTTATCTCTTATTACATTAGCTAGAAATGTTAGCAAGATGTTAGAAAAGAGTGGCAAGAGGAAATATCTTTTTTTTTTAATAAATTAGTGGAAAAGCTTCTCTTCATTCAGTATGTTCCATGTAAGTTTTTAATAGATGTTCATTACCAAGTTGAGGAAGTTCCCCTCTATTCTTAGTTTACTGAGTTTTAATTATAAATGGGTAGAAGATGCTACCAAGTTCTTTTTCTTTACCTATTGATATGATCATGTGATTTTTCTGTTTTAGACTATTGAGGTGATGGATTATGTTAACTGATTTCCAAGTATTAAATCAGACTTATATACTTGGGACAATTCTCATTTGGTTGGGTAAAATTTTCTTTATATTGTTAGATTTGATTTGCTCATATTTTGTTGAGCATATTTGCATTGATATTCATGAGAAATTGCTCTGTAAGTTGCTTTTGTGTAATGTCTTTGCCTTATTTTGATACTAGGACAATGCTGGCCTTATAGAATGAGAAAGTATTTCCTCTGCTTCCAATCCTACAAAAATTGTGTCTTTTAGGAATTGGTCCTTTTTCTCTAGATTATCAAATGTGTGGGCACTGATTATTTTCATAGTATTTGTTTATTATTCTTTTAATTTCCATGAGTTCTGTAGTGATATCTTTTCTTTCATTTCTGATATTAGTAATTTATAAATTCTTTTTTCTTCTTAGACTGTCTAGAGGCTTATCAATTCTATTGATCTGTTTTTTTAAAAAAAACAGCTTTTAGTTTTACTTTTTTTAAATTTCTTATTTTCAATTTCATTAATTTCTCCTCTGTTTTTTATTATTTATTTTCTTCTGTTTATTTTGGGCTTTATATGCTCTCTTTTTTTAGTTTCATGAGGTGAAAACTTAGATTACTTATTTTAGAACTTTCTTGTTTTCTAATATATACTATATATTAGAAATGCTATAAACTTCTCTTTAAGCACTGCTTGTACTACATCGCACAAATTTTAAAAAATTATATTTTTATTTTAATTTAGTTTAAATATTTCTAAATTTCTCTGCACATAGCAGCTTTGTAAAACATGAAAAATTAATCCTGTAATTGCTCTTCTTAAAACTCTTCAGTGATTTCTCATTGATCCAAAGATAAAGTCCAAAATGTTTATCATGACCTGCAAGACATATGATCTAATCTCTTTCTTGATGTAAAATACACTTATTCTTATTATAGTACACAATATAAAAACCCAACTAGAGATTCTCAGCTATCCTAACTTAACCATCTACATAACAAATACTGAATGTCAAACATATTCTAGGTAGTTTCACATACATTTTCTCATTTAATCTCCACAAAATATATCAGAAATAAGTTCTCTTATTTACATATGGAAAAGTGAGATACTCACTCAAACGACTTTGAAATAATGGAGGCAGAAATAATATTTGTAAATTGTTCTGCAAAACTCATTTTCCTTTTATTTTCAAAGATCTCTGTAGAGGTAGTATAATTACAAATGATAATGTAACAGACCAGAAATTATCACAACTCTTGGGTTTCCCTTAAGATTACTTTCCCCATAATAAATTCTACCTTCCTTAAGCATTTCAAACAGAAATTACACAACTAGCAAATCTACATTTGCTATTAAAATTATGTCATGTTATATACATATATTTGACAATGATTTAATCTCAATGGGCATTCTGCATTCAAAAGAAAATGTTCTTATCACTGTGCAACTATGCACATAGGTCTATGCCCTTAGATAATTAGAACCAGGTTTGTCTATTTCTAGTAGGCCTTATTCCCATTACTGCAAAATAAAAGAATTAGCTAGGCATATAACCGCCCACTTGGGAACATACTTTCCAGCCTCTCTTGCAGCTTAAAGGTCCATGTCATTAAATATTCACTCATGGTATGTAAGCATGGTAATATATGCAACTTTCTTATGACTTGCTTAAAAGTAAATTAATTGCCCTAGATTTATTTTCCCTTATTTCCACAAATCAGTATTTGGATACTGCAGCAATCTAGATTTAACCATGTAGACAAAATCAACATTCTAGGAGATCATATAGAAATATAGAATTGGCCTACGCTATTATATGACAATATTTCGTAGCACTTGCTCTGCAAGCATGGATGGATAGAATAAACTTGAAAAGAAGATAAACTTCCATTTTATTTACTTTGTTAAAGTAAATTAGCCTTTACCTTAATATATTTCCCAAAAGTCAAATTCAGGGCTATCTCATTATGGCTGAAGGAATCTCTATCATATATAATGCATTTATAATTAAATTGTTTTCTGTAATTTTACTTCTCTAACCATATATATTTTTTACTATGTTCTTCATAGTGGTTCTCTCTCTCTCTCTCTCTCTCTCTCTTTCTCTACACACACACACACACACACACACACACACACACACACACGCTGATTTCTTTTCACATTTGTAGAATTAATGTGGAAAAGAGTTTATCAACTAGTTAAATTCTCTAAGGACTTAGGGTTTGAATAAATTAGTGAACATGTAACTGCTGGTTAGCGATGTCTAGAGCCTTGATGACACTTTGGCCTTTCTCTCTGTTTCCCAAAATACAGACAGGTTGTCTCATTTTTTCAATTCTTTGATATATGGTAATTAATGCATTAGTTAAAAATGCCTAAGTAGCAAAATTTAGTGACAGGTTTCAGATTTGTAATTCCAGTAAAATTCTTAGTGCGTTAGACTTCTCTTGTATTAGAGAGTGCATGATAGTTTTAATTTCCTTAGCTTATTGCCAATCATAAAATTATGCTGACTTTTCAAAGCATTTCTTAATAAATTGAATATTTATTAGACACATCAAAACGTAATCTTTTTTATCAACACTAGTCCAATCGAAATATAAGTGGCACCCATGTAATTTTAAGTTTTCTAGTAACTACATTTTAAAAAGTACAAATAAACAAATTTTAAAAATTACAATAAATTTTATTTAACTCAATATACCCAAAATGTTGTCATTTAAGCATATAATCAATATAAAAATTATTAAGAAAACATTTTAGTTTTTTTTCTATAAGGTTTTTAAAATATAGTACCTATTTTATTCTAACAGTACATTTCAATTTGGACTCAAATTTTCATGGGAAATATTAATCTGTATTTAGAATTCATAAAATCTACACATGAAAAATAAATTCACAAACTCAAGGGATTCCAAACATATTTAAAAACATTTCAGTTTTAAATTTTAAAATCCTACTTTTTAGTCACACTAGTCTAATTTCAAGCGCTCGATAGCTAAGTAGCTGTAAAATATTATATTGGATAATGTGGCAATTTTCTGTTGATCATCTTCATGGATTTTGATAGTGTTCATAACTTACTGAGAAGAAGGTGCACATATTTTTTAAAAATGTATTCAGAGTTTAGGTATCTTGTGCAAGCATTACTATGTAGGAAATATTTTTTTAAGTATGTAAGAATTATTACTAATTTTTACTTAAGCTATGATTTAGACTTAAGGCTTTGGTCACTGAAATACAACCACTAAACTATAAACAATTGTCGCTATGGTTTAGTGGTTGTAACTTAGTTACTGATGAAGTCCTAAGATTACTAAACTTGCACTTTAATTGTCAAATTCTGGTTGCTTAAATAGGTTTTGTATTTTCTCATACTCAAAGGATAGACTCTTATAGAAAATGTTTTTCATGAATTTTTTCTTTATCTAATGTAATATAATGAAGTATCATATATATAAGAAATTTCAAGAAAAGCAGTAAGTTAAAATTATATTCAACAGAACTTATGCTCCAGCAGAGATAGAAATAAAATAACAGGTCAAATTTACTCTCGGGCTGGACCCAACTTTAAAAAAAAAAAAAGAAAAGGCTATATTAAGGGAAAAAACAGCACTGAAGATTTCAGCTATGAAGCAACAAAAGACAGTAATCAATGAGAGTCAAAAAATATGAGGTGAGCCTTAGGAGTACCCCAGATTTCTGGCTGGAGAGAGTTTCTTGTCTGTGGCTCAGGGAGGGAAGCTAGGGAACCAAGAACTTTCTCTAAGATGAAGAGAGCTGTTATTCAGAGAGGACAAAGCAGCTATAGCTTGCAAAGTAGAGTACCAGAGAACTCTTCAGAAAATGAAAGTCCAGAGATTGCAGAGGAAAACCCTCATGTCTTGAGCTTTATATACTTATCAGCACATATTGTACAAGGAAAAGTACCCTAATGTTAGAGAAATAAACAACTGAAAAGATTAAATGGAAGAATTTCTGAATTCTAACAGTACCAGAGATGTTAGTTTATATTAGCCAGAGCACAAAAGATTAAAAGAAAGCCTTGAAGGATCAAAACATCTCCAAGTAATTTAACTGTATCGCAAAACAAACTTCAAGCATATTTGTAGGAATTCAGAAATATCCAGTACTCAATAAAGTGAAATTCATAAAGTCTGGCAACATATAAAAACTTTCCTGGCATGCAAATAAGCAGGAAAAAAACCCCCATACTGAAACTATAAAGCAATGGAAACCCAAACACAGGTAATAGAATTAGCAGAAAAGGACATTAAAGTAGTTATTATGTCTATATTCCATATGTTAAGAAAGTTAAGTAGAGATATAGAAGATATAAAAGAGACCCAAATTAAAATATTAGAGTTTAAAACTGCAGTGACTGAGATAGACATAATGATATTACTTAGCAATTATATAACACTTCTCCTATAATGAATACTCTATATAACAGCAGATTAGACATTCTAGAAGAAATTCTAGTGAACTTGAAAACATAGCAATAGAAACTATTCCTAAACAAACATAAAGACAAAAATAGAAAAAATAAAAATGTTATCAGTGAGTTTGAGACAACTCTGTCTTAATATGTGTAAGTATATTGCTGAAAGGAGAAAAACCCTAATTTTTTTCCAAATTTAATATAAACTACAAACCACGCAGTAAAAAAGTTCAACAAAACCCAAGTATAACAAATGTAAAGAAACTACTTGTTATAAAATAATCAAATTAACAATGACCAAAAGAAAATAATAAAAGAAGCCAGAGAAAAAGATAAATTTTCTACAGAGGAACAAAAATAAGAATGACAGATTTTTGTCCAGAAAATGTAAGCCAGAAGACATTTCTAAATATTGTATAAAAATTATTGTCAGTTTACATTTTGATACTCAACAATAATATTCTTCAAAAACAAAAGCAAAATAAAGGCTTTTTAGACATATAAATTCTCAGATAATTTATTACCAGTAGATATGCCTTATAAGAAATGCTAAATAAAGTTCATCAGGCAGATGCAAAATGATACCACAGCAATGTCTAGATTGACAAAGCATTAGAATGATAATTATGAAAATAAGCATGAAAGTATTTTCTTAGTTTTTATAATATCTTTTAAAAATTATTGTTTAAAGCAAAAATAGTTAAAATGCATCGTGGTGTTTTTAACAGATGCAAAAATACAATGTCTAACAATAAGACAATATTAAGAAGGAAGAAATGAAATATGATTTTACTTATTTGCAGAATCTAAGAAACAAAAAGAACAAACTAGTCAAAACAGACTCACAAATATAGTGGAAAATTTGTTGACCAACAGATGGAAGGGGAGTTGAAGGGCTGAGAGAATGAGGTGAAGGGTTAAAGAAGTACAAATTAGTAGTTGATAGTTAATCACAGGGATGAGCAGCACTGCAGAGAAAATGCAGTTAGCATTAATATGATGGCTAGGTGGAGGGCCAGGGGAGGGAGGAAGCAAGTGGGGGGATCATTTTAAGAATTATATAGATGTCTAATTGATGTACAGTATACTTGAAAGTAATTTAAATAAATAAATTTTAAAATAGAAGAAACTATGTGATTGTTTCTTACACTATATTTTAAATTTTATGATATCATTTGAAAGTGGATTATGATAGGTTAAAGATGTATAGTATAAATCCTAAAGTAAACATTAAAGTATCACAACAAAGAGTTATAGCAGATAAGCCAACATAAGAGATAAAAGGGAATAAAAAAAAAAGACTTAATTAGTGCAAAAGAGGGAGGGCATAATAAGAGAAAAAAGGGAACAGATAATGTATTTAGAAAGCAAAAAGCAATATGGTATATTTAAACTCAACCATATCAACAATTATATTAAAGGTATATAGTTAAAACACCCCCAATTAAAAGACAGAAAATTTAAGACTGAATATAAAAAGCAAGAATTTTTAAACTTATTTTAAATAAAATAACTATACCTTCCAAGAAATCACTATGGCTTCCCTTTATGAGAAATTATGTTATCTAACACTTGATAACATTTGTCCTATGCAAAATAGAGTACATATTAATGTTTGTAATAATCTTTTGAAGGAAAAAAATTTTTTTCAGGTAAGGAGACTTAGGAATAGAGATAAATCAGCCCGGACTGGAAACCACAGAATCGCCAAATTATTAATGACTGGGCTATATGAATCTGGCGGTCATCTGTTGTGGCAGTTTTAGGGAGAGAGACGGTGCAAGGTCATGTAAAGGATATTTATAAAGGAAGTGTGGCATGGATGGATAAAGAATGCTATATTAGCTGTTGCAATAAGTTGTAATAATTGAAGAGTAGGATAAAAGTGTGACTATACATTTTAGAAAACTTTCTATGTGGAGTCCTGAGTGATTGTGTCCCCCACTCCGTTCTCCATGCTAACTTTTATGTATTTATAATAGTCAGCAAGTGTTTTTGCATCAAAGTGCTGTTCCGTTGAATGTACATCAAACATCGATTCAGCCATATGGAACAACTGTTAATTAGTATTACACAGATATACTCTGAAAAATACATCATGTTAATCACTGTGTTGTCTAAAACGTTTTTATGTAGAGTAGTTCACAAACTAGTGTCAGCCACCATTTTTTTTACAAGTCAACCATGATGTAAGCACAAAATTTGAGAATAATTTATTTGACAGTGTTTTATAAAGCAATGGTATCGCAACAGGTTGGAAAAACTAAAGAAAGTAAAACAATGCAACAAAACGCTTTTTTTTTTTTTTTTTTTTTTTAACAGGGAGTTTGATAAGCCCTGGCCTGAAACTTCTCTTTAATTATTAGATTTCTCATCTCATGGTTTTCTTTTGTGGAAGTTCAGAACCTTGAGCATTTTTGTTGTTAAACATTAAAAAGATACTTTTATTGCAGTCAAGTGTGTATGCTCTTTCTTTCATTAGTGGTCAAGAACAAGAACTATGGAATCAAGCAACTTTGACTTTAAATTCCATCTCAATCATCTAGTAGCCACATGAACTTTAAGCATGTCAAAATTATAATATGCCTTGATTCCAATAATATCTACAATAACACTGTAAAGCTTATTTATAAAAATTTAGTAAAATATACTTAAAATAGTACTGAAAATTCTTAAAAGTTAAGATATTTAAACTCTGTACTGATGTACAAATGTCATCTTGTGGTATGTGTCACCAGAACTCTCTAAGGAATCTTTGTCATCTTCTCTTTTAGGAGAGTATTATTCTTTTAATACAATATCTAGACAATACTTTAAAAAATCAATTCTTTAGAGTTCAAATTTTATCAGATAGTTCCCACAGTGGAAGGACTAGGATTCATATAATCTTTTAGTTTTATCATGCAGTCTTCCCTTTTTCATGGCATATAGATAACTGAGGTAGGTGAAGAAAAAGGCATGAGAAAATATGTACCACAGGCTTAAGTAAAATTACATTTACAAAGACTTTTTGTTTACTCTATAAGCCCATGCTTCTAAATCTTGACATCACTGCTGTATTCTATTTTTATTAATAAGGACTTTTTTGACGGTGGAAGACATTAATTTAAGGCTTACGGGATCAGTTTCTCAAGGTTTTGATGAGCTATGTGTATTAGTTTCTTACTTATAATCTAAAAATGAGAATAAGCATAATGGCTTAAAACAACACAAATGTTTTATCTAGCAGTTCTGGAGGTCAGAATCCAAAACATTTCTTATGGGCTAAAATCAAGGTTCAGTAGAACTGGATTACTTCTACACGATTTAGAAGACTTACAATTCTTGGCTTGTGACCCCTTCCTCCATCTTCAAAGTTTATTATTTCCACCTCTAATTCTGTTGTCACATCCTCCTCTACTACCTTCCCACCTTCCTCTTTTTTTTTTTTTTTCAGCTAGAAAAAAAATAAGATATTTATTCAAGGATCTTAAGTTTCACAAACTATACATACTGCTAGGCAATACCCAGAGGGGTCTGAAAAAGAAAGAAAAACTAAGGGTTCATATAGTAAAGTACATTTTTGAGAAGAGTAATTTCTGAATTCTGAGCTTCTGAATTAGTCTGAGATGGAGATCCTCTAAATGACTGGTGTTCTGGATAATGCATGTCAGGTGGTCTGGATAGATGAACTTTCTTTCTCTAGTCTTTCATGGATTAATCAGAGGGTTATTAGGAGGTCTGACATATACCCAATAGAATTGTTTCTTCAAACTTCAACTTTCTTAATTTTAGTAATTTAGCAGCTTGACTATATTGACTCTATTTCATTTCTTTGCTCTATTTCTCACACCTATCAAAGCCCTCACCTCCCCATTTCAAGGTTCGGGTTCATGTAACCTCTTGGGAAGCCTTCCTGCTCCTCTAGCTTGAGGCATTTTTCCCCCTCCCTTCAACTTCTAGGGCGCTCTCAAGCCTTTGGCCAACTTGGAGGGTGAACAATAACGAAGATGAGATAGGACAAAACAGTTTCTAAAACTGGATCTTTTCTTTTGTCAGAAAGATAGAGGAAAGAGAAGAGATGAATGTAAGGCAATCTCTGCTCTTGTGAGATCTGAATCCACCTGGGAAGTACAGATAAACAGAGAACCAGCAGTCATGAGTATGCTTTGGGTAGTATTGAGCATGAAGGGTGAGACAGGATCCCCAGCTTCCTCTTATAAGGACACTTGTGACTACATTGGGCTTATCAGAATAACAATCTTCTATCTCAAGATCCTTAACCAAATCACATCTGCAAAATCCTTTTGCTATATAAGGTGGCATATTCACAATTTCTGAAGAATAGAATGTGGGATGTCTTTAAGGTATGATTATTCTGCCTACCACATTATGGTTGTCTAATTGCCATTGAGGGGTCCATGGGCATAATTAAGGCTATGATTTAGCTGGAAAATGGAAAAAAAAAATAAAAATTTGCCAAGTCAGAGGTAGAGGGTACTACATGTATAAAAGTTTTAAGTTCTGAGGGAACAAAGGGCTGGAACATTCCTGAAACTAAACATAGTCTAGCATGACTAAAGCATGTGTGAGAACTCAAGTTAAAATCACTACGCACTTCAGACCTTGAATAAGGTGCTTAACTTCTCTGAATAAGGTTCTTCTTCCTTATACCTGAGATATTACTATTTCACAGAGATTTTGAAATGATTAAAAATATATCTAAAGTGAAAATTAGCAGTAATCACTGAATAAGTACTTGTGATTAGAAGGTCAGTTGGGAGTGGTCTTAGATGCATCCTCAGAGTCTTTTTGCATTTGTTAGTGATTGTATGTGCTGGAATCTAAAGCATTTCATTAGCAAGAGAAAATCCCTGCTATTGCTCTCAGCTCCACATGCTTCATCTTCTCTTCCTCATGTTCAACACCTTTGCCAATAAAAAAATTTAAATCTCTTATTTAAATACCCTCTGAGGTAGAGTAATCAAGCACAGCCTGTCTGCTCTGAATAGATTTCATATTTTATGTATACACACTAGTTCCTATAACTAGGCATATTTCATATATTTAAATAAATAATGAATCTTTTTATATGAGCACATTTTATCTCCATTTATCAAGTAAAAGTGGCAAATTAAAGCAACGTCTTTT